>CAWUFW010001072.1:948477-1375977 GCA_963921515.1 Calotriton arnoldi
GTAGGCTGGCTTTAGGTTTAGGATCTGATCTCCTTGCGTCCGCCCCGCCAAGCTGCAGCATGTAGGCTGGCTTTAGGTTTAGGATCTGATCTCCTTGCGTCCGCCCCCGCCAAGCTGCAGCATGTAGGCTGGCTTTAGGTTTAGGATCTGATCTCCTTGCGTCCGCCCGCCAAGCTGCAGCATGTAGGCTGGCTTTAGGTTTAGGATCTGATCTCCTTCGTCCGCCCGCCAAGCTGCAGCATGGTAGGCTGGCTTTAGGTTTAGGATCTGATCTCCTTCGTCCGCCCCGCCAAGCTGCAGCATGTAGGCTGGCTTTAGGTTTAGGATCTGATCTCCTGGCGTCCGCCCCGCCAAGCTGCAGCATGTAGGCTGGCTTTAGGTTTAGGATCTGATCTCCTTCGTCCGCCCCCGCCAAGCGTGGCATGGTGCTGGCTTTAGGTTTAGGATCTGATCTCCTTCGTCCGCCCCCGCCAAGCTGCTGCAGCATGTAGGCTGGCTTTAGGGCTTAGGATCTGATCTCCCTTCATCCGCCCCCGCCAAGCTGCAGCATGTAGGCTGGCTTTAGGTTTAGGATCTGATCTCCTTGCGTCCGCCCCGCCAAGCTGCAGCATGTAGGCTGGCTTTAGGTTTAGGATCTGATCTCCTCGCGTCCGCCCCGCCAAGCTGCAGCATGTAGGCTGGCTTTAGGTTTAGGATCTGATCTCCTGGCGTCCGCCCCGCCAAGCTGCAGCATGTAGGCTGGCTTGTAGGTTTAGGATCTGATCTCCTTGCGTCCGCCCCGCCAAGCTGCAGCATGTAGGCTGGCTTTAGGTTTCAGACCGATCTCCTCTGCGTCCGCCCCGCCAAGCTGCAGCATGTAGGCTGGCTTTAGGTTTAGGATCTGATCTCCTTCGTCCGCCCCGCCAAGCTGCAGCATGTAGGCTGGCTTTAGGTTTAGGATCTGATCCTCGCGTCCGCCCGCCAAGCTGCAGCATGTAGGCTGGCTTTAGGTTTAGGATCTGACTCTCCTGGCGTCCGCCCCCGCCAAGCTGCAGCATGTAGGCTGGCTTTAGGTTTAGGATCTGATCTCCTGGCGTCCGCCCGCCAAGCTGCAGCATGTAGGCTGGCTTTAGGTTTAGGATCTGATCTCCTGCGTCCGCCCCCCGCCAAGCTGCAGCATGTAGGCTGGCTTTAGGTTTAGGATCTGATCTCCTTCGTCCGCCCTCGCCAAGCTGCAGCATGTAGCTGGCTTAGGTTTAGGATCTGATCTCCTGCGTCCGCCCCGCCAAGCTGCAGCATGTAGGCTGGCTTTAGGTTTAGGATCTGATCTCCTTCGTCCGCCCCGCCAAGCTGCAGCATGTAGGCTGGCTTTAGGTTTAGGATCTGATCTCCTTCGTCCGCCCCGCCAAGCTGCAGCATGTAGGCTGGCTTTAGGTTTAGGATCTGATCTCCTCGTCCGCCCCCGCCAAGCTGCAGCATGTAGGCTGGCTTTAGGTTTAGGATCTGATCTCCTTCGTCCGCCCCGCCAAGCTGCAGCATGTAGGCTGGCTTTAGGTTTAGGATCTGATCTCCTTCGTCCGCCCCCGCCAAGCTGCAGCATGTAGGCTGGCTTTAGGTTTAGGATGCTGATCTCCTGGCGTCCGCCCCGCCCAAGCACTTTGCAGCATGTAGGCTGGCTTTAGGCTTCTAGGATCTGATCTCCTGGCCGTCCGCCGCCAAGCTGCAGCATGTGGGCTGGCTTTAGGGTTTAGAGATCTGATCTCCTTCGATCACGCCCCGCTCAAGCTGCAGCATGTAGGCTGGCTTTTGGGTTTAGGAATCTGATCTCCTTCGTCCGCCCCGCCAAGCTGCAGCATGTGGGCTGGCTTTAGGTTTAGGATCTGGTCTCCTGGCGTCCGCCGCCCGCCTAGCTGCAGCATGTAGGCTGGCTTTAGGTTTAGGATCTGATCTCCTTGCGTCCGCCCCGCCAAGCTGCAGCATGTAGGCTGGCTTTAGGCTTGGGATCTGATCTCCTGGCGTCCGCCCCGCCAAGCTGCAGCATGTAGGCTGGCTTTAGGTTTAGGATCTGATCTCCTGGCGTCCGGCCCGCCTGGGCCGGCAGCATGTAGGCTGGCCAGGTTTAGGATCTGATCTCCTGGCGTCCGCCCCGCCAAGCTGCAGCATGTAGGCTGGCTTTAGGTTTAGGATCTGGATCTCGCTTCGTCCGCCCCGCCAAGCTGCAGCATGTAGGCTGGCTTTAGGTTTAGGAATCTGATCTCCTTGCGTCCGCCCGCTAAGCTGCAGCATGTAGGCTGGCTTTAGGTTTAGGATCTGATCTCCTTCGTCCGCCCCGCCAAGCTGCAGCATGTAGGCTGGCTTTAGGTTTAGGATCTGATCTCCTTGCGTCCGCCCCGCCAAGCTGCAGCATGTAGGCGGAGCTTTGGGACACCCAGGATCTGATCTCCTTCGTCCGCCCCGCCAAGCTGCAGCATGTAGGCTGGGCTTTAGGTTTAGGATCTGATCTCCTTCGTCCGCCCCCGCCAAGCTGCAGCATGTAGGCTGGCTTTAGGTTTGGGATCCTGATCTCTCCTGGCGTCCGCCCGCCATGGCTGCAGCATGTAGGCTGGCTTTAGGTTTAGGATCTGATCTCCTTCGTCCGCCCGTAAGCTGCAGCATGTAGGCTGGCTTTAGGTTTAGGATCTGATCTCCTTCGTCCGCCCCGCCAAGCTGCAGCATGTAGGCTGGCTTTGGGTTTAGGATCTACGATCTCCCTTCGTCCGCCCCGCCAAGCTGCAGCATGTAGGCTGGCTTGTAGGTTTAGGATCTGATCTCTGGCGTCCGCCCCCGCCAGCTGCAGCATGTAGGCTGGCTTTAGGTTTAGGATCTGATCTCCTTCGTCCGCCCCGCCAAGCTGCAGCATGTGAGGCTGGCTTTGGGTTTAGGATCTGATCTCCCTTGCGTCCGCCCCGCCAAGCTGCAGCATGTAGGCTGGCTTTAGGTTTAGGATCTGATCTCCTTGCGTCCCGCCCCGCCAAGCTGCAGCATGTAGGCTGGCTTTGGGTTTAGGATCTGATCTCCTTGGCGTCCGCCCCGCACAAGCTGCAGCATGTAGGCTGGCTTTAGGTTTAGGATCTGATCTCCTTCGTCCGCCCCGCCAAGCTGCAGCATGTGGGCTGGCTTTAGGTTTAGGATCTGATCTCCTGGCGTCCGCCCCCGCCAAGCTGCAGCATGTAGGCTGGCTTTAGGTTGAGGATCTGATCTCCTTCGTCCGCCCCGCCAAGCTGCAGCATGTAGGCTGGCTTTAGGTTTAGGATCTGATCTCCTTGCGTCCCGCCCCGCCAAGCTGCAGCATGTGCAGGCTGGCTTTAGGTTTAGGATCTGATCTCCTTCGTCCGCCCCCGCCAAGCTGCAGCATGTAGGCTGGCTTTAGGTTTAGGATCTGATCTCCTTCGTCCGCCCCTCGCCAAGCTGCAGCATGTAGGCTGGCTTTAGGTTTAGGATCTGATCTCCTTGCGTCCGCCCCGCCAAGCTGCAGCATGTGAGGCTGGCTTTAGGTTTAGGATCCTGATCTCCTTGCGTCCGCCCCCGCCAAGCTGCAGCATGTAGCTGGCTTTAGGTTTAGGATCTGATCTCCTTCGTCCGCCCCGCCTAGCTGCAGCATGTAGGCTGGCTTTAGGTTTAGGATCTGATCTCCTTCGTCCGCCCCGCCAAGCTGCAGCATGTAGGCTGGCTTTAGGTTTAGGATCTGATCTCCTGGCGTCCGCCCCGCCAAGCTGCAGCATGTAGGCTGGCTTTAGGTTTAGGATCTGATCTCCTTCGTCCGCCCCCGCCAAGCTGCAGCATGTAGGCTGGCTTTAGGTTTAGGATCTGATCTCCTTCGTCCGCCCCGCCAAGCTGCAGCATGTAGGCTGGCTTTAGGTTTAGGATCTGATCTCCTTGCGTCCGCCCCGCCAAGCTGCAGCATGTAGGCTGGCTTTAGGTTTAGGATCTGATCTCCTTACGTCCGCCCCGCCAAGCTGCAGCATGTAGGCTGGCTTTAGGTTTAGGATCTGATCTCCTTGCGTCCGCCCCGCCAAGCTGCAGCATGTAGGCTGGCTTTAGGTTTGGGATCTGATCTCCTTGCGTCCGCCCCGCCAAGCTGCAGCATGTAGGCTGGCTTTAGGTTTAGGATCTGATCTCCTTCGTCCGCCCCCGCCAAGCTGCAGCATGTAGGCTGGCTTTAGGTTTAGGATCTGATCTCCTTCGTCCGCCCCGCCAAGCTGCAGCATGTAGGCTGGCTTTTAGGTTTAGGATCTGATCTCCTGGCGTCCGCCCCGCCAAGCTGCAGCATGTAGGCTGGCTTTAGGTTTAGGATCTGATCTCCTTGCGTCCGCCCCGCCAAGCTGCAGCATGTAGGCTGGCTTTAGGTTTAGGATCTGATCTCCTGGCGTCCGCCCCGCCAAGCTGCAGCATGCTGAGGCTGGCTTTAGGTTTAGGATCTGATCTCCTGGCGTCCGCCCCCGCCAAGCTGCAGCATGTAGGCTGGCTTTAGGTTTAGGATCTGATCTCCTTGCGTCCGCCCCGCCAAGCTGCAGCATGTGAGGCTGGCTTTAGGTTTAGGATCTGATCTCCTTCGTCCGCCCCGCCAAGCTGCAGCATGTAGGCTGGCTTTAGGTTTAGGATCTGATCTCCTTCGTCCGCCCCGCCAAGCTGCAGCATGTAGGCTGGCTTTAGGTTTAGGATCTGATCTCCTGGCGTCCGCCCCGCCAAGCTGCAGCATGTAGGCTGGCTTTAGGTTTAGGATCTGATCTCCTTCGTCCGCCCACGCCAAGCTGCAGCATGTAGGCTGGCTTTAGGTTTAGGATCTGATCTCCTTCGTCCGCCCCGCCAAGCTGCAGCATGTAGGCTGGCTTTAGGTTTAGGATCTGATCTCCTTGCGTCCGCCCCGCCAAGCTGCAGCATGTAGGCTGGCTTTAGGTTTAGGATCTGATCTCCTTCGTCCGCCCCGCCAAGCTGCAGCATGTAGGCTGGCTTTAGGTTTAGGATCTGATCTCCTTGCGTCCGCCCCCGCCAAGCTGCAGCATGTAGGCTGGCTTTAGGTTTAGGATCTGATCTCCTTGCGTCCGCCCCGCCAAGCTGCAGCATGTAGGCTGGCTTTAGGTTTAGGATCTGATCTCCTTGCGTCCGCCCCGCCAAGCTGCAGCATGTAGGCTGGCTTTAGGTTTAGGATCTGATCTCCTTCGTCCGCCCCGCCAAGCTGCAGCATGTAGGCTGGCTTTAGGTTTAGGATCTGATCTCCTTCGTCCGCCCCGCCAAGCTGCAGCATGTAGGCTGGCTTTAGGTTTAGGATCTGATCTCCTTGCGTCCGCCCCGCCAAGCTGCAGCATGTAGGCTGGCTTTAGGTTTAGGATCTGATCTCCTTCGTCCGCCCCGCCAAGCTGCAGCATGTAGGCTGGCTTTAGGTTTAGGATCTGATCTCCTTCGTCCGCCCCGCCAAGCTGCAGCATGTAGGCTGGCTTTAGGTTTAGGATCTGATCTCCTTGCGTCCGCCCCCGCCAAGCTGCAGCATGTAGGCTGGCTTTAGGTTTAGGATCTGATCTCCTTCGTCCGCCCCGCCAAGCTGCAGCATGTAGGCTGGCTTTAGGTTTAGGATCTGATCTCCTTCGTCCGCCCCGCCAAGCTGCAGCATGTAGGCTGGCTTTAGGTTTAGGATCTGATCTCCTTCGTCCGCCCCGCCAAGCTGCAGCATGTAGGCTGGCTTTAGGTTTAGGATCTGATCTCCTTGCGTCCGCCCCGCCAAGCTGCAGCATGTAGGCTGGCTTTAGGTTTAGGATCTGATCTCCTTGCGTCCGCCCCCGCCAAGCTGCAGCATGTAGGCTGGCTTTAGGTTTAGGATCTGATCTCCTTGCGTCCGCCCCGCCAAGCTGCAGCATGTAGGCTGGCTTTAGGTTTAGGATCTGATCTCCTTGCGTCCGCCCCGCCAAGCTGCAGCATGTAGGCTGGCTTTAGGTTTAGGATCTGATCTCCTTCGTCCGCCCCGCCAAGCTGCAGCATGTAGGCTGGCTTTAGGTTTAGGATCTGATCTCCTTCGTCCGCCCCGCCAAGCTGCAGCATGTAGGCTGGCTTTAGGTTTAGGATCTGATCTCCTTGCGTCCGCCCCGCCAAGCTGCAGCATGTAGGCTGGCTTTAGGTTTAGGATCTGATCTCCTTCGTCCGCCCCGCCAAGCTGCAGCATGTAGGCTGGCTTTAGGTTTAGGATCTGATCTCCTGGCGTCCGCCCCGCCAAGCTGCAGCATGTAGGCTGGCTTTAGGTTTAGGATCTGATCTCCTTGCGTCCGCCCCGCCAAGCTGCAGCATGTAGGCTGGCTTTAGGTTTAGGATCTGATCTCCTTCGTCCGCCCCGCCAAGCTGCAGCATGTAGGCTGGCTTTAGGTTTAGGATCTGATCTCCTTGCGTCCGCCCCGCCAAGCTGCAGCATGTAGGCTGGCTTTAGGTTTAGGATCTGATCTCCTTCGTCCGCCCCGCCAAGCTGCAGCATGTAGGCTGGCTTTAGGTTTAGGATCTGATCTCCTGTCGTCCGCCCCGCCAAGCTGCAGCATGTAGGCTGGCTTTAGGTTTAGGATCTGATCTCCTTCGTCCGCCCCGCCAAGCTGCAGCATGTAGGCTGGCTTTAGGTTTAGGATCTGATCTCCTTCGTCCGCCCCGCCAAGCTGCAGCATGTAGGCTGGCTTTAGGTTTAGGATCTGATCTCCTTGCGTCCGCCCCGCCAAGCTGCAGCATGTAGGCTGGCTTTAGGTTTAGGATCTGATCTCCTTGCGTCCGCCCCGCCAAGCTGCAGCATGTAGGCTGGCTTTAGGTTTAGGATCTGATCTCCTGGCGTCCGCCCCGCCAAGCTGCAGCATGTAGGCTGGCTTTAGGTTTAGGATCTGATCTCCTTCGTCCGCCCCGCCAAGCTGCAGCATGTAGGCTGGCTTTAGGTTTAGGATCTGATCTCCTTCGTCCGCCCCCGCCAAGCTGCAGCATGTAGGCTGGCTTTAGGTTTAGGATCTGATCTCCTTCGTCCGCCCCGCCAAGCTGCAGCATGTAGGCTGGCTTTAGGTTTAGGATCTGATCTCCTTGCGTCCGCCCCGCCAAGCTGCAGCATGTAGGCTGGCTTTAGGTTTAGGATCTGATCTCCTTGCGTCCGCCCCGCCAAGCTGCAGCATGTAGGCTGGCTTTAGGTTTAGGATCTGATCTCCTTGCGTCCGCCCCGCCAAGCTGCAGCATGTAGGCTGGCTTTAGGTTTAGGATCTGATCTCCTTCGTCCGCCCCGCCAAGCTGCAGCATGTAGGCTGGCTTTAGGTTTAGGATCTGATCTCCTTGCGTCCGCCCCGCCAAGCTGCAGCATGTGGGCTGGCTTTAGGTTTAGGATCTGATCTCCTTCGTCCGCCCCGCCAAGCTGCAGCATGTAGGCTGGCTTTAGGTTTAGGATCTGATCTCCTTGCGTCCGCCCCGCCAAGCTGCAGCATGTAGGCTGGCTTTAGGTTTAGGATCTGATCTCCTTGCGTCCGCCCCGCCAAGCTGCAGCATGTAGGCTGGCTTTAGGTTTAGGATCTGATCTCCTTCGTCCGCCCCGCCAAGCTGCAGCATGTAGGCTGGCTTTAGGTTTAGGATCTGATCTCCTTGCGTCCGCCCCCGCCAAGCTGCAGCATGTAGGCTGGCTTTAGGTTTAGGATCTGATCTCCTGGCGTCCGCCCCCGCCAAGCTGCAGCATGTAGGCTGGCTTTAGGTTTAGGATCTGATCTCCTTGCGTCCGCCCCGCCAAGCTGCAGCATGTAGGCTGGCTTTAGGTTTAGGATCTGATCTCCTTCGTCCGCCCCCGCCAAGCTGCAGCATGTAGGCTGGCTTTAGGTTTAGGATCTGATCTCCTTGCGTCCGCCCCGCCAAGCTGCAGCATGTAGGCTGGCTTTAGGTTTAGGATCTGATCTCCTTGCGTCCGCCCCGCCAAGCTGCAGCATGTAGGCTGGCTTTAGGTTTAGGATCTGATCTCCTTGCGTCCGCCCCGCCAAGCTGCAGCATGTAGGCTGGCTTTAGGTTTAGGATCTGATCTCCTTCGTCCGCCCCCGCCAAGCTGCAGCATGTAGGCTGGCTTTAGGTTTAGGATCTGATCTCCTTCGTCCGCCCCGCCAAGCTGCAGCATGTAGGCTGGCTTTAGGTTTAGGATCTGATCTCCTTCGTCCGCCCCCGCCAAGCTGCAGCATGTAGGCTGGCTTTAGGTTTAGGATCTGATCTCCTGTCGTCCGCCCCCGCCAAGCTGCAGCATGTAGGCTGGCTTTAGGTTTAGGATCTGATCTCCTTGCGTCCGCCCCGCCAAGCTGCAGCATGTAGGCTGGCTTTAGGTTTAGGATCTGATCTCCTTGCGTCCGCCCCGCCAAGCTGCAGCATGTAGGCTGGCTTTAGGTTTAGGATCTGATCTCCTTCGTCCGCCCCGCCAAGCTGCAGCATGTAGGCTGGCTTTAGGTTTAGGATCTGATCTCCTTCGTCCGCCCCCGCCAAGCTGCAGCATGTAGGCTGGCTTTAGGTTTAGGATCTGATCTCCTTGCGTCCGCCCCCGCCAAGCTGCAGCATGTAGGCTGGCTTTAGGTTTAGGATCTGATCTCCTTGCGTCCGCCCCGCCAAGCTGCAGCATGTAGGCTGGCTTTAGGTTTAGGATCTGATCTCCTTCGTCCGCCCCCGCCAAGCTGCAGCATGTAGGCTGGCTTTAGGTTTAGGATCTGATCTCCTTCGTCCGCCCCCGCCAAGCTGCAGCATGTAGGCTGGCTTTAGGTTTAGGATCTGATCTCCTTCGTCCGCCCCGCCAAGCTGCAGCATGTAGGCTGGCTTTAGGTTTAGGATCTGATCTCCTTGCGTCCGCCCCCGCCAAGCTGCAGCATGTAGGCTGGCTTTAGGTTTAGGATCTGATCTCCTTGCGTCCGCCCCGCCAAGCTGCAGCATGTAGGCTGGCTTTAGGTTTAGGATCTGATCTCCTTCGTCCGCCCCGCCAAGCTGCAGCATGTAGGCTGGCTTTAGGTTTAGGATCTGATCTCCTTGCGTCCGCCCCGCCAAGCTGCAGCATGTAGGCTGGCTTTAGGTTTAGGATCTGATCTCCTTCGTCCGCCCCGCCAAGCTGCAGCATGTAGGCTGGCTTTAGGTTTAGGATCTGATCTCCTTGCGTCCGCCCCGCCAAGCTGCAGCATGTAGGCTGGCTTTAGGTTTAGGATCTGATCTCCTTCGTCCGCCCCGCCAAGCTGCAGCATGTAGGCTGGCTTTAGGTTTAGGATCTGATCTCCTTCGTCCGCCCCGCCAAGCTGCAGCATGTAGGCTGGCTTTAGGTTTAGGATCTGATCTCCTTCGTCCGCCCCCGCCAAGCTGCAGCATGTAGGCTGGCTTTAGGTTTAGGATCTGATCTCCTGGCGTCCGCCCCGCCAAGCTGCAGCATGTAGGCTGGCTTTAGGTTTAGGATCTGATCTCCTTCGTCCGCCCCGCCAAGCTGCAGCATGTAGGCTGGCTTTAGGTTTAGGATCTGATCTCCTTCGTCCGCCCCGCCAAGCTGCAGCATGTAGGCTGGCTTTAGGTTTAGGATCTGATCTCCTTGCGTCCGCCCCGCCAAGCTGCAGCATGTAGGCTGGCTTTAGGTTTAGGATCTGATCTCCTTCGTCCGCCCCGCCAAGCTGCAGCATGTAGGCTGGCTTTAGGTTTAGGATCTGATCTCCTTCGTCCGCCCCGCCAAGCTGCAGCATGTAGGCTGGCTTTAGGTTTAGGATCTGATCTCCTTGCGTCCGCCCCCGCCAAGCTGCAGCATGTAGGCTGGCTTTAGGTTTAGGATCTGATCTCCTTCGTCCGCCCCGCCAAGCTGCAGCATGTAGGCTGGCTTTAGGTTTAGGATCTGATCTCCTGGCGTCCGCCCCGCCAAGCTGCAGCATGTAGGCTGGCTTTAGGTTTAGGATCTGATCTCCTTCGTCCGCCCCGCCAAGCTGCAGCATGTAGGCTGGCTTTAGGTTTAGGATCTGATCTCCTTCGTCCGCCCCGCCAAGCTGCAGCATGTAGGCTGGCTTTAGGTTTAGGATCTGATCTCCTTGCGTCCGCCCCGCCAAGCTGCAGCATGTAGGCTGGCTTTAGGTTTAGGATCTGATCTCCTTCGTCCGCCCCGCCAAGCTGCAGCATGTAGGCTGGCTTTAGGTTTAGGATCTGATCTCCTTGCGTCCGCCCCGCCAAGCTGCAGCATGTAGGCTGGCTTTAGGTTTAGGATCTGATCTCCTTCGTCCGCCCCGCCAAGCTGCAGCATGTAGGCTGGCTTTAGGTTTAGGATCTGATCTCCTTCGTCCGCCCCGCCAAGCTGCAGCATGTAGGCTGGCTTTAGGTTTAGGATCTGATCTCCTTGCGTCCGCCCCGCCAAGCTGCAGCATGTAGGCTGGCTTTAGGTTTAGGATCTGATCTCCTTCGTCCGCCCCGCCAAGCTGCAGCATGTAGGCTGGCTTTAGGTTTAGGATCTGATCTCCTTGCGTCCGCCCCGCCAAGCTGCAGCATGTAGGCTGGCTTTAGGTTTAGGATCTGATCTCCTTGCGTCCGCCCCGCCAAGCTGCAGCATGTAGGCTGGCTTTAGGTTTAGGATCTGATCTCCTTGCGTCCGCCCCGCCAAGCTGCAGCATGTAGGCTGGCTTTAGGTTTAGGATCTGATCTCCTTCGTCCGCCCCGCCAAGCTGCAGCATGTAGGCTGGCTTTAGGTTTAGGATCTGATCTCCTTCGTCCGCCCCGCCAAGCTGCAGCATGTAGGCTGGCTTTAGGTTTAGGATCTGATCTCCTTGCGTCCGCCCCGCCAAGCTGCAGCATGTAGGCTGGCTTTAGGTTTAGGATCTGATCTCCTTGCGTCCGCCCCGCCAAGCTGCAGCATGTAGGCTGGCTTTAGGTTTAGGATCTGATCTCCTTGCGTCCGCCCCGCCAAGCTGCAGCATGTAGGCTGGCTTTAGGTTTAGGATCTGATCTCCTTCGTCCGCCCCGCCAAGCTGCAGCATGTAGGCTGGCTTTAGGTTTAGGATCTGATCTCCTTCGTCCGCCCCGCCAAGCTGCAGCATGTAGGCTGGCTTTAGGTTTAGGATCTGATCTCCTTGCGTCCGCCCCGCCAAGCTGCAGCATGTAGGCTGGCTTTAGGTTTAGGATCTGATCTCCTGGCGTCCGCCCCCGCCAAGCTGCAGCATGTAGGCTGGCTTTAGGTTTAGGATCTGATCTCCTTGCGTCCGCCCCGCCAAGCTGCAGCATGTAGGCTGGCTTTAGGTTTAGGATCTGATCTCCTTCGTCCGCCCCGCCAAGCTGCAGCATGTAGGCTGGCTTTAGGTTTAGGATCTGATCTCCTTGCGTCCGCCCCGCCAAGCTGCAGCATGTAGGCTGGCTTTAGGTTTAGGATCTGATCTCCTTCGTCCGCCCCGCCAAGCTGCAGCATGTAGGCTGGCTTTAGGTTTAGGATCTGATCTCCTTCGTCCGCCCCGCCAAGCTGCAGCATGTAGGCTGGCTTTAGGTTTAGGATCTGATCTCCTTGCGTCCGCCCCCGCCAAGCTGCAGCATGTAGGCTGGCTTTAGGTTTAGGATCTGATCTCCTTCGTCCGCCCCCGCCAAGCTGCAGCATGTAGGCTGGCTTTAGGTTTAGGATCTGATCTCCTTCGTCCGCCCCCGCCAAGCTGCAGCATGTAGGCTGGCTTTAGGTTTAGGATCTGATCTCCTTGCGTCCGCCCCGCCAAGCTGCAGCATGTAGGCTGGCTTTAGGTTTAGGATCTGATCTCCTTGCGTCCGCCCCGCCAAGCTGCAGCATGTAGGCTGGCTTTAGGTTTAGGATCTGATCTCCTTCGTCCGCCCCGCCAAGCTGCAGCATGTAGGCTGGCTTTAGGTTTAGGATCTGATCTCCTTGCGTCCGCCCCCGCCAAGCTGCAGCATGTAGGCTGGCTTTAGGTTTAGGATCTGATCTCCTTCGTCCGCCCCGCCAAGCTGCAGCATGTAGGCTGGCTTTAGGTTTAGGATCTGATCTCCTTGCGTCCGCCCCGCCAAGCTGCAGCATGTAGGCTGGCTTTAGGTTTAGGATCTGATCTCCTTGCGTCCGCCCCGCCAAGCTGCAGCATGTAGGCTGGCTTTAGGTTTAGGATCTGATCTCCTTCGTCCGCCCCCGCCAAGCTGCAGCATGTAGGCTGGCTTTAGGTTTAGGATCTGATCTCCTTGCGTCCGCCCCCGCCAAGCTGCAGCATGTAGGCTGGCTTTAGGTTTAGGATCTGATCTCCTTCGTCCGCCCCGCCAAGCTGCAGCATGTAGGCTGGCTTTAGGTTTAGGATCTGATCTCCTTGCGTCCGCCCCGCCAAGCTGCAGCATGTAGGCTGGCTTTAGGTTTAGGATCTGATCTCCTTGCGTCCGCCCCGCCAAGCTGCAGCATGTAGGCTGGCTTTAGGTTTAGGATCTGATCTCCTTCGTCCGCCCCGCCAAGCTGCAGCATGTAGGCTGGCTTTAGGTTTAGGATCTGATCTCCTTGCGTCCGCCCCGCCAAGCTGCAGCATGTAGGCTGGCTTTAGGTTTAGGATCTGATCTCCTTCGTCCGCCCCGCCAAGCTGCAGCATGTAGGCTGGCTTTAGGTTTAGGATCTGATCTCCTTCGTCCGCCCCCGCCAAGCTGCAGCATGTAGGCTGGCTTTAGGTTTAGGATCTGATCTCCTTGCGTCCGCCCCCGCCAAGCTGCAGCATGTAGGCTGGCTTTAGGTTTAGGATCTGATCTCCTTGCGTCCGCCCCGCCAAGCTGCAGCATGTAGGCTGGCTTTAGGTTTAGGATCTGATCTCCTTGCGTCCGCCCCGCCAAGCTGCAGCATGTAGGCTGGCTTTAGGTTTAGGATCTGATCTCCTTCGTCCGCCCCGCCAAGCTGCAGCATGTAGGCTGGCTTTAGGTTTAGGATCTGATCTCCTTGCGTCCGCCCCGCCAAGCTGCAGCATGTAGGCTGGCTTTAGGTTTAGGATCTGATCTCCTTCGTCCGCCCCGCCAAGCTGCAGCATGTAGGCTGGCTTTAGGTTTAGGATCTGATCTCCTTGCGTCCGCCCCGCCAAGCTGCAGCATGTAGGCTGGCTTTAGGTTTAGGATCTGATCTCCTTCGTCCGCCCCGCCAAGCTGCAGCATGTAGGCTGGCTTTAGGTTTAGGATCTGATCTCCTTGCGTCCGCCCCGCCAAGCTGCAGCATGTAGGCTGGCTTTAGGTTTAGGATCTGATCTCCTTCGTCCGCCCCGCCAAGCTGCAGCATGTAGGCTGGCTTTAGGTTTAGGATCTGATCTCCTTCGTCCGCCCCCGCCAAGCTGCAGCATGTAGGCTGGCTTTAGGTTTAGGATCTGATCTCCTTGCGTCCGCCCCGCCAAGCTGCAGCATGTAGGCTGGCTTTAGGTTTAGGATCTGATCTCCTGGCGTCCGCCCCGCCAAGCTGCAGCATGTAGGCTGGCTTTAGGTTTAGGATCTGATCTCCTTGCGTCCGCCCCCGCCAAGCTGCAGCATGTAGGCTGGCTTTAGGTTTAGGATCTGATCTCCTTGCGTCCGCCCCGCCAAGCTGCAGCATGTAGGCTGGCTTTAGGTTTAGGATCTGATCTCCTTCGTCCGCCCCCGCCAAGCTGCAGCATGTAGGCTGGCTTTAGGTTTAGGATCTGATCTCCTTCGTCCGCCCCGCCAAGCTGCAGCATGTAGGCTGGCTTTAGGTTTAGGATCTGATCTCCTGGCGTCCGCCCCGCCAAGCTGCAGCATGTAGGCTGGCTTTAGGTTTAGGATCTGATCTCCTTGCGTCCGCCCCGCCAAGCTGCAGCATGTAGGCTGGCTTTAGGTTTAGGATCTGATCTCCTTGCGTCCGCCCCGCCAAGCTGCAGCATGTAGGCTGGCTTTAGGTTTAGGATCTGATCTCCTTCGTCCGCCCCGCCAAGCTGCAGCATGTAGGCTGGCTTTAGGTTTAGGATCTGATCTCCTTCGTCCGCCCCGCCAAGCTGCAGCATGTAGGCTGGCTTTAGGTTTAGGATCTGATCTCCTGGCGTCCGCCCCGCCAAGCTGCAGCATGTAGGCTGGCTTTAGGTTTAGGATCTGATCTCCTTGCGTCCGCCCCGCCAAGCTGCAGCATGTAGGCTGGCTTTAGGTTTAGGATCTGATCTCCTTCGTCCGCCCCCGCCAAGCTGCAGCATGTAGGCTGGCTTTAGGTTTAGGATCTGATCTCCTTGCGTCCGCCCCGCCAAGCTGCAGCATGTAGGCTGGCTTTAGGTTTAGGATCTGATCTCCTTCGTCCGCCCCGCCAAGCTGCAGCATGTAGGCTGGCTTTAGGTTTAGGATCTGATCTCCTTGCGTCCGCCCCGCCAAGCTGCAGCATGTAGGCTGGCTTTAGGTTTAGGATCTGATCTCCTTCGTCCGCCCCGCCAAGCTGCAGCATGTAGGCTGGCTTTAGGTTTAGGATCTGATCTCCTTCGTCCGCCCCGCCAAGCTGCAGCATGTAGGCTGGCTTTAGGTTTAGGATCTGATCTCCTTCGTCCGCCCCGCCAAGCTGCAGCATGTAGGCTGGCTTTAGGTTTAGGATCTGATCTCCTGGCGTCCGCCCCCGCCAAGCTGCAGCATGTAGGCTGGCTTTAGGTTTAGGATCTGATCTCCTTGCGTCCGCCCCGCCAAGCTGCAGCATGTAGGCTGGCTTTAGGTTTAGGATCTGATCTCCTTCGTCCGCCCCGCCAAGCTGCAGCATGTAGGCTGGCTTTAGGTTTAGGATCTGATCTCCTTGCGTCCGCCCCGCCAAGCTGCAGCATGTAGGCTGGCTTTAGGTTTAGGATCTGATCTCCTTCGTCCGCCCCGCCAAGCTGCAGCATGTAGGCTGGCTTTAGGTTTAGGATCTGATCTCCTTGCGTCCGCCCCGCCAAGCTGCAGCATGTAGGCTGGCTTTAGGTTTAGGATCTGATCTCCTTGCGTCCGCCCCGCCAAGCTGCAGCATGTAGGCTGGCTTTAGGTTTAGGATCTGATCTCCTTGCGTCCGCCCCGCCAAGCTGCAGCATGTAGGCTGGCTTTAGGTTTAGGATCTGATCTCCTTCGTCCGCCCCGCCAAGCTGCAGCATGTAGGCTGGCTTTAGGTTTAGGATCTGATCTCCTTCGTCCGCCCCCGCCAAGCTGCAGCATGTAGGCTGGCTTTAGGTTTAGGATCTGATCTCCTTGCGTCCGCCCCGCCAAGCTGCAGCATGTAGGCTGGCTTTAGGTTTAGGATCTGATCTCCTTGCGTCCGCCCCGCCAAGCTGCAGCATGTAGGCTGGCTTTAGGTTTAGGATCTGATCTCCTTCGTCCGCCCCGCCAAGCTGCAGCATGTAGGCTGGCTTTAGGTTTAGGATCTGATCTCCTTCGTCCGCCCCGCCAAGCTGCAGCATGTAGGCTGGCTTTAGGTTTAGGATCTGATCTCCTTGCGTCCGCCCCGCCAAGCTGCAGCATGTAGGCTGGCTTTAGGTTTAGGATCTGATCTCCTTGCGTCCGCCCCGCCAAGCTGCAGCATGTAGGCTGGCTTTAGGTTTAGGATCTGATCTCCTTCGTCCGCCCCCGCCAAGCTGCAGCATGTAGGCTGGCTTTAGGTTTAGGATCTGATCTCCTTCGTCCGCCCCCGCCAAGCTGCAGCATGTAGGCTGGCTTTAGGTTTAGGATCTGATCTCCTTCGTCCGCCCCGCCAAGCTGCAGCATGTAGGCTGGCTTTAGGTTTAGGATCTGATCTCCTTGCGTCCGCCCCGCCAAGCTGCAGCATGTAGGCTGGCTTTAGGTTTAGGATCTGATCTCCTTGCGTCCGCCCCGCCAAGCTGCAGCATGTAGGCTGGCTTTAGGTTTAGGATCTGATCTCCTTGCGTCCGCCCCCGCCAAGCTGCAGCATGTAGGCTGGCTTTAGGTTTAGGATCTGATCTCCTGGCGTCCGCCCCGCCAAGCTGCAGCATGTAGGCTGGCTTTAGGTTTAGGATCTGATCTCCTGTCGTCCGCCCCGCCAAGCTGCAGCATGTAGGCTGGCTTTAGGTTTAGGATCTGATCTCCTTCGTCCGCCCCGCCAAGCTGCAGCATGTAGGCTGGCTTTAGGTTTAGGATCTGATCTCCTTCGTCCGCCCCGCCAAGCTGCAGCATGTAGGCTGGCTTTAGGTTTAGGATCTGATCTCCTTCGTCCGCCCCGCCAAGCTGCAGCATGTAGGCTGGCTTTAGGTTTAGGATCTGATCTCCTTCGTCCGCCCCGCCAAGCTGCAGCATGTAGGCTGGCTTTAGGTTTAGGATCTGATCTCCTGGCGTCCGCCCCGCCAAGCTGCAGCATGTAGGCTGGCTTTAGGTTTAGGATCTGATCTCCTTGCGTCCGCCCCGCCAAGCTGCAGCATGTAGGCTGGCTTTAGGTTTAGGATCTGATCTCCTTCGTCCGCCCCGCCAAGCTGCAGCATGTAGGCTGGCTTTAGGTTTAGGATCTGATCTCCTTCGTCCGCCCCGCCAAGCTGCAGCATGTAGGCTGGCTTTAGGTTTAGGATCTGATCTCCTTGCGTCCGCCCCGCCAAGCTGCAGCATGTAGGCTGGCTTTAGGTTTAGGATCTGATCTCCTTCGTCCGCCCCGCCAAGCTGCAGCATGTAGGCTGGCTTTAGGTTTAGGATCTGATCTCCTTGCGTCCGCCCCGCCAAGCTGCAGCATGTAGGCTGGCTTTAGGTTTAGGATCTGATCTCCTTGCGTCCGCCCCGCCAAGCTGCAGCATGTAGGCTGGCTTTAGGTTTAGGATCTGATCTCCTTCGTCCGCCCCGCCAAGCTGCAGCATGTAGGCTGGCTTTAGGTTTAGGATCTGATCTCCTTCGTCCGCCCCGCCAAGCTGCAGCATGTAGGCTGGCTTTAGGTTTAGGATCTGATCTCCTTCGTCCGCCCCGCCAAGCTGCAGCATGTAGGCTGGCTTTAGGTTTAGGATCTGATCTCCTTCGTCCGCCCCGCCAAGCTGCAGCATGTAGGCTGGCTTTAGGTTTAGGATCTGATCTCCTTGCGTCCGCCCCGCCAAGCTGCAGCATGTAGGCTGGCTTTAGGTTTAGGATCTGATCTCCTTGCGTCCGCCCCGCCAAGCTGCAGCATGTAGGCTGGCTTTAGGTTTAGGATCTGATCTCCTTCGTCCGCCCCGCCAAGCTGCAGCATGTAGGCTGGCTTTAGGTTTAGGATCTGATCTCCTTCGTCCGCCCCGCCAAGCTGCAGCATGTAGGCTGGCTTTAGGTTTAGGATCTGATCTCCTTCGTCCGCCCCGCCAAGCTGCAGCATGTAGGCTGGCTTTAGGTTTAGGATCTGATCTCCTTCGTCCGCCCCGCCAAGCTGCAGCATGTAGGCTGGCTTTAGGTTTAGGATCTGATCTCCTTGCGTCCGCCCCGCCAAGCTGCAGCATGTAGGCTGGCTTTAGGTTTAGGATCTGATCTCCTTGCGTCCGCCCCGCCAAGCTGCAGCATGTAGGCTGGCTTTAGGTTTAGGATCTGATCTCCTTGCGTCCGCCCCCGCCAAGCTGCAGCATGTAGGCTGGCTTTAGGTTTAGGATCTGATCTCCTTCGTCCGCCCCGCCAAGCTGCAGCATGTAGGCTGGCTTTAGGTTTAGGATCTGATCTCCTTGCGTCCGCCCCGCCAAGCTGCAGCATGTAGGCTGGCTTTAGGTTTAGGATCTGATCTCCTTGCGTCCGCCCCGCCAAGCTGCAGCATGTAGGCTGGCTTTAGGTTTAGGATCTGATCTCCTTCGTCCGCCCCGCCAAGCTGCAGCATGTAGGCTGGCTTTAGGTTTAGGATCTGATCTCCTTCGTCCGCCCCGCCAAGCTGCAGCATGTAGGCTGGCTTTAGGTTTAGGATCTGATCTCCTTGCGTCCGCCCCGCCAAGCTGCAGCATGTAGGCTGGCTTTAGGTTTAGGATCTGATCTCCTTCGTCCGCCCCGCCAAGCTGCAGCATGTAGGCTGGCTTTAGGTTTAGGATCTGATCTCCTTCGTCCGCCCCCGCCAAGCTGCAGCATGTAGGCTGGCTTTAGGTTTAGGATCTGATCTCCTTCGTCCGCCCCGCCAAGCTGCAGCATGTAGGCTGGCTTTAGGTTTAGGATCTGATCTCCTTCGTCCGCCCCGCCAAGCTGCAGCATGTAGGCTGGCTTTAGGTTTAGGATCTGATCTCCTTGCGTCCGCCCCGCCAAGCTGCAGCATGTAGGCTGGCTTTAGGTTTAGGATCTGATCTCCTTCGTCCGCCCCCGCCAAGCTGCAGCATGTAGGCTGGCTTTAGGTTTAGGATCTGATCTCCTTCGTCCGCCCCCGCCAAGCTGCAGCATGTAGGCTGGCTTTAGGTTTAGGATCTGATCTCCTTCGTCCGCCCCGCCAAGCTGCAGCATGTAGGCTGGCTTTAGGTTTAGGATCTGATCTCCTTCGTCCGCCCCGCCAAGCTGCAGCATGTAGGCTGGCTTTAGGTTTAGGATCTGATCTCCTTCGTCCGCCCCGCCAAGCTGCAGCATGTAGGCTGGCTTTAGGTTTAGGATCTGATCTCCTTCGTCCGCCCCGCCAAGCTGCAGCATGTAGGCTGGCTTTAGGTTTAGGATCTGATCTCCTGGCGTCCGCCCCGCCAAGCTGCAGCATGTAGGCTGGCTTTAGGTTTAGGATCTGATCTCCTTGCGTCCGCCCCGCCAAGCTGCAGCATGTAGGCTGGCTTTAGGTTTAGGATCTGATCTCCTTCGTCCGCCCCGCCAAGCTGCAGCATGTAGGCTGGCTTTAGGTTTAGGATCTGATCTCCTTGCGTCCGCCCCGCCAAGCTGCAGCATGTAGGCTGGCTTTAGGTTTAGGATCTGATCTCCTTGCGTCCGCCCCGCCAAGCTGCAGCATGTAGGCTGGCTTTAGGTTTAGGATCTGATCTCCTTGCGTCCGCCCCGCCAAGCTGCAGCATGTAGGCTGGCTTTAGGTTTAGGATCTGATCTCCTTCGTCCGCCCCGCCAAGCTGCAGCATGTAGGCTGGCTTTAGGTTTAGGATCTGATCTCCTTGCGTCCGCCCCGCCAAGCTGCAGCATGTAGGCTGGCTTTAGGTTTAGGATCTGATCTCCTTCGTCCGCCCCGCCAAGCTGCAGCATGTAGGCTGGCTTTAGGTTTAGGATCTGATCTCCTTGCGTCCGCCCCGCCAAGCTGCAGCATGTAGGCTGGCTTTAGGTTTAGGATCTGATCTCCTTCGTCCGCCCCGCCAAGCTGCAGCATGTAGGCTGGCTTTAGGTTTAGGATCTGATCTCCTTGCGTCCGCCCCGCCAAGCTGCAGCATGTAGGCTGGCTTTAGGTTTAGGATCTGATCTCCTTGCGTCCGCCCCGCCAAGCTGCAGCATGTAGGCTGGCTTTAGGTTTAGGATCTGATCTCCTTCGTCCGCCCCGCCAAGCTGCAGCATGTAGGCTGGCTTTAGGTTTAGGATCTGATCTCCTTGCGTCCGCCCCGCCAAGCTGCAGCATGTAGGCTGGCTTTAGGTTTAGGATCTGATCTCCTTCGTCCGCCCCGCCAAGCTGCAGCATGTAGGCTGGCTTTAGGTTTAGGATCTGATCTCCTTCGTCCGCCCCGCCAAGCTGCAGCATGTAGGCTGGCTTTAGGTTTAGGATCTGATCTCCTTGCGTCCGCCCCCGCCAAGCTGCAGCATGTAGGCTGGCTTTAGGTTTAGGATCTGATCTCCTTCGTCCGCCCCCGCCAAGCTGCAGCATGTAGGCTGGCTTTAGGTTTAGGATCTGATCTCCTTGCGTCCGCCCCGCCAAGCTGCAGCATGTAGGCTGGCTTTAGGTTTAGGATCTGATCTCCTTCGTCCGCCCCGCCAAGCTGCAGCATGTAGGCTGGCTTTAGGTTTAGGATCTGATCTCCTTGCGTCCGCCCCGCCAAGCTGCAGCATGTAGGCTGGCTTTAGGTTTAGGATCTGATCTCCTTCGTCCGCCCCGCCAAGCTGCAGCATGTAGGCTGGCTTTAGGTTTAGGATCTGATCTCCTTGCGTCCGCCCCGCCAAGCTGCAGCATGTAGGCTGGCTTTAGGTTTAGGATCTGATCTCCTTGCGTCCGCCCCGCCAAGCTGCAGCATGTAGGCTGGCTTTAGGTTTAGGATCTGATCTCCTGTCGTCCGCCCCGCCAAGCTGCAGCATGTAGGCTGGCTTTAGGTTTAGGATCTGATCTCCTGGCGTCCGCCCCGCCAAGCTGCAGCATGTAGGCTGGCTTTAGGTTTAGGATCTGATCTCCTTGCGTCCGCCCCGCCAAGCTGCAGCATGTAGGCTGGCTTTAGGTTTAGGATCTGATCTCCTTCGTCCGCCCCGCCAAGCTGCAGCATGTAGGCTGGCTTTAGGTTTAGGATCTGATCTCCTTGCGTCCGCCCCGCCAAGCTGCAGCATGTAGGCTGGCTTTAGGTTTAGGATCTGATCTCCTTCGTCCGCCCCGCCAAGCTGCAGCATGTAGGCTGGCTTTAGGTTTAGGATCTGATCTCCTTCGTCCGCCCCGCCAAGCTGCAGCATGTAGGCTGGCTTTAGGTTTAGGATCTGATCTCCTTCGTCCGCCCCGCCAAGCTGCAGCATGTAGGCTGGCTTTAGGTTTAGGATCTGATCTCCTTCGTCCGCCCCGCCAAGCTGCAGCATGTAGGCTGGCTTTAGGTTTAGGATCTGATCTCCTTGCGTCCGCCCCGCCAAGCTGCAGCATGTAGGCTGGCTTTAGGTTTAGGATCTGATCTCCTTCGTCCGCCCCCGCCAAGCTGCAGCATGTAGGCTGGCTTTAGGTTTAGGATCTGATCTCCTTGCGTCCGCCCCGCCAAGCTGCAGCATGTAGGCTGGCTTTAGGTTTAGGATCTGATCTCCTTGCGTCCGCCCCGCCAAGCTGCAGCATGTAGGCTGGCTTTAGGTTTAGGATCTGATCTCCTTGCGTCCGCCCCCGCCAAGCTGCAGCATGTAGGCTGGCTTTAGGTTTAGGATCTGATCTCCTTCGTCCGCCCCGCCAAGCTGCAGCATGTAGGCTGGCTTTAGGTTTAGGATCTGATCTCCTTGCGTCCGCCCCGCCAAGCTGCAGCATGTAGGCTGGCTTTAGGTTTAGGATCTGATCTCCTTCGTCCGCCCCGCCAAGCTGCAGCATGTAGGCTGGCTTTAGGTTTAGGATCTGATCTCCTTCGTCCGCCCCGCCAAGCTGCAGCATGTAGGCTGGCTTTAGGTTTAGGATCTGATCTCCTGGCGTCCGCCCCGCCAAGCTGCAGCATGTAGGCTGGCTTTAGGTTTAGGATCTGATCTCCTTCGTCCGCCCCGCCAAGCTGCAGCATGTAGGCTGGCTTTAGGTTTAGGATCTGATCTCCTTGCGTCCGCCCCGCCAAGCTGCAGCATGTAGGCTGGCTTTAGGTTTAGGATCTGATCTCCTTGCGTCCGCCCCGCCAAGCTGCAGCATGTAGGCTGGCTTTAGGTTTAGGATCTGATCTCCTTCGTCCGCCCCGCCAAGCTGCAGCATGTAGGCTGGCTTTAGGTTTAGGATCTGATCTCCTTGCGTCCGCCCCGCCAAGCTGCAGCATGTAGGCTGGCTTTAGGTTTAGGATCTGATCTCCTTCGTCCGCCCCGCCAAGCTGCAGCATGTAGGCTGGCTTTAGGTTTAGGATCTGATCTCCTTCGTCCGCCCCGCCAAGCTGCAGCATGTAGGCTGGCTTTAGGTTTAGGATCTGATCTCCTTCGTCCGCCCCGCCAAGCTGCAGCATGTAGGCTGGCTTTAGGTTTAGGATCTGATCTCCTTGCGTCCGCCCCGCCAAGCTGCAGCATGTAGGCTGGCTTTAGGTTTAGGATCTGATCTCCTTCGTCCGCCCCGCCAAGCTGCAGCATGTAGGCTGGCTTTAGGTTTAGGATCTGATCTCCTTGCGTCCGCCCCGCCAAGCTGCAGCATGTAGGCTGGCTTTAGGTTTAGGATCTGATCTCCTTCGTCCGCCCCCGCCAAGCTGCAGCATGTAGGCTGGCTTTAGGTTTAGGATCTGATCTCCTTGCGTCCGCCCCGCCAAGCTGCAGCATGTAGGCTGGCTTTAGGTTTAGGATCTGATCTCCTTGCGTCCGCCCCGCCAAGCTGCAGCATGTAGGCTGGCTTTAGGTTTAGGATCTGATCTCCTTCGTCCGCCCCGCCAAGCTGCAGCATGTAGGCTGGCTTTAGGTTTAGGATCTGATCTCCTTGCGTCCGCCCCGCCAAGCTGCAGCATGTAGGCTGGCTTTAGGTTTAGGATCTGATCTCCTTCGTCCGCCCCCGCCAAGCTGCAGCATGTAGGCTGGCTTTAGGTTTAGGATCTGATCTCCTTCGTCCGCCCCGCCAAGCTGCAGCATGTAGGCTGGCTTTAGGTTTAGGATCTGATCTCCTTCGTCCGCCCCGCCAAGCTGCAGCATGTAGGCTGGCTTTAGGTTTAGGATCTGATCTCCTTCGTCCGCCCCGCCAAGCTGCAGCATGTAGGCTGGCTTTAGGTTTAGGATCTGATCTCCTTCGTCCGCCCCGCCAAGCTGCAGCATGTAGGCTGGCTTTAGGTTTAGGATCTGATCTCCTTCGTCCGCCCCGCCAAGCTGCAGCATGTAGGCTGGCTTTAGGTTTAGGATCTGATCTCCTTGCGTCCGCCCCCGCCAAGCTGCAGCATGTAGGCTGGCTTTAGGTTTAGGATCTGATCTCCTTGCGTCCGCCCCGCCAAGCTGCAGCATGTAGGCTGGCTTTAGGTTTAGGATCTGATCTCCTTCGTCCGCCCCGCCAAGCTGCAGCATGTAGGCTGGCTTTAGGTTTAGGATCTGATCTCCTTCGTCCGCCCCGCCAAGCTGCAGCATGTAGGCTGGCTTTAGGTTTAGGATCTGATCTCCTTGCGTCCGCCCCGCCAAGCTGCAGCATGTAGGCTGGCTTTAGGTTTAGGATCTGATCTCCTGGCGTCCGCCCCGCCAAGCTGCAGCATGTAGGCTGGCTTTAGGTTTAGGATCTGATCTCCTTCGTCCGCCCCGCCAAGCTGCAGCATGTAGGCTGGCTTTAGGTTTAGGATCTGATCTCCTTCGTCCGCCCCGCCAAGCTGCAGCATGTAGGCTGGCTTTAGGTTTAGGATCTGATCTCCTTCGTCCGCCCCGCCAAGCTGCAGCATGTAGGCTGGCTTTAGGTTTAGGATCTGATCTCCTTCGTCCGCCCCGCCAAGCTGCAGCATGTAGGCTGGCTTTAGGTTTAGGATCTGATCTCCTGGCGTCCGCCCCGCCAAGCTGCAGCATGTAGGCTGGCTTTAGGTTTAGGATCTGATCTCCTTCGTCCGCCCCGCCAAGCTGCAGCATGTAGGCTGGCTTTAGGTTTAGGATCTGATCTCCTTCGTCCGCCCCCGCCAAGCTGCAGCATGTAGGCTGGCTTTAGGTTTAGGATCTGATCTCCTTCGTCCGCCCCGCCAAGCTGCAGCATGTAGGCTGGCTTTAGGTTTAGGATCTGATCTCCTTCGTCCGCCCCGCCAAGCTGCAGCATGTAGGCTGGCTTTAGGTTTAGGATCTGATCTCCTTGCGTCCGCCCCGCCAAGCTGCAGCATGTAGGCTGGCTTTAGGTTTAGGATCTGATCTCCTTCGTCCGCCCCCGCCAAGCTGCAGCATGTAGGCTGGCTTTAGGTTTAGGATCTGATCTCCTGGCGTCCGCCCCGCCAAGCTGCAGCATGTAGGCTGGCTTTAGGTTTAGGATCTGATCTCCTTCGTCCGCCCCGCCAAGCTGCAGCATGTAGGCTGGCTTTAGGTTTAGGATCTGATCTCCTTGCGTCCGCCCCGCCAAGCTGCAGCATGTAGGCTGGCTTTAGGTTTAGGATCTGATCTCCTTCGTCCGCCCCGCCAAGCTGCAGCATGTAGGCTGGCTTTAGGTTTAGGATCTGATCTCCTTGCGTCCGCCCCGCCAAGCTGCAGCATGTAGGCTGGCTTTAGGTTTAGGATCTGATCTCCTTGCGTCCGCCCCGCCAAGCTGCAGCATGTAGGCTGGCTTTAGGTTTAGGATCTGATCTCCTTCGTCCGCCCCCGCCAAGCTGCAGCATGTAGGCTGGCTTTAGGTTTAGGATCTGATCTCCTTGCGTCCGCCCCCGCCAAGCTGCAGCATGTAGGCTGGCTTTAGGTTTAGGATCTGATCTCCTTGCGTCCGCCCCGCCAAGCTGCAGCATGTAGGCTGGCTTTAGGTTTAGGATCTGATCTCCTTGCGTCCGCCCCGCCAAGCTGCAGCATGTAGGCTGGCTTTAGGTTTAGGATCTGATCTCCTTCGTCCGCCCCCGCCAAGCTGCAGCATGTAGGCTGGCTTTAGGTTTAGGATCTGATCTCCTTCGTCCGCCCCGCCAAGCTGCAGCATGTAGGCTGGCTTTAGGTTTAGGATCTGATCTCCTTGCGTCCGCCCCGCCAAGCTGCAGCATGTAGGCTGGCTTTAGGTTTAGGATCTGATCTCCTGGCGTCCGCCCCGCCAAGCTGCAGCATGTAGGCTGGCTTTAGGTTTAGGATCTGATCTCCTTGCGTCCGCCCCGCCAAGCTGCAGCATGTAGGCTGGCTTTAGGTTTAGGATCTGATCTCCTTCGTCCGCCCCGCCAAGCTGCAGCATGTAGGCTGGCTTTAGGTTTAGGATCTGATCTCCTTCGTCCGCCCCCGCCAAGCTGCAGCATGTAGGCTGGCTTTAGGTTTAGGATCTGATCTCCTTGCGTCCGCCCCGCCAAGCTGCAGCATGTAGGCTGGCTTTAGGTTTAGGATCTGATCTCCTTGCGTCCGCCCCGCCAAGCTGCAGCATGTAGGCTGGCTTTAGGTTTAGGATCTGATCTCCTTGCGTCCGCCCCGCCAAGCTGCAGCATGTAGGCTGGCTTTAGGTTTAGGATCTGATCTCCTTCGTCCGCCCCGCCAAGCTGCAGCATGTAGGCTGGCTTTAGGTTTAGGATCTGATCTCCTTCGTCCGCCCCGCCAAGCTGCAGCATGTAGGCTGGCTTTAGGTTTAGGATCTGATCTCCTTCGTCCGCCCCGCCAAGCTGCAGCATGTAGGCTGGCTTTAGGTTTAGGATCTGATCTCCTTGCGTCCGCCCCGCCAAGCTGCAGCATGTAGGCTGGCTTTAGGTTTAGGATCTGATCTCCTTGCGTCCGCCCCGCCAAGCTGCAGCATGTAGGCTGGCTTTAGGTTTAGGATCTGATCTCCTGGCGTCCGCCCCGCCAAGCTGCAGCATGTAGGCTGGCTTTAGGTTTAGGATCTGATCTCCTTCGTCCGCCCCGCCAAGCTGCAGCATGTAGGCTGGCTTTAGGTTTAGGATCTGATCTCCTTGCGTCCGCCCCGCCAAGCTGCAGCATGTAGGCTGGCTTTAGGTTTAGGATCTGATCTCCTGTCGTCCGCCCCGCCAAGCTGCAGCATGTAGGCTGGCTTTAGGTTTAGGATCTGATCTCCTTCGTCCGCCCCGCCAAGCTGCAGCATGTAGGCTGGCTTTAGGTTTAGGATCTGATCTCCTTCGTCCGCCCCCGCCAAGCTGCAGCATGTAGGCTGGCTTTAGGTTTAGGATCTGATCTCCTTGCGTCCGCCCCGCCAAGCTGCAGCATGTAGGCTGGCTTTAGGTTTAGGATCTGATCTCCTTGCGTCCGCCCCGCCAAGCTGCAGCATGTAGGCTGGCTTTAGGTTTAGGATCTGATCTCCTTCGTCCGCCCCGCCAAGCTGCAGCATGTAGGCTGGCTTTAGGTTTAGGATCTGATCTCCTTCGTCCGCCCCGCCAAGCTGCAGCATGTAGGCTGGCTTTAGGTTTAGGATCTGATCTCCTTCGTCCGCCCCGCCAAGCTGCAGCATGTAGGCTGGCTTTAGGTTTAGGATCTGATCTCCTTCGTCCGCCCCGCCAAGCTGCAGCATGTAGGCTGGCTTTAGGTTTAGGATCTGATCTCCTTGCGTCCGCCCCGCCAAGCTGCAGCATGTAGGCTGGCTTTAGGTTTAGGATCTGATCTCCTTGCGTCCGCCCCGCCAAGCTGCAGCATGTAGGCTGGCTTTAGGTTTAGGATCTGATCTCCTTCGTCCGCCCCGCCAAGCTGCAGCATGTAGGCTGGCTTTCGGTTTAGGATCTGATCTCCTTCGTCCGCCCCCGCCAAGCTGCAGCATGTAGGCTGGCTTTAGGTTTAGGATCTGATCTCCTTCGTCCGCCCCGCCAAGCTGCAGCATGTAGGCTGGCTTTAGGTTTAGGATCTGATCTCCTGGCGTCCGCCCCGCCAAGCTGCAGCATGTAGGCTGGCTTTAGGTTTAGGATCTGATCTCCTTCGTCCGCCCCCGCCAAGCTGCAGCATGTAGGCTGGCTTTAGGTTTAGGATCTGATCTCCTTGCGTCCGCCCCGCCAAGCTGCAGCATGTAGGCTGGCTTTAGGTTTAGGATCTGATCTCCTTGCGTCCGCCCCGCCAAGCTGCAGCATGTAGGCTGGCTTTAGGTTTAGGATCTGATCTCCTTCGTCCGCCCCGCCAAGCTGCAGCATGTAGGCTGGCTTTAGGTTTAGGATCTGATCTCCTTCGTCCGCCCCGCCAAGCTGCAGCATGTAGGCTGGCTTTAGGTTTAGGATCTGATCTCCTTGCGTCCGCCCCGCCAAGCTGCAGCATGTAGGCTGGCTTTAGGTTTAGGATCTGATCTCCTTCGTCCGCCCCGCCAAGCTGCAGCATGTAGGCTGGCTTTAGGTTTAGGATCTGATCTCCTTGCGTCCGCCCCGCCAAGCTGCAGCATGTAGGCTGGCTTTAGGTTTAGGATCTGATCTCCTTCGTCCGCCCCGCCAAGCTGCAGCATGTAGGCTGGCTTTAGGTTTAGGATCTGATCTCCTTCGTCCGCCCCGCCAAGCTGCAGCATGTAGGCTGGCTTTAGGTTTAGGATCTGATCTCCTTGCGTCCGCCCCGCCAAGCTGCAGCATGTAGGCTGGCTTTAGGTTTAGGATCTGATCTCCTTGCGTCCGCCCCCGCCAAGCTGCAGCATGTAGGCTGGCTTTAGGTTTAGGATCTGATCTCCTTCGTCCGCCCCGCCAAGCTGCAGCATGTAGGCTGGCTTTAGGTTTAGGATCTGATCTCCTTGCGTCCGCCCCCGCCAAGCTGCAGCATGTAGGCTGGCTTTAGGTTTAGGATCTGATCTCCTGGCGTCCGCCCCGCCAAGCTGCAGCATGTAGGCTGGCTTTAGGTTTAGGATCTGATCTCCTTCGTCCGCCCCCGCCAAGCTGCAGCATGTAGGCTGGCTTTAGGTTTAGGATCTGATCTCCTTCGTCCGCCCCGCCAAGCTGCAGCATGTAGGCTGGCTTTAGGTTTAGGATCTGATCTCCTTGCGTCCGCCCCGCCAAGCTGCAGCATGTAGGCTGGCTTTAGGTTTAGGATCTGATCTCCTTCGTCCGCCCCCGCCAAGCTGCAGCATGTAGGCTGGCTTTAGGTTTAGGATCTGATCTCCTTGCGTCCGCCCCGCCAAGCTGCAGCATGTAGGCTGGCTTTAGGTTTAGGATCTGATCTCCTTCGTCCGCCCCGCCAAGCTGCAGCATGTAGGCTGGCTTTAGGTTTAGGATCTGATCTCCTTCGTCCGCCCCCGCCAAGCTGCAGCATGTAGGCTGGCTTTAGGTTTAGGATCTGATCTCCTTCGTCCGCCCCGCCAAGCTGCAGCATGTAGGCTGGCTTTAGGTTTAGGATCTGATCTCCTTCGTCCGCCCCGCCAAGCTGCAGCATGTAGGCTGGCTTTAGGTTTAGGATCTGATCTCCTTCGTCCGCCCCGCCAAGCTGCAGCATGTAGGCTGGCTTTAGGTTTAGGATCTGATCTCCTTGCGTCCGCCCCGCCAAGCTGCAGCATGTAGGCTGGCTTTAGGTTTAGGATCTGATCTCCTTGCGTCCGCCCCCGCCAAGCTGCAGCATGTAGGCTGGCTTTAGGTTTAGGATCTGATCTCCTTGCGTCCGCCCCGCCAAGCTGCAGCATGTAGGCTGGCTTTAGGTTTAGGATCTGATCTCCTTGCGTCCGCCCCGCCAAGCTGCAGCATGTAGGCTGGCTTTAGGTTTAGGATCTGATCTCCTTCGTCCGCCCCGCCAAGCTGCAGCATGTAGGCTGGCTTTAGGTTTAGGATCTGATCTCCTTCGTCCGCCCCGCCAAGCTGCAGCATGTAGGCTGGCTTTAGGTTTAGGATCTGATCTCCTTGCGTCCGCCCCGCCAAGCTGCAGCATGTAGGCTGGCTTTAGGTTTAGGATCTGATCTCCTTCGTCCGCCCCGCCAAGCTGCAGCATGTAGGCTGGCTTTAGGTTTAGGATCTGATCTCCTTCGTCCGCCCCCGCCAAGCTGCAGCATGTAGGCTGGCTTTAGGTTTAGGATCTGATCTCCTTCGTCCGCCCCGCCAAGCTGCAGCATGTAGGCTGGCTTTAGGTTTAGGATCTGATCTCCTTCGTCCGCCCCGCCAAGCTGCAGCATGTAGGCTGGCTTTAGGTTTAGGATCTGATCTCCTTGCGTCCGCCCCGCCAAGCTGCAGCATGTAGGCTGGCTTTAGGTTTAGGATCTGATCTCCTTGCGTCCGCCCCGCCAAGCTGCAGCATGTAGGCTGGCTTTAGGTTTAGGATCTGATCTCCTTGCGTCCGCCCCGCCAAGCTGCAGCATGTAGGCTGGCTTTAGGTTTAGGATCTGATCTCCTTCGTCCGCCCCGCCAAGCTGCAGCATGTAGGCTGGCTTTAGGTTTAGGATCTGATCTCCTTCGTCCGCCCCCGCCAAGCTGCAGCATGTAGGCTGGCTTTAGGTTTAGGATCTGATCTCCTTCGTCCGCCCCGCCAAGCTGCAGCATGTAGGCTGGCTTTAGGTTTAGGATCTGATCTCCTTCGTCCGCCCCGCCAAGCTGCAGCATGTAGGCTGGCTTTAGGTTTAGGATCTGATCTCCTTCGTCCGCCCCCGCCAAGCTGCAGCATGTAGGCTGGCTTTAGGTTTAGGATCTGATCTCCTTGCGTCCGCCCCGCCAAGCTGCAGCATGTAGGCTGGCTTTAGGTTTAGGATCTGATCTCCTTCGTCCGCCCCGCCAAGCTGCAGCATGTAGGCTGGCTTTAGGTTTAGGATCTGATCTCCTTCGTCCGCCCCGCCAAGCTGCAGCATGTAGGCTGGCTTTAGGTTTAGGATCTGATCTCCTTCGTCCGCCCCGCCAAGCTGCAGCATGTAGGCTGGCTTTAGGTTTAGGATCTGATCTCCTTCGTCCGCCCCGCCAAGCTGCAGCATGTAGGCTGGCTTTAGGTTTAGGATCTGATCTCCTTCGTCCGCCCCGCCAAGCTGCAGCATGTAGGCTGGCTTTAGGTTTAGGATCTGATCTCCTTCGTCCGCCCCGCCAAGCTGCAGCATGTAGGCTGGCTTTAGGTTTAGGATCTGATCTCCTGGCGTCCGCCCCGCCAAGCTGCAGCATGTAGGCTGGCTTTAGGTTTAGGATCTGATCTCCTTCGTCCGCCCCCGCCAAGCTGCAGCATGTAGGCTGGCTTTAGGTTTAGGATCTGATCTCCTTCGTCCGCCCCGCCAAGCTGCAGCATGTAGGCTGGCTTTAGGTTTAGGATCTGATCTCCTTCGTCCGCCCCGCCAAGCTGCAGCATGTAGGCTGGCTTTAGGTTTAGGATCTGATCTCCTTGCGTCCGCCCCGCCAAGCTGCAGCATGTAGGCTGGCTTTAGGTTTAGGATCTGATCTCCTTCGTCCGCCCCCGCCAAGCTGCAGCATGTAGGCTGGCTTTAGGTTTAGGATCTGATCTCCTTCGTCCGCCCCGCCAAGCTGCAGCATGTAGGCTGGCTTTAGGTTTAGGATCTGATCTCCTTGCGTCCGCCCCGCCAAGCTGCAGCATGTAGGCTGGCTTTAGGTTTAGGATCTGATCTCCTTGCGTCCGCCCCGCCAAGCTGCAGCATGTAGGCTGGCTTTAGGTTTAGGATCTGATCTCCTTCGTCCGCCCCGCCAAGCTGCAGCATGTAGGCTGGCTTTAGGTTTAGGATCTGATCTCCTTCGTCCGCCCCGCCAAGCTGCAGCATGTAGGCTGGCTTTAGGTTTAGGATCTGATCTCCTTGCGTCCGCCCCCGCCAAGCTGCAGCATGTAGGCTGGCTTTAGGTTTAGGATCTGATCTCCTTCGTCCGCCCCGCCAAGCTGCAGCATGTAGGCTGGCTTTAGGTTTAGGATCTGATCTCCTTGCGTCCGCCCCGCCAAGCTGCAGCATGTAGGCTGGCTTTAGGTTTAGGATCTGATCTCCTTCGTCCGCCCCCGCCAAGCTGCAGCATGTAGGCTGGCTTTAGGTTTAGGATCTGATCTCCTTCGTCCGCCCCGCCAAGCTGCAGCATGTAGGCTGGCTTTAGGTTTAGGATCTGATCTCCTTCGTCCGCCCCGCCAAGCTGCAGCATGTAGGCTGGCTTTAGGTTTAGGATCTGATCTCCTTCGTCCGCCCCGCCAAGCTGCAGCATGTAGGCTGGCTTTAGGTTTAGGATCTGATCTCCTTGCGTCCGCCCCGCCAAGCTGCAGCATGTAGGCTGGCTTTAGGTTTAGGATCTGATCTCCTTCGTCCGCCCCGCCAAGCTGCAGCATGTAGGCTGGCTTTAGGTTTAGGATCTGATCTCCTTGCGTCCGCCCCCGCCAAGCTGCAGCATGTAGGCTGGCTTTAGGTTTAGGATCTGATCTCCTTCGTCCGCCCCGCCAAGCTGCAGCATGTAGGCTGGCTTTAGGTTTAGGATCTGATCTCCTTCGTCCGCCCCGCCAAGCTGCAGCATGTAGGCTGGCTTTAGGTTTAGGATCTGATCTCCTTGCGTCCGCCCCGCCAAGCTGCAGCATGTAGGCTGGCTTTAGGTTTAGGATCTGATCTCCTTGCGTCCGCCCCCGCCAAGCTGCAGCATGTAGGCTGGCTTTAGGTTTAGGATCTGATCTCCTTGCGTCCGCCCCGCCAAGCTGCAGCATGTAGGCTGGCTTTAGGTTTAGGATCTGATCTCCTTCGTCCGCCCCGCCAAGCTGCAGCATGTAGGCTGGCTTTAGGTTTAGGATCTGATCTCCTTCGTCCGCCCCGCCAAGCTGCAGCATGTAGGCTGGCTTTAGGTTTAGGATCTGATCTCCTTCGTCCGCCCCGCCAAGCTGCAGCATGTAGGCTGGCTTTAGGTTTAGGATCTGATCTCCTTCGTCCGCCCCGCCAAGCTGCAGCATGTAGGCTGGCTTTAGGTTTAGGATCTGATCTCCTTGCGTCCGCCCCGCCAAGCTGCAGCATGTAGGCTGGCTTTAGGTTTAGGATCTGATCTCCTTCGTCCGCCCCCGCCAAGCTGCAGCATGTAGGCTGGCTTTAGGTTTAGGATCTGATCTCCTTGCGTCCGCCCCGCCAAGCTGCAGCATGTAGGCTGGCTTTAGGTTTAGGATCTGATCTCCTTGCGTCCGCCCCGCCAAGCTGCAGCATGTAGGCTGGCTTTAGGTTTAGGATCTGATCTCCTTCGTCCGCCCCGCCAAGCTGCAGCATGTAGGCTGGCTTTAGGTTTAGGATCTGATCTCCTTCGTCCGCCCCGCCAAGCTGCAGCATGTAGGCTTGCTTTAGGTTTAGGATCTGATCTCCTTCGTCCGCCCCCGCCAAGCTGCAGCATGTAGGCTGGCTTTAGGTTTAGGATCTGATCTCCTTCGTCCGCCCCCGCCAAGCTGCAGCATGTAGGCTGGCTTTAGGTTTAGGATCTGATCTCCTTCGTCCGCCCCGCCAAGCTGCAGCATGTAGGCTGGCTTTAGGTTTAGGATCTGATCTCCTTGCGTCCGCCCCGCCAAGCTGCAGCATGTAGGCTGGCTTTAGGTTTAGGATCTGATCTCCTTGCGTCCGCCCCGCCAAGCTGCAGCATGTAGGCTGGCTTTAGGTTTAGGATCTGATCTCCTTGCGTCCGCCCCCGCCAAGCTGCAGCATGTAGGCTGGCTTTAGGTTTAGGATCTGATCTCCTTGCGTCCGCCCCGCCAAGCTGCAGCATGTAGGCTGGCTTTAGGTTTAGGATCTGATCTCCTTGCGTCCGCCCCGCCAAGCTGCAGCATGTAGGCTGGCTTTAGGTTTAGGATCTGATCTCCTTCGTCCGCCCCGCCAAGCTGCAGCATGTAGGCTGGCTTTAGGTTTAGGATCTGATCTCCTTCGTCCGCCCCCGCCAAGCTGCAGCATGTAGGCTGGCTTTAGGTTTAGGATCTGATCTCCTTGCGTCCGCCCCGCCAAGCTGCAGCATGTAGGCTGGCTTTAGGTTTAGGATCTGATCTCCTTGCGTCCGCCCCGCCAAGCTGCAGCATGTAGGCTGGCTTTAGGTTTAGGATCTGATCTCCTTCGTCCGCCCCGCCAAGCTGCAGCATGTAGGCTGGCTTTAGGTTTAGGATCTGATCTCCTTCGCCGCTGCGCAGAGGCTGGCCAGACGACTCTCGCCGCCCCGCTGCAGCATGTAGGCTGGCTTTAGGTTTAGGATCTGATCTCCTTGCGTCCGCCCCGCCAAGCTGCAGCATGTAGGCTGGCTTTAGGTTTAGGATCTGATCTCCTTCGTCCGCCCCGCCAAGCTGCAGCATGTAGGCTGGCTTTAGGTTTAGGATCTGATCTCCTTCGTCCGCCCCGCCAAGCTGCAGCATGTAGGCTGGCTTTAGGTTTAGGATCTGATCTCCTTGCGTCCGCCCCGCCAAGCTGCAGCATGTAGGCTGGCTTTAGGTTTAGGATCTGATCTCCTTGCGTCCGCCCCGCCAAGCTGCAGCATGTAGGCTGGCTTTAGGTTTAGGATCTGATCTCCTTGCGTCCGCCCCGCCAAGCTGCAGCATGTAGGCTGGCTTTAGGTTTAGGATCTGATCTCCTTGCGTCCGCCCCGCCAAGCTGCAGCATGTAGGCTGGCTTTAGGTTTAGGATCTGATCTCCTTCGTCCGCCCCCGCCAAGCTGCAGCATGTAGGCTGGCTTTAGGTTTAGGATCTGATCTCCTTCGTCCGCCCCGCCAAGCTGCAGCATGTAGGCTGGCTTTAGGTTTAGGATCTGATCTCCTTGCGTCCGCCCCGCCAAGCTGCAGCATGTAGGCTGGCTTTAGGTTTAGGATCTGATCTCCTTCGTCCGCCCCCGCCAAGCTGCAGCATGTAGGCTGGCTTTAGGTTTAGGATCTGATCTCCTTCGTCCGCCCCCGCCAAGCTGCAGCATGTAGGCTGGCTTTAGGTTTAGGATCTGATCTCCTTCGTCCGCCCCGCCAAGCTGCAGCATGTAGGCTGGCTTTAGGTTTAGGATCTGATCTCCTTCGTCCGCCCCGCCAAGCTGCAGCATGTAGGCTGGCTTTAGGTTTAGGATCTGATCTCCTTGCGTCCGCCCCGCCAAGCTGCAGCATGTAGGCTGGCTTTAGGTTTAGGATCTGATCTCCTTCGTCCGCCCCGCCAAGCTGCAGCATGTAGGCTGGCTTTAGGTTTAGGATCTGATCTCCTTCGTCCGCCCCGCCAAGCTGCAGCATGTAGGCTGGCTTTAGGTTTAGGATCTGATCTCCTTGCGTCCGCCCCGCCAAGCTGCAGCATGTAGGCTGGCTTTAGGTTTAGGATCTGATCTCCTGGCGTCCGCCCCGCCAAGCTGCAGCATGTAGGCTGGCTTTAGGTTTAGGATCTGATCTCCTTGCGTCCGCCCCCGCCAAGCTGCAGCATGTAGGCTGGCTTTAGGTTTAGGATCTGATCTCCTTCGTCCGCCCCCGCCAAGCTGCAGCATGTAGGCTGGCTTTAGGTTTAGGATCTGATCTCCTTGCGTCCGCCCCGCCAAGCTGCAGCATGTAGGCTGGCTTTAGGTTTAGGATCTGATCTCCTTCGTCCGCCCCGCCAAGCTGCAGCATGTAGGCTGGCTTTAGGTTTAGGATCTGATCTCCTTCGTCCGCCCCGCCAAGCTGCAGCATGTAGGCTGGCTTTAGGTTTAGGATCTGATCTCCTTGCGTCCGCCCCCGCCAAGCTGCAGCATGTAGGCTGGCTTTAGGTTTAGGATCTGATCTCCTTCGTCCGCCCCGCCAAGCTGCAGCATGTAGGCTGGCTTTAGGTTTAGGATCTGATCTCCTTCGTCCGCCCCCGCCAAGCTGCAGCATGTAGGCTGGCTTTAGGTTTAGGATCTGATCTCCTTCGTCCGCCCCGCCAAGCTGCAGCATGTAGGCTGGCTTTAGGTTTAGGATCTGATCTCCTTGCGTCCGCCCCCGCCAAGCTGCAGCATGTAGGCTGGCTTTAGGTTTAGGATCTGATCTCCTTGCGTCCGCCCCGCCAAGCTGCAGCATGTAGGCTGGCTTTAGGTTTAGGATCTGATCTCCTTCGTCCGCCCCGCCAAGCTGCAGCATGTAGGCTGGCTTTAGGTTTAGGATCTGATCTCCTTCGTCCGCCCCCGCCAAGCTGCAGCATGTAGGCTGGCTTTAGGTTTAGGATCTGATCTCCTTGCGTCCGCCCCGCCAAGCTGCAGCATGTAGGCTGGCTTTAGGTTTAGGATCTGATCTCCTTGCGTCCGCCCCGCCAAGCTGCAGCATGTAGGCTGGCTTTAGGTTTAGGATCTGATCTCCTTGCGTCCGCCCCGCCAAGCTGCAGCATGTAGGCTGGCTTTAGGTTTAGGATCTGATCTCCTTGCGTCCGCCCCGCCAAGCTGCAGCATGTAGGCTGGCTTTAGGTTTAGGATCTGATCTCCTTCGTCCGCCCCGCCAAGCTGCAGCATGTAGGCTGGCTTTAGGTTTAGGATCTGATCTCCTTCGTCCGCCCCCGCCAAGCTGCAGCATGTAGGCTGGCTTTAGGTTTAGGATCTGATCTCCTTGCGTCCGCCCCGCCAAGCTGCAGCATGTAGGCTGGCTTTAGGTTTAGGATCTGATCTCCTTGCGTCCGCCCCGCCAAGCTGCAGCATGTAGGCTGGCTTTAGGTTTAGGATCTGATCTCCTTGCGTCCGCCCCCGCCAAGCTGCAGCATGTAGGCTGGCTTTAGGTTTAGGATCTGATCTCCTTCGTCCGCCCCGCCAAGCTGCAGCATGTAGGCTGGCTTTAGGTTTAGGATCTGATCTCCTTCGTCCGCCCCCGCCAAGCTGCAGCATGTAGGCTGGCTTTAGGTTTAGGATCTGATCTCCTTCGTCCGCCCCGCCAAGCTGCAGCATGTAGGCTGGCTTTAGGTTTAGGATCTGATCTCCTTGCGTCCGCCCCCGCCAAGCTGCAGCATGTAGGCTGGCTTTAGGTTTAGGATCTGATCTCCTTGCGTCCGCCCCCGCCAAGCTGCAGCATGTAGGCTGGCTTTAGGTTTAGGATCTGATCTCCTTGCGTCCGCCCCCGCCAAGCTGCAGCATGTAGGCTGGCTTTAGGTTTAGGATCTGATCTCCTTCGTCCGCCCCGCCAAGCTGCAGCATGTAGGCTGGCTTTAGGTTTAGGATCTGATCTCCTTCGTCCGCCCCGCCAAGCTGCAGCATGTAGGCTGGCTTTAGGTTTAGGATCTGATCTCCTTCGTCCGCCCCCGCCAAGCTGCAGCATGTAGGCTGGCTTTAGGTTTAGGATCTGATCTCCTTGCGTCCGCCCCCGCCAAGCTGCAGCATGTAGGCTGGCTTTAGGTTTAGGATCTGATCTCCTTGCGTCCGCCCCGCCAAGCTGCAGCATGTAGGCTGGCTTTAGGTTTAGGATCTGATCTCCTTGCGTCCGCCCCGCCAAGCTGCAGCATGTAGGCTGGCTTTAGGTTTAGGATCTGATCTCCTTCGTCCGCCCCGCCAAGCTGCAGCATGTAGGCTGGCTTTAGGTTTAGGATCTGATCTCCTGGCGTCCGCCCCCGCCAAGCTGCAGCATGTAGGCTGGCTTTAGGTTTAGGATCTGATCTCCTTCGTCCGCCCCGCCAAGCTGCAGCATGTAGGCTGGCTTTAGGTTTAGGATCTGATCTCCTTGCGTCCGCCCCGCCAAGCTGCAGCATGTAGGCTGGCTTTAGGTTTAGGATCTGATCTCCTTGCGTCCGCCCCGCCAAGCTGCAGCATGTAGGCTGGCTTTAGGTTTAGGATCTGATCTCCTTCGTCCGCCCCGCCAAGCTGCAGCATGTAGGCTGGCTTTAGGTTTAGGATCTGATCTCCTTGCGTCCGCCCCGCCAAGCTGCAGCATGTAGGCTGGCTTTAGGTTTAGGATCTGATCTCCTTCGTCCGCCCCCGCCAAGCTGCAGCATGTAGGCTGGCTTTAGGTTTAGGATCTGATCTCCTTGCGTCCGCCCCCGCCAAGCTGCAGCATGTAGGCTGGCTTTAGGTTTAGGATCTGATCTCCTTCGTCCGCCCCGCCAAGCTGCAGCATGTAGGCTGGCTTTAGGTTTAGGATCTGATCTCCTTCGTCCGCCCCGCCAAGCTGCAGCATGTAGGCTGGCTTTAGGTTTAGGATCTGATCTCCTTCGTCCGCCCCCGCCAAGCTGCAGCATGTAGGCTGGCTTTAGGTTTAGGATCTGATCTCCTTCGTCCGCCCCGCCAAGCTGCAGCATGTAGGCTGGCTTTAGGTTTAGGATCTGATCTCCTTGCGTCCGCCCCGCCAAGCTGCAGCATGTAGGCTGGCTTTAGGTTTAGGATCTGATCTCCTTGCGTCCGCCCCCGCCAAGCTGCAGCATGTAGGCTGGCTTTAGGTTTAGGATCTGATCTCCTTCGTCCGCCCCCGCCAAGCTGCAGCATGTAGGCTGGCTTTAGGTTTAGGATCTGATCTCCTTCGTCCGCCCCGCCAAGCTGCAGCATGTAGGCTGGCTTTAGGTTTAGGATCTGATCTCCTTCGTCCGCCCCGCCAAGCTGCAGCATGTAGGCTGGCTTTAGGTTTAGGATCTGATCTCCTTCGTCCGCCCCCGCCAAGCTGCAGCATGTAGGCTGGCTTTAGGTTTAGGATCTGATCTCCTTGCGTCCGCCCCGCCAAGCTGCAGCATGTAGGCTGGCTTTAGGTTTAGGATCTGATCTCCTTGCGTCCGCCCCGCCAAGCTGCAGCATGTAGGCTGGCTTTAGGTTTAGGATCTGATCTCCTTCGTCCGCCCCGCCAAGCTGCAGCATGTAGGCTGGCTTTAGGTTTAGGATCTGATCTCCTTGCGTCCGCCCCCGCCAAGCTGCAGCATGTAGGCTGGCTTTAGGTTTAGGATCTGATCTCCTTGCGTCCGCCCCCGCCAAGCTGCAGCATGTAGGCTGGCTTTAGGTTTAGGATCTGATCTCCTTGCGTCCGCCCCCGCCAAGCTGCAGCATGTAGGCTGGCTTTAGGTTTAGGATCTGATCTCCTTCGTCCGCCCCGCCAAGCTGCAGCATGTAGGCTGGCTTTAGGTTTAGGATCTGATCTCCTTGCGTCCGCCCCGCCAAGCTGCAGCATGTAGGCTGGCTTTAGGTTTAGGATCTGATCTCCTTCGTCCGCCCCGCCAAGCTGCAGCATGTAGGCTGGCTTTAGGTTTAGGATCTGATCTCCTTCGTCCGCCCCCGCCAAGCTGCAGCATGTAGGCTGGCTTTAGGTTTAGGATCTGATCTCCTTGCGTCCGCCCCAGCCAAGCTGCAGCATGTAGGCTGGCTTTAGGTTTAGGATCTGATCTCCTTGCGTCCGCCCCCGCCAAGCTGCAGCATGTAGGCTGGCTTTAGGTTTAGGATCTGATCTCCTTCGTCCGCCCCGCCAAGCTGCAGCATGTAGGCTGGCTTTAGGTTTAGGATCTGATCTCCTTCGTCCGCCCCCGCCAAGCTGCAGCATGTAGGCTGGCTTTAGGTTTAGGATCTGATCTCCTTGCGTCCGCCCCGCCAAGCTGCAGCATGTAGGCTGGCTTTAGGTTTAGGATCTGATCTCCTTGCGTCCGCCCCGCCAAGCTGCAGCATGTAGGCTGGCTTTAGGTTTAGGATCTGATCTCCTTGCGTCCGCCCCCGCCAAGCTGCAGCATGTAGGCTGGCTTTAGGTTTAGGATCTGATCTCCTTGCGTCCGCCCCCGCCAAGCTGCAGCATGTAGGCTGGCTTTAGGTTTAGGATCTGATCTCCTTCGTCCGCCCCGCCAAGCTGCAGCATGTAGGCTGGCTTTAGGTTTAGGATCTGATCTCCTTGCGTCCGCCCCGCCAAGCTGCAGCATGTAGGCTGGCTTTAGGTTTAGGATCTGATCTCCTTCGTCCGCCCCGCCAAGCTGCAGCATGTAGGCTGGCTTTAGGTTTAGGATCTGATCTCCTTCGTCCGCCCCGCCAAGCTGCAGCATGTAGGCTGGCTTTAGGTTTAGGATCTGATCTCCTTGCGTCCGCCCCCGCCAAGCTGCAGCATGTAGGCTGGCTTTAGGTTTAGGATCTGATCTCCTTCGTCCGCCCCGCCAAGCTGCAGCATGTAGGCTGGCTTTAGGTTTAGGATCTGATCTCCTTGCGTCCGCCCCGCCAAGCTGCAGCATGTAGGCTGGCTTTAGGTTTAGGATCTGATCTCCTTCGTCCGCCCCGCCAAGCTGCAGCATGTAGGCTGGCTTTAGGTTTAGGATCTGATCTCCTTCGTCCGCCCCGCCAAGCTGCAGCATGTAGGCTGGCTTTAGGTTTAGGATCTGATCTCCTTGCGTCCGCCCCGCCAAGCTGCAGCATGTAGGCTGGCTTTAGGTTTAGGATCTGATCTCCTTCGTCCGCCCCGCCAAGCTGCAGCATGTAGGCTGGCTTTAGGTTTAGGATCTGATCTCCTTGCGTCCGCCCCCGCCAAGCTGCAGCATGTAGGCTGGCTTTAGGTTTAGGATCTGATCTCCTTGCGTCCGCCCCGCCAAGCTGCAGCATGTAGGCTGGCTTTAGGTTTAGGATCTGATCTCCTTGCGTCCGCCCCGCCAAGCTGCAGCATGTAGGCTGGCTTTAGGTTTAGGATCTGATCTCCTTCGTCCGCCCCGCCAAGCTGCAGCATGTAGGCTGGCTTTAGGTTTAGGATCTGATCTCCTTCGTCCGCCCCGCCAAGCTGCAGCATGTAGGCTGGCTTTAGGTTTAGGATCTGATCTCCTGTCGTCCGCCCCGCCAAGCTGCAGCATGTAGGCTGGCTTTAGGTTTAGGATCTGATCTCCTTGCGTCCGCCCCGCCAAGCTGCAGCATGTAGGCTGGCTTTAGGTTTAGGATCTGATCTCCTTCGTCCGCCCCGCCAAGCTGCAGCATGTAGGCTGGCTTTAGGTTTAGGATCTGATCTCCTTGCGTCCGCCCCGCCAAGCTGCAGCATGTAGGCTGGCTTTAGGTTTAGGATCTGATCTCCTTCGTCCGCCCCGCCAAGCTGCAGCATGTAGGCTGGCTTTAGGTTTAGGATCTGATCTCCTTCGTCCGCCCCGCCAAGCTGCAGCATGTAGGCTGGCTTTAGGTTTAGGATCTGATCTCCTTGCGTCCGCCCCGCCAAGCTGCAGCATGTAGGCTGGCTTTAGGTTTAGGATCTGATCTCCTTCGTCCGCCCCGCCAAGCTGCAGCATGTAGGCTGGCTTTAGGTTTAGGATCTGATCTCCTTCGTCCGCCCCGCCAAGCTGCAGCATGTAGGCTGGCTTTAGGTTTAGGATCTGATCTCCTTGCGTCCGCCCCGCCAAGCTGCAGCATGTAGGCTGGCTTTAGGTTTAGGATCTGATCTCCTTGCGTCCGCCCCGCCAAGCTGCAGCATGTAGGCTGGCTTTAGGTTTAGGATCTGATCTCCTTGCGTCCGCCCCGCCAAGCTGCAGCATGTAGGCTGGCTTTAGGTTTAGGATCTGATCTCCTTGCGTCCGCCCCGCCAAGCTGCAGCATGTAGGCTGGCTTTAGGTTTAGGATCTGATCTCCTTCGTCCGCCCCCGCCAAGCTGCAGCATGTAGGCTGGCTTTAGGTTTAGGATCTGATCTCCTTCGTCCGCCCCCGCCAAGCTGCAGCATGTAGGCTGGCTTTAGGTTTAGGATCTGATCTCCTTGCGTCCGCCCCCGCCAAGCTGCAGCATGTAGGCTGGCTTTAGGTTTAGGATCTGATCTCCTTGCGTCCGCCCCCGCCAAGCTGCAGCATGTAGGCTGGCTTTAGGTTTAGGATCTGATCTCCTTGCGTCCGCCCCGCCAAGCTGCAGCATGTAGGCTGGCTTTAGGTTTAGGATCTGATCTCCTTCGTCCGCCCCCGCCAAGCTGCAGCATGTAGGCTGGCTTTAGGTTTAGGATCTGATCTCCTTCGTCCGCCCCGCCAAGCTGCAGCATGTAGGCTGGCTTTAGGTTTAGGATCTGATCTCCTTCGTCCGCCCCGCCAAGCTGCAGCATGTAGGCTGGCTTTAGGTTTAGGATCTGATCTCCTTGCGTCCGCCCCGCCAAGCTGCAGCATGTAGGCTGGCTTTAGGTTTAGGATCTGATCTCCTTGCGTCCGCCCCGCCAAGCTGCAGCATGTAGGCTGGCTTTAGGTTTAGGATCTGATCTCCTTGCGTCCGCCCCGCCAAGCTGCAGCATGTAGGCTGGCTTTAGGTTTAGGATCTGATCTCCTTCGTCCGCCCCGCCAAGCTGCAGCATGTAGGCTGGCTTTAGGTTTAGGATCTGATCTCCTTCGTCCGCCCCGCCAAGCTGCAGCATGTAGGCTGGCTTTAGGTTTAGGATCTGATCTCCTTCGTCCGCCCCCGCCAAGCTGCAGCATGTAGGCTGGCTTTAGGTTTAGGATCTGATCTCCTTGCGTCCGCCCCCGCCAAGCTGCAGCATGTAGGCTGGCTTTAGGTTTAGGATCTGATCTCCTTCGTCCGCCCCGCCAAGCTGCAGCATGTAGGCTGGCTTTAGGTTTAGGATATGATCTCCTTGCGTCCGCCCCAGCCAAGCTGCAGCATGTAGGCTGGCTTTAGGTTTAGGATCTGATCTCCTTGCGTCCGCCCCCGCCAAGCTGCAGCATGTAGGCTGGCTTTAGGTTTAGGATCTGATCTCCTTGCGTCCGCCCCGCCAAGCTGCAGCATGTAGGCTGGCTTTAGGTTTAGGATCTGATCTCCTTGCGTCCGCCCCGCCAAGCTGCAGCATGTAGGCTGGCTTTAGGTTTAGGATCTGATCTCCTTGCGTCCGCCCCGCCAAGCTGCAGCATGTAGGCTGGCTTTAGGTTTAGGATCTGATCTCCTTCGTCCGCCCCGCCAAGCTGCAGCATGTAGGCTGGCTTTAGGTTTAGGATCTGATCTCCTTCGTCCGCCCCGCCAAGCTGCAGCATGTAGGCTGGCTTTAGGTTTAGGATCTGATCTCCTTGCGTCCGCCCCCGCCAAGCTGCAGCATGTAGGCTGGCTTTAGGTTTAGGATCTGATCTCCTGGCGTCCGCCCCGCCAAGCTGCAGCATGTAGGCTGGCTTTAGGTTTAGGATCTGATCTCCTTCGTCCGCCCCGCCAAGCTGCAGCATGTAGGCTGGCTTTAGGTTTAGGATCTGATCTCCTTCGTCCGCCCCGCCAAGCTGCAGCATGTAGGCTGGCTTTAGGTTTAGGATCTGATCTCCTTCGTCCGCCCCGCCAAGCTGCAGCATGTAGGCTGGCTTTAGGTTTAGGATCTGATCTCCTTGCGTCCGCCCCGCCAAGCTGCAGCATGTAGGCTGGCTTTAGGTTTAGGATCTGATCTCCTGGCGTCCGCCCCGCCAAGCTGCAGCATGTAGGCTGGCTTTAGGTTTAGGATCTGATCTCCTTCGTCCGCCCCCGCCAAGCTGCAGCATGTAGGCTGGCTTTAGGTTTAGGATCTGATCTCCTTCGTCCGCCCCGCCAAGCTGCAGCATGTAGGCTGGCTTTAGGTTTAGGATCTGATCTCCTTCGTCCGCCCCGCCAAGCTGCAGCATGTAGGCTGGCTTTAGGTTTAGGATCTGATCTCCTTCGTCCGCCCCGCCAAGCTGCAGCATGTAGGCTGGCTTTAGGTTTAGGATCTGATCTCCTTGCGTCCGCCCCGCCAAGCTGCAGCATGTAGGCTGGCTTTAGGTTTAGGATCTGATCTCCTTGCGTCCGCCCCGCCAAGCTGCAGCATGTAGGCTGGCTTTAGGTTTAGGATCTGATCTCCTTGCGTCCGCCCCGCCAAGCTGCAGCATGTAGGCTGGCTTTAGGTTTAGGATCTGATCTCCTTCGTCCGCCCCCGCCAAGCTGCAGCATGTAGGCTGGCTTTAGGTTTAGGATCTGATCTCCTTCGTCCGCCCCGCCAAGCTGCAGCATGTAGGCTGGCTTTAGGTTTAGGATCTGATCTCCTTCGTCCGCCCCGCCAAGCTGCAGCATGTAGGCTGGCTTTAGGTTTAGGATCTGATCTCCTTGCGTCCGCCCCGCCAAGCTGCAGCATGTAGGCTGGCTTTAGGTTTAGGATCTGATCTCCTTGCGTCCGCCCCGCCAAGCTGCAGCATGTAGGCTGGCTTTAGGTTTAGGATCTGATCTCCTTGCGTCCGCCCCGCCAAGCTGCAGCATGTAGGCTGGCTTTAGGTTTAGGATCTGATCTCCTTCGTCCGCCCCGCCAAGCTGCAGCATGTAGGCTGGCTTTAGGTTTAGGATCTGATCTCCTTCGTCCGCCCCGCCAAGCTGCAGCATGTAGGCTGGCTTTAGGTTTAGGATCTGATCTCCTTCGTCCGCCCCCGCCAAGCTGCAGCATGTAGGCTGGCTTTAGGTTTAGGATCTGATCTCCTTGCGTCCGCCCCGCCAAGCTGCAGCATGTAGGCTGGCTTTAGGTTTAGGATCTGATCTCCTTCGTCCGCCCCGCCAAGCTGCAGCATGTAGGCTGGCTTTAGGTTTAGGATCTGATCTCCTTGCGTCCGCCCCGCCAAGCTGCAGCATGTAGGCTGGCTTTAGGTTTAGGATCTGATCTCCTTGCGTCCGCCCCCGCCAAGCTGCAGCATGTAGGCTGGCTTTAGGTTTAGGATCTGATCTCCTTCGTCCGCCCCGCCAAGCTGCAGCATGTAGGCTGGCTTTAGGTTTAGGATCTGATCTCCTTCGTCCGCCCCGCCAAGCTGCAGCATGTAGGCTGGCTTTAGGTTTAGGATCTGATCTCCTTGCGTCCGCCCCGCCAAGCTGCAGCATGTAGGCTGGCTTTAGGTTTAGGATCTGATCTCCTTGCGTCCGCCCCGCCAAGCTGCAGCATGTAGGCTGGCTTTAGGTTTAGGATCTGATCTCCTTCGTCCGCCCCGCCAAGCTGCAGCATGTAGGCTGGCTTTAGGTTTAGGATCTGATCTCCTTCGTCCGCCCCGCCAAGCTGCAGCATGTAGGCTGGCTTTAGGTTTAGGATCTGATCTCCTTCGTCCGCCCCGCCAAGCTGCAGCATGTAGGCTGGCTTTAGGTTTAGGATCTGATCTCCTTCGTCCGCCCCCGCCAAGCTGCAGCATGTAGGCTGGCTTTAGGTTTAGGATCTGATCTCCTTGCGTCCGCCCCGCCAAGCTGCAGCATGTAGGCTGGCTTTAGGTTTAGGATCTGATCTCCTTCGTCCGCCCCGCCAAGCTGCAGCATGTAGGCTGGCTTTAGGTTTAGGATCTGATCTCCTTCGTCCGCCCCGCCAAGCTGCAGCATGTAGGCTGGCTTTAGGTTTAGGATCTGATCTCCTTGCGTCCGCCCCGCCAAGCTGCAGCATGTAGGCTGGCTTTAGGTTTAGGATCTGATCTCCTTGCGTCCGCCCCGCCAAGCTGCAGCATGTAGGCTGGCTTTAGGTTTAGGATCTGATCTCCTTGCGTCCGCCCCGCCAAGCTGCAGCATGTAGGCTGGCTTTAGGTTTAGGATCTGATCTCCTTCGTCCGCCCCGCCAAGCTGCAGCATGTAGGCTGGCTTTAGGTTTAGGATCTGATCTCCTTCGTCCGCCCCGCCAAGCTGCAGCATGTAGGCTGGCTTTAGGTTTAGGATCTGATCTCCTTGCGTCCGCCCCCGCCAAGCTGCAGCATGTAGGCTGGCTTTAGGTTTAGGATCTGATCTCCTTCGTCCGCCCCGCCAAGCTGCAGCATGTAGGCTGGCTTTAGGTTTAGGATCTGATCTCCTTGCGTCCGCCCCGCCAAGCTGCAGCATGTAGGCTGGCTTTAGGTTTAGGATCTGATCTCCTTGCGTCCGCCCCGCCAAGCTGCAGCATGTAGGCTGGCTTTAGGTTTAGGATCTGATCTCCTTCGTCCGCCCCGCCAAGCTGCAGCATGTAGGCTGGCTTTAGGTTTAGGATCTGATCTCCTTCGTCCGCCCCGCCAAGCTGCAGCATGTAGGCTGGCTTTAGGTTTAGGATCTGATCTCCTTGCGTCCGCCCCGCCAAGCTGCAGCATGTAGGCTGGCTTTAGGTTTAGGATCTGATCTCCTTCGTCCGCCCCGCCAAGCTGCAGCATGTAGGCTGGCTTTAGGTTTAGGATCTGATCTCCTTGCGTCCGCCCCCGCCAAGCTGCAGCATGTAGGCTGGCTTTAGGTTTAGGATCTGATCTCCTTCGTCCGCCCCCGCCAAGCTGCAGCATGTAGGCTGGCTTTAGGTTTAGGATCTGATCTCCTTCGTCCGCCCCGCCAAGCTGCAGCATGTAGGCTGGCTTTAGGTTTAGGATCTGATCTCCTTCGTCCGCCCCGCCAAGCTGCAGCATGTAGGCTGGCTTTAGGTTTAGGATCTGATCTCCTGTCGTCCGCCCCCGCCAAGCTGCAGCATGTAGGCTGGCTTTAGGTTTAGGATCTGATCTCCTTGCGTCCGCCCCGCCAAGCTGCAGCATGTAGGCTGGCTTTAGGTTTAGGATCTGATCTCCTTGCGTCCGCCCCGCCAAGCTGCAGCATGTAGGCTGGCTTTAGGTTTAGGATCTGATCTCCTTGCGTCCGCCCCGCCAAGCTGCAGCATGTAGGCTGGCTTTAGGTTTAGGATCTGATCTCCTTGCGTCCGCCCCGCCAAGCTGCAGCATGTAGGCTGGCTTTAGGTTTAGGATCTGATCTCCTTCGTCCGCCCCCGCCAAGCTGCAGCATGTAGGCTGGCTTTAGGTTTAGGATCTGATCTCCTTGCGTCCGCCCCGCCAAGCTGCAGCATGTAGGCTGGCTTTAGGTTTAGGATCTGATCTCCTTGCGTCCGCCCCGCCAAGCTGCAGCATGTAGGCTGGCTTTAGGTTTAGGATCTGATCTCCTTCGTCCGCCCCGCCAAGCTGCAGCATGTAGGCTGGCTTTAGGTTTAGGATCTGATCTCCTTCGTCCGCCCCGCCAAGCTGCAGCATGTAGGCTGGCTTTAGGTTTAGGATCTGATCTCCTTCGTCCGCCCCGCCAAGCTGCAGCATGTAGGCTGGCTTTAGGTTTAGGATCTGATCTCCTTGCGTCCGCCCCGCCAAGCTGCAGCATGTAGGCTGGCTTTAGGTTTAGGATCTGATCTCCTTCGTCCGCCCCGCCAAGCTGCAGCATGTAGGCTGGCTTTAGGTTTAGGATCTGATCTCCTGGCGTCCGCCCCGCCAAGCTGCAGCATGTAGGCTGGCTTTAGGTTTAGGATCTGATCTCCTGTCGTCCGCCCCCGCCAAGCTGCAGCATGTAGGCTGGCTTTAGGTTTAGGATCTGATCTCCTTGCGTCCGCCCCGCCAAGCTGCAGCATGTAGGCTGGCTTTAGGTTTAGGATCTGATCTCCTTCGTCCGCCCCGCCAAGCTGCAGCATGTAGGCTGGCTTTAGGTTTAGGATCTGATCTCCTTCGTCCGCCCCGCCAAGCTGCAGCATGTAGGCTGGCTTTAGGTTTAGGATCTGATCTCCTTCGTCCGCCCCGCCAAGCTGCAGCATGTAGGCTGGCTTTAGGTTTAGGATCTGATCTCCTTGCGTCCGCCCCGCCAAGCTGCAGCATGTAGGCTGGCTTTAGGTTTAGGATCTGATCTCCTTCGTCCGCCCCGCCAAGCTGCAGCATGTAGGCTGGCTTTAGGTTTAGGATCTGATCTCCTTGCGTCCGCCCCGCCAAGCTGCAGCATGTAGGCTGGCTTTAGGTTTAGGATCTGATCTCCTTGCGTCCGCCCCGCCAAGCTGCAGCATGTAGGCTGGCTTTAGGTTTAGGATCTGATCTCCTTCGTCCGCCCCCGCCAAGCTGCAGCATGTAGGCTGGCTTTAGGTTTAGGATCTGATCTCCTTGCGTCCGCCCCGCCAAGCTGCAGCATGTAGGCTGGCTTTAGGTTTAGGATCTGATCTCCTTGCGTCCGCCCCCGCCAAGCTGCAGCATGTAGGCTGGCTTTAGGTTTAGGATCTGATCTCCTGGCGTCCGCCCCGCCAAGCTGCAGCATGTAGGCTGGCTTTAGGTTTAGGATCTGATCTCCTTCGTCCGCCCCGCCAAGCTGCAGCATGTAGGCTGGCTTTAGGTTTAGGATCTGATCTCCTTCGTCCGCCCCGCCAAGCTGCAGCATGTAGGCTGGCTTTAGGTTTAGGATCTGATCTCCTTCGTCCGCCCCGCCAAGCTGCAGCATGTAGGCTGGCTTTAGGTTTAGGATCTGATCTCCTTCGTCCGCCCCCGCCAAGCTGCAGCATGTAGGCTGGCTTTAGGTTTAGGATCTGATCTCCTGGCGTCCGCCCCGCCAAGCTGCAGCATGTAGGCTGGCTTTAGGATCGGATCTCCTTGCGTCCGCCCCGCCAAGCTGCAGCATGTAGGCTGGCTTTAGGTTTAGGATCTGATCTCCTTCGTCCGCCCCCGCCAAGCTGCAGCATGTAGGCTGGCTTTAGGTTTAGGATCTGATCTCCTTCGTCCGCCCCGCCAAGCTGCAGCATGTAGGCTGGCTTTAGGTTTAGGATCTGATCTCCTTCGTCCGCCCCGCCAAGCTGCAGCATGTAGGCTGGCTTTAGGTTTAGGATCTGATCTCCTTCGTCCGCCCCGCCAAGCTGCAGCATGTAGGCTGGCTTTAGGTTTAGGATCTGATCTCCTTGCGTCCGCCCCGCCAAGCTGCAGCATGTAGGCTGGCTTTAGGTTTAGGATCTGATCTCCTTGCGTCCGCCCCGCCAAGCTGCAGCATGTAGGCTGGCTTTAGGTTTAGGATCTGATCTCCTTGCGTCCGCCCCCGCCAAGCTGCAGCATGTAGGCTGGCTTTAGGTTTAGGATCTGATCTCCTTCGTCCGCCCCGCCAAGCTGCAGCATGTAGGCTGGCTTTAGGTTTAGGATCTGATCTCCTTCGTCCGCCCCGCCAAGCTGCAGCATGTAGGCTGGCTTTAGGTTTAGGATCTGATCTCCTTCGTCCGCCCCGCCAAGCTGCAGCATGTAGGCTGGCTTTAGGTTTAGGATCTGATCTCCTTGCGTCCGCCCCGCCAAGCTGCAGCATGTAGGCTGGCTTTAGGTTTAGGATCTGATCTCCTTCGTCCGCCCCCGCCAAGCTGCAGCATGTAGGCTGGCTTTAGGTTTAGGATCTGATCTCCTTGCGTCCGCCCCGCCAAGCTGCAGCATGTAGGCTGGCTTTAGGTTTAGGATCTGATCTCCTTGCGTCCGCCCCGCCAAGCTGCAGCATGTAGGCTGGCTTTAGGTTTAGGATCTGATCTCCTTCGTCCGCCCCCGCCAAGCTGCAGCATGTAGGCTGGCTTTAGGTTTAGGATCTGATCTCCTTGCGTCCGCCCCGCCAAGCTGCAGCATGTAGGCTGGCTTTAGGTTTAGGATCTGATCTCCTTCGTCCGCCCCGCCAAGCTGCAGCATGTAGGCTGGCTTTAGGTTTAGGATCTGATCTCCTTCGTCCGCCCCGCCAAGCTGCAGCATGTAGGCTGGCTTTAGGTTTAGGATCTGATCTCCTTGCGTCCGCCCCCGCCAAGCTGCAGCATGTAGGCTGGCTTTAGGTTTAGGATCTGATCTCCTTGCGTCCGCCCCGCCAAGCTGCAGCATGTAGGCTGGCTTTAGGTTTAGGATCTGATCTCCTTGCGTCCGCCCCGCCAAGCTGCAGCATGTAGGCTGGCTTTAGGTTTAGGATCTGATCTCCTTCGTCCGCCCCGCCAAGCTGCAGCATGTAGGCTGGCTTTAGGTTTAGGATCTGATCTCCTTGCGTCCGCCCCGCCAAGCTGCAGCATGTAGGCTGGCTTTAGGTTTAGGATCTGATCTCCTTCGTCCGCCCCGCCAAGCTGCAGCATGTAGGCTGGCTTTAGGTTTAGGATCTGATCTCCTGGCGTCCGCCCCGCCAAGCTGCAGCATGTAGGCTGGCTTTAGGTTTAGGATCTGATCTCCTTCGTCCGCCCCCGCCAAGCTGCAGCATGTAGGCTGGCTTTAGGTTTAGGATCTGATCTCCTTCGTCCGCCCCGCCAAGCTGCAGCATGTAGGCTGGCTTTAGGTTTAGGATCTGATCTCCTTCGTCCGCCCCCGCCAAGCTGCAGCATGTAGGCTGGCTTTAGGTTTAGGATCTGATCTCCTTCGTCCGCCCTGCCAAGCTGCAGCATGTAGGCTGGCTTTAGGTTTAGGATTTGATCTCCTGGCGTCCGCCCCGCCAAGCTGCAGCATGTAGGCTGGCTTTAGGTTTAGGATCTGATCTCCTTGCGTCCGCCCCCGCCAAGCTGCAGCATGTAGGCTGGCTTTAGGTTTAGGATCTGATCTCCTTCGTCCGCCCCGCCAAGCTGCAGCATGTAGGCTGGCTTTAGGTTTAGGATCTGATCTCCTTCGTCCGCCCCGCCAAGCTGCAGCATGTAGGCTGGCTTTAGGTTTAGGATCTGATCTCCTTCGTCCGCCCCCGCCAAGCTGCAGCATGTAGGCTGGCTTTAGGTTTAGGATCTGATCTCCTTCGTCCGCCCCGCCAAGCTGCAGCATGTAGGCTGGCTTTAGGTTTAGGATCTGATCTCCTTGCGTCCGCCCCGCCAAGCTGCAGCATGTAGGCTGGCTTTAGGTTTAGGATCTGATCTCCTTCGTCCGCCCCGCCAAGCTGCAGCATGTAGGCTGGCTTTAGGTTTAGGATCTGATCTCCTTCGTCCGCCCCGCCAAGCTGCAGCATGTAGGCTGGCTTTAGGTTTAGGATCTGATCTCCTTCGTCCGCCCCGCCAAGCTGCAGCATGTAGGCTGGCTTTAGGTTTAGGATCTGATCTCCTTGCGTCCGCCCCGCCAAGCTGCAGCATGTAGGCTGGCTTTAGGTTTAGGATCTGATCTCCTGGCGTCCGCCCCGCCAAGCTGCAGCATGTAGGCTGGCTTTAGGTTTAGGATCTGATCTCCTTGCGTCCGCCCCGCCAAGCTGCAGCATGTAGGCTGGCTTTAGGTTTAGGATCTGATCTCCTTGCGTCCGCCCCCGCCAAGCTGCAGCATGTAGGCTGGCTTTAGGTTTAGGATCTGATCTCCTTCGTCCGCCCCGCCAAGCTGCAGCATGTAGGCTGGCTTTAGGTTTAGGATCTGATCTCCTTCGTCCGCCCCCGCCAAGCTGCAGCATGTAGGCTGGCTTTAGGTTTAGGATCTGATCTCCTTCGTCCGCCCCGCCAAGCTGCAGCATGTAGGCTGGCTTTAGGTTTAGGATCTGATCTCCTTCGTCCGCCCCGCCAAGCTGCAGCATGTAGGCTGGCTTTAGGTTTAGGATCTGATCTCCTTGCGTCCGCCCCCGCCAAGCTGCAGCATGTAGGCTGGCTTTAGGTTTAGGATCTGATCTCCTTGCGTCCGCCCCGCCAAGCTGCAGCATGTAGGCTGGCTTTAGGTTTAGGATCTGATCTCCTTGCGTCCGCCCCGCCAAGCTGCAGCATGTAGGCTGGCTTTAGGTTTAGGATCTGATCTCCTTCGTCCGCCCCGCCAAGCTGCAGCATGTAGGCTGGCTTTAGGTTTAGGATCTGATCTCCTTGCGTCCGCCCCGCCAAGCTGCAGCATGTAGGCTGGCTTTAGGTTTAGGATCTGATCTCCTTGCGTCCGCCCCGCCAAGCTGCAGCATGTAGGCTGGCTTTAGGTTTAGGATCTGATCTCCTTGCGTCCGCCCCGCCAAGCTGCAGCATGTAGGCTGGCTTTAGGTTTAGGATCTGATCTCCTTGCGTCCGCCCCCGCCAAGCTGCAGCATGTAGGCTGGCTTTAGGTTTAGGATCTGATCTCCTTCGTCCGCCCCCGCCAAGCTGCAGCATGTAGGCTGGCTTTAGGTTTAGGATCTGATCTCCTTCGTCCGCCCCCGCCAAGCTGCAGCATGTAGGCTGGCTTTAGGTTTAGGATCTGATCTCCTTCGTCCGCCCCGCCAAGCTGCAGCATGTAGGCTGGCTTTAGGTTTAGGATCTGATCTCCTTGCGTCCGCCCCCGCCAAGCTGCAGCATGTAGGCTGGCTTTAGGTTTAGGATCTGATCTCCTTGCGTCCGCCCCGCCAAGCTGCAGCATGTAGGCTGGCTTTAGGTTTAGGATCTGATCTCCTTCGTCCGCCCCGCCAAGCTGCAGCATGTAGGCTGGCTTTAGGTTTAGGATCTGATCTCCTTGCGTCCGCCCCGCCAAGCTGCAGCATGTAGGCTGGCTTTAGGTTTAGGATCTGATCTCCTTGCGTCCGCCCCGCCAAGCTGCAGCATGTAGGCTGGCTTTAGGTTTAGGATCTGATCTCCTTGCGTCCGCCCCGCCAAGCTGCAGCATGTAGGCTGGCTTTAGGTTTAGGATCTGATCTCCTTGCGTCCGCCCCGCCAAGCTGCAGCATGTAGGCTGGCTTTAGGTTTAGGATCTGATCTCCTTCGTCCGCCCCCGCCAAGCTGCAGCATGTAGGCTGGCTTTAGGTTTAGGATCTGATCTCCTTGCGTCCGCCCCGCCAAGCTGCAGCATGTAGGCTGGCTTTAGGTTTAGGATCTGATCTCCTTGCGTCCGCCCCGCCAAGCTGCAGCATGTAGGCTGGCTTTAGGTTTAGGATCTGATCTCCTTCGTCCGCCCCCGCCAAGCTGCAGCATGTAGGCTGGCTTTAGGTTTAGGATCTGATCTCCTTCGTCCGCCCCGCCAAGCTGCAGCATGTAGGCTGGCTTTAGGTTTAGGATCTGATCTCCTGGCGTCCGCCCCGCCAAGCTGCAGCATGTAGGCTGGCTTTAGGTTTAGGATCTGATCTCCTTCGTCCGCCCCGCCAAGCTGCAGCATGTAGGCTGGCTTTAGGTTTAGGATCTGATCTCCTTCGTCCGCCCCGCCAAGCTGCAGCATGTAGGCTGGCTTTAGGTTTAGGATCTGATCTCCTTCGTCCGCCCCCGCCAAGCTGCAGCATGTAGGCTGGCTTTAGGTTTAGGATCTGATCTCCTTGCGTCCGCCCCGCCAAGCTGCAGCATGTAGGCTGGCTTTAGGTTTAGGATCTGATCTCCTTGCGTCCGCCCCGCCAAGCTGCAGCATGTAGGCTGGCTTTAGGTTTAGGATCTGATCTCCTTGCGTCCGCCCCGCCAAGCTGCAGCATGTAGGCTGGCTTTAGGTTTAGGATCTGATCTCCTTGCGTCCGCCCCGCCAAGCTGCAGCATGTAGGCTGGCTTTAGGTTTAGGATCTGATCTCCTTCGTCCGCCCCCGCCAAGCTGCAGCATGTAGGCTGGCTTTAGGTTTAGGATCTGATCTCCTTGCGTCCGCCCCGCCAAGCTGCAGCATGTAGGCTGGCTTTAGGTTTAGGATCTGATCTCCTTCGTCCGCCCCCGCCAAGCTGCAGCATGTAGGCTGGCTTTAGGTTTAGGATCTGATCTCCTGGCGTCCGCCCCGCCAAGCTGCAGCATGTAGGCTGGCTTTAGGTTTAGGATCTGATCTCCTTGCGTCCGCCCCGCCAAGCTGCAGCATGTAGGCTGGCTTTAGGTTTAGGATCTGATCTCCTTGCGTCCGCCCCGCCAAGCTGCAGCATGTAGGCTGGCTTTAGGTTTAGGATCTGATCTCCTTCGTCCGCCCCGCCAAGCTGCAGCATGTAGGCTGGCTTTAGGTTTAGGATCTGATCTCCTTCGTCCGCCCCGCCAAGCTGCAGCATGTAGGCTGGCTTTAGGTTTAGGATCTGATCTCCTTGCGTCCGCCCCGCCAAGCTGCAGCATGTAGGCTGGCTTTAGGTTTAGGATCTGATCTCCTTGCGTCCGCCCCCGCCAAGCTGCAGCATGTAGGCTGGCTTTAGGTTTAGGATCTGATCTCCTTCGTCCGCCCCGCCAAGCTGCAGCATGTAGGCTGGCTTTAGGTTTAGGATCTGATCTCCTTCGTCCGCCCCCGCCAAGCTGCAGCATGTAGGCTGGCTTTAGGTTTAGGATCTGATCTCCTTCGTCCGCCCCGCCAAGCTGCAGCATGTAGGCTGGCTTTAGGTTTAGGATCTGATCTCCTTCGTCCGCCCCGCCAAGCTGCAGCATGTAGGCTGGCTTTAGGTTTAGGATCTGATCTCCTTCGTCCGCCCCGCCAAGCTGCAGCATGTAGGCTGGCTTTAGGTTTAGGATCTGATCTCCTTGCGTCCGCCCCCGCCAAGCTGCAGCATGTAGGCTGGCTTTAGGTTTAGGATCTGATCTCCTTGCGTCCGCCCCCGCCAAGCTGCAGCATGTAGGCTGGCTTTAGGTTTAGGATCTGATCTCCTTCGTCCGCCCCGCCAAGCTGCAGCATGTAGGCTGGCTTTAGGTTTAGGATCTGATCTCCTTCGTCCGCCCCGCCAAGCTGCAGCATGTAGGCTGGCTTTAGGTTTAGGATCTGATCTCCTTGCGTCCGCCCCGCCAAGCTGCAGCATGTAGGCTGGCTTTAGGTTTAGGATCTGATCTCCTTGCGTCCGCCCCGCCAAGCTGCAGCATGTAGGCTGGCTTTAGGTTTAGGATCTGATCTCCTTCGTCCGCCCCCGCCAAGCTGCAGCATGTAGGCTGGCTTTAGGTTTAGGATCTGATCTCCTTCGTCCGCCCCGCCAAGCTGCAGCATGTAGGCTGGCTTTAGGTTTAGGATCTGATCTCCTTCGTCCGCCCCGCCAAGCTGCAGCATGTAGGCTGGCTTTAGGTTTAGGATCTGATCTCCTGGCGTCCGCCCCGCCAAGCTGCAGCATGTAGGCTGGCTTTAGGTTTAGGATCTGATCTCCTTCGTCCGCCCCGCCAAGCTGCAGCATGTAGGCTGGCTTTAGGTTTAGGATCTGATCTCCTTCGTCCGCCCCGCCAAGCTGCAGCATGTAGGCTGGCTTTAGGTTTAGGATCTGATCTCCTTCGTCCGCCCCGCCAAGCTGCAGCATGTAGGCTGGCTTTAGGTTTAGGATCTGATCTCCTTCGTCCGCCCCGCCAAGCTGCAGCATGTAGGCTGGCTTTAGGTTTAGGATCTGATCTCCTTGCGTCCGCCCCGCCAAGCTGCAGCATGTAGGCTGGCTTTAGGTTTAGGATCTGATCTCCTTCGTCCGCCCCGCCAAGCTGCAGCATGTAGGCTGGCTTTAGGTTTAGGATCTGATCTCCTTGCGTCCGCCCCGCCAAGCTGCAGCATGTAGGCTGGCTTTAGGTTTAGGATCTGATCTCCTTCGTCCGCCCCCGCCAAGCTGCAGCATGTAGGCTGGCTTTAGGTTTAGGATCTGATCTCCTTCGTCCGCCCCGCCAAGCTGCAGCATGTAGGCTGGCTTTAGGTTTAGGATCTGATCTCCTGGCGTCCGCCCCGCCAAGCTGCAGCATGTAGGCTGGCTTTAGGTTTAGGATCTGATCTCCTTGCGTCCGCCCCGCCAAGCTGCAGCATGTAGGCTGGCTTTAGGTTTAGGATCTGATCTCCTTGCGTCCGCCCCCGCCAAGCTGCAGCATGTAGGCTGGCTTTAGGTTTAGGATCTGATCTCCTTGCGTCCGCCCCCGCCAAGCTGCAGCATGTAGGCTGGCTTTAGGTTTAGGATCTGATCTCCTTCGTCCGCCCCGCCAAGCTGCAGCATGTAGGCTGGCTTTAGGTTTAGGATCTGATCTCCTTCGTCCGCCCCCGCCAAGCTGCAGCATGTAGGCTGGCTTTAGGTTTAGGATCTGATCTCCTTGCGTCCGCCCCGCCAAGCTGCAGCATGTAGGCTGGCTTTAGGTTTAGGATCTGATCTCCTTGCGTCCGCCCCGCCAAGCTGCAGCATGTAGGCTGGCTTTAGGTTTAGGATCTGATCTCCTTCGTCCGCCCCGCCAAGCTGCAGCATGTAGGCTGGCTTTAGGTTTAGGATCTGATCTCCTTCGTCCGCCCCGCCAAGCTGCAGCATGTAGGCTGGCTTTAGGTTTAGGATCTGATCTCCTTCGTCCGCCCCGCCAAGCTGCAGCATGTAGGCTGGCTTTAGGTTTAGGATCTGATCTCCTTCGTCCGCCCCGCCAAGCTGCAGCATGTAGGCTGGCTTTAGGTTTAGGATCTGATCTCCTTGCGTCCGCCCCGCCAAGCTGCAGCATGTAGGCTGGCTTTAGGTTTAGGATCTGATCTCCTTCGTCCGCCCCGCCAAGCTGCAGCATGTAGGCTGGCTTTAGGTTTAGGATCTGATCTCCTTGCGTCCGCCCCGCCAAGCTGCAGCATGTAGGCTGGCTTTAGGTTTAGGATCTGATCTCCTTCGTCCGCCCCGCCAAGCTGCAGCATGTAGGCTGGCTTTAGGTTTAGGATCTGATCTCCTTGCGTCCGCCCCGCCAAGCTGCAGCATGTAGGCTGGCTTTAGGTTTAGGATCTGATCTCCTTCGTCCGCCCCGCCAAGCTGCAGCATGTAGGCTGGCTTTAGGTTTAGGATCTGATCTCCTTCGTCCGCCCCGCCAAGCTGCAGCATGTAGGCTGGCTTTAGGTTTAGGATCTGATCTCCTTGCGTCCGCCCCGCCAAGCTGCAGCATGTAGGCTGGCTTTAGGTTTAGGATCTGATCTCCTTGCGTCCGCCCCCGCCAAGCTGCAGCATGTAGGCTGGCTTTAGGTTTAGGATCTGATCTCCTTGCGTCCGCCCCGCCAAGCTGCAGCATGTAGGCTGGCTTTAGGTTTAGGATCTGATCTCCTTCGTCCGCCCCCGCCAAGCTGCAGCATGTAGGCTGGCTTTAGGTTTAGGATCTGATCTCCTTCGTCCGCCCCGCCAAGCTGCAGCATGTAGGCTGGCTTTAGGTTTAGGATCTGATCTCCTTGCGTCCGCCCCGCCAAGCTGCAGCATGTAGGCTGGCTTTAGGTTTAGGATCTGATCTCCTTGCGTCCGCCCCGCCAAGCTGCAGCATGTAGGCTGGCTTTAGGTTTAGGATCTGATCTCCTTGCGTCCGCCCCGCCAAGCTGCAGCATGTAGGCTGGCTTTAGGTTTAGGATCTGATCTCCTTCGTCCGCCCCCGCCAAGCTGCAGCATGTAGGCTGGCTTTAGGTTTAGGATCTGATCTCCTTGCGTCCGCCCCGCCAAGCTGCAGCATGTAGGCTGGCTTTAGGTTTAGGATCTGATCTCCTTGCGTCCGCCCCGCCAAGCTGCAGCATGTAGGCTGGCTTTAGGTTTAGGATCTGATCTCCTTGCGTCCGCCCCGCCAAGCTGCAGCATGTAGGCTGGCTTTAGGTTTAGGATCTGATCTCCTTCGTCCGCCCCGCCAAGCTGCAGCATGTAGGCTGGCTTTAGGTTTAGGATCTGATCTCCTTGCGTCCGCCCCGCCAAGCTGCAGCATGTAGGCTGGCTTTAGGTTTAGGATCTGATCTCCTTGCGTCCGCCCCGCCAAGCTGCAGCATGTAGGCTGGCTTTAGGTTTAGGATCTGATCTCCTTCGTCCGCCCCGCCAAGCTGCAGCATGTAGGCTGGCTTTAGGTTTAGGATCTGATCTCCTTGCGTCCGCCCCGCCAAGCTGCAGCATGTAGGCTGGCTTTAGGTTTAGGATCTGATCTCCTTGCGTCCGCCCCCGCCAAGCTGCAGCATGTAGGCTGGCTTTAGGTTTAGGATCTGATCTCCTTCGTCCGCCCCGCCAAGCTGCAGCATGTAGGCTGGCTTTAGGTTTAGGATCTGATCTCCTTCGTCCGCCCCGCCAAGCTGCAGCATGTAGGCTGGCTTTAGGTTTAGGATCTGATCTCCTTCGTCCGCCCCGCCAAGCTGCAGCATGTAGGCTGGCTTTAGGTTTAGGATCTGATCTCCTGGCGTCCGCCCCGCCAAGCTGCAGCATGTAGGCTGGCTTTAGGTTTAGGATCTGATCTCCTTGCGTCCGCCCCGCCAAGCTGCAGCATGTAGGCTGGCTTTAGGTTTAGGATCTGATCTCCTTCGTCCGCCCCGCCAAGCTGCAGCATGTAGGCTGGCTTTAGGTTTAGGATCTGATCTCCTTGCGTCCGCCCCGCCAAGCTGCAGCATGTAGGCTGGCTTTAGGTTTAGGATCTGATCTCCTTCGTCCGCCCCCGCCAAGCTGCAGCATGTAGGCTGGCTTTAGGTTTAGGATCTGATCTCCTTGCGTCCGCCCCGCCAAGCTGCAGCATGTAGGCTGGCTTTAGGTTTAGGATCTGATCTCCTTCGTCCGCCCCCGCCAAGCTGCAGCATGTAGGCTGGCTTTAGGTTTAGGATCTGATCTCCTTGCGTCCGCCCCCGCCAAGCTGCAGCATGTAGGCTGGCTTTAGGTTTAGGATCTGATCTCCTGTCGTCCGCCCCGCCAAGCTGCAGCATGTAGGCTGGCTTTAGGTTTAGGATCTGATCTCCTTCGTCCGCCCCGCCAAGCTGCAGCATGTAGGCTGGCTTTAGGTTTAGGATCTGATCTCCTTCGTCCGCCCCGCCAAGCTGCAGCATGTAGGCTGGCTTTAGGTTTAGGATCTGATCTCCTTCGTCCGCCCCGCCAAGCTGCAGCATGTAGGCTGGCTTTAGGTTTAGGATCTGATCTCCTTGCGTCCGCCCCGCCAAGCTGCAGCATGTAGGCTGGCTTTAGGTTTAGGATCTGATCTCCTGTCGTCCGCCCCGCCAAGCTGCAGCATGTAGGCTGGCTTTAGGTTTAGGATCTGATCTCCTTGCGTCCGCCCCGCCAAGCTGCAGCATGTAGGCTGGCTTTAGGTTTAGGATCTGATCTCCTTGCGTCCGCCCCGCCAAGCTGCAGCATGTAGGCTGGCTTTAGGTTTAGGATCTGATCTCCTTCGTCCGCCCCGCCAAGCTGCAGCATGTAGGCTGGCTTTAGGTTTAGGATCTGATCTCCTTGCGTCCGCCCCCGCCAAGCTGCAGCATGTAGGCTGGCTTTAGGTTTAGGATCTGATCTCCTTCGTCCGCCCCCGCCAAGCTGCAGCATGTAGGCTGGCTTTAGGTTTAGGATCTGATCTCCTTCGTCCGCCCCCGCCAAGCTGCAGCATGTAGGCTGGCTTTAGGTTTAGGATCTGATCTCCTTCGTCCGCCCCGCCAAGCTGCAGCATGTAGGCTGGCTTTAGGTTTAGGATCTGATCTCCTTGCGTCCGCCCCGCCAAGCTGCAGCATGTAGGCTGGCTTTAGGTTTAGGATCTGATCTCCTTCGTCCGCCCCGCCAAGCTGCAGCATGTAGGCTGGCTTTAGGTTTAGGATCTGATCTCCTTGCGTCCGCCCCCGCCAAGCTGCAGCATGTAGGCTGGCTTTAGGTTTAGGATCTGATCTCCTTCGTCCGCCCCCGCCAAGCTGCAGCATGTAGGCTGGCTTTAGGTTTAGGATCTGATCTCCTTGCGTCCGCCCCGCCAAGCTGCAGCATGTAGGCTGGCTTTAGGTTTAGGATCTGATCTCCTTCGTCCGCCCCGCCAAGCTGCAGCATGTAGGCTGGCTTTAGGTTTAGGATCTGATCTCCTTCGTCCGCCCCGCCAAGCTGCAGCATGTAGGCTGGCTTTAGGTTTAGGATCTGATCTCCTTCGTCCGCCCCGCCAAGCTGCAGCATGTAGGCTGGCTTTAGGTTTAGGATCTGATCTCCTTGCGTCCGCCCCGCCAAGCTGCAGCATGTAGGCTGGCTTTAGGTTTAGGATCTGATCTCCTTCGTCCGCCCCCGCCAAGCTGCAGCATGTAGGCTGGCTTTAGGTTTAGGATCTGATCTCCTTCGTCCGCCCCCGCCAAGCTGCAGCATGTAGGCTGGCTTTAGGTTTAGGATCTGATCTCCTGGCGTCCGCCCCGCCAAGCTGCAGCATGTAGGCTGGCTTTAGGTTTAGGATCTGATCTCCTTCGTCCGCCCCGCCAAGCTGCAGCATGTAGGCTGGCTTTAGGTTTAGGATCTGATCTCCTTCGTCCGCCCCGCCAAGCTGCAGCATGTAGGCTGGCTTTAGGTTTAGGATCTGATCTCCTTCGTCCGCCCCCGCCAAGCTGCAGCATGTAGGCTGGCTTTAGGTTTAGGATCTGATCTCCTGGCGTCCGCCCCCGCCAAGCTGCAGCATGTAGGCTGGCTTTAGGTTTAGGATCTGATCTCCTTCGTCCGCCCCCGCCAAGCTGCAGCATGTAGGCTGGCTTTAGGTTTAGGATCTGATCTCCTTCGTCCGCCCCGCCAAGCTGCAGCATGTAGGCTGGCTTTAGGTTTAGGATCTGATCTCCTTGCGTCCGCCCCGCCAAGCTGCAGCATGTAGGCTGGCTTTAGGTTTAGGATCTGATCTCCTTCGTCCGCCCCGCCAAGCTGCAGCATGTAGGCTGGCTTTAGGTTTAGGATCTGATCTCCTTGCGTCCGCCCCGCCAAGCTGCAGCATGTAGGCTGGCTTTAGGTTTAGGATCTGATCTCCTTCGTCCGCCCCGCCAAGCTGCAGCATGTAGGCTGGCTTTAGGTTTAGGATCTGATCTCCTTGCGTCCGCCCCCGCCAAGCTGCAGCATGTAGGCTGGCTTTAGGTTTAGGATCTGATCTCCTTCGTCCGCCCCGCCAAGCTGCAGCATGTAGGCTGGCTTTAGGTTTAGGATCTGATCTCCTTGCGTCCGCCCCCGCCAAGCTGCAGCATGTAGGCTGGCTTTAGGTTTAGGATCTGATCTCCTTCGTCCGCCCCGCCAAGCTGCAGCATGTAGGCTGGCTTTAGGTTTAGGATCTGATCTCCTTCGTCCGCCCCGCCAAGCTGCAGCATGTAGGCTGGCTTTAGGTTTAGGATCTGATCTCCTTCGTCCGCCCCGCCAAGCTGCAGCATGTAGGCTGGCTTTAGGTTTAGGATCTGATCTCCTGGCGTCCGCCCCGCCAAGCTGCAGCATGTAGGCTGGCTTTAGGTTTAGGATCTGATCTCCTTCGTCCGCCCCCGCCAAGCTGCAGCATGTAGGCTGGCTTTAGGTTTAGGATCTGATCTCCTTCGTCCGCCCCCGCCAAGCTGCAGCATGTAGGCTGGCTTTAGGTTTAGGATCTGATCTCCTTGCGTCCGCCCCGCCAAGCTGCAGCATGTAGGCTGGCTTTAGGTTTAGGATCTGATCTCCTTGCGTCCGCCCCCGCCAAGCTGCAGCATGTAGGCTGGCTTTAGGTTTAGGATCTGATCTCCTTCGTCCGCCCCGCCAAGCTGCAGCATGTAGGCTGGCTTTAGGTTTAGGATCTGATCTCCTTCGTCCGCCCCGCCAAGCTGCAGCATGTAGGCTGGCTTTAGGTTTAGGATCTGATCTCCTTGCGTCCGCCCCGCCAAGCTGCAGCATGTAGGCTGGCTTTAGGTTTAGGATCTGATCTCCTTCGTCCGCCCCGCCAAGCTGCAGCATGTAGGCTGGCTTTAGGTTTAGGATCTGATCTCCTTGCGTCCGCCCCCGCCAAGCTGCAGCATGTAGGCTGGCTTTAGGTTTAGGATCTGATCTCCTTGCGTCCGCCCCGCCAAGCTGCAGCATGTAGGCTGGCTTTAGGTTTAGGATCTGATCTCCTTGCGTCCGCCCCGCCAAGCTGCAGCATGTAGGCTGGCTTTAGGTTTAGGATCTGATCTCCTTCGTCCGCCCCCGCCAAGCTGCAGCATGTAGGCTGGCTTTAGGTTTAGGATCTGATCTCCTTCGTCCGCCCCCGCCAAGCTGCAGCATGTAGGCTGGCTTTAGGTTTAGGATCTGATCTCCTTGCGTCCGCCCCGCCAAGCTGCAGCATGTAGGCTGGCTTTAGGTTTAGGATCTGATCTCCTTGCGTCCGCCCCGCCAAGCTGCAGCATGTAGGCTGGCTTTAGGTTTAGGATCTGATCTCCTTCGTCCGCCCCCGCCAAGCTGCAGCATGTAGGCTGGCTTTAGGTTTAGGATCTGATCTCCTTCGTCCGCCCCCGCCAAGCTGCAGCATGTAGGCTGGCTTTAGGTTTAGGATCTGATCTCCTTCGTCCGCCCCGCCAAGCTGCAGCATGTAGGCTGGCTTTAGGTTTAGGATCTGATCTCCTTCGTCCGCCCCGCCAAGCTGCAGCATGTAGGCTGGCTTTAGGTTTAGGATCTGATCTCCTTGCGTCCGCCCCGCCAAGCTGCAGCATGTAGGCTGGCTTTAGGTTTAGGATCTGATCTCCTTGCGTCCGCCCCCGCCAAGCTGCAGCATGTAGGCTGGCTTTAGGTTTAGGATCTGATCTCCTTCGTCCGCCCCCGCCAAGCTGCAGCATGTAGGCTGGCTTTAGGTTTAGGATCTGATCTCCTTGCGTCCGCCCCGCCAAGCTGCAGCATGTAGGCTGGCTTTAGGTTTAGGATCTGATCTCCTTGCGTCCGCCCCGCCAAGCTGCAGCATGTAGGCTGGCTTTAGGTTTAGGATCTGATCTCCTGGCGTCCGCCCCCGCCAAGCTGCAGCATGTAGGCTGGATTTAGGTTTAGGATCTGATCTCCTTGCGTCCGCCCCCGCCAAGCTGCAGCATGTAGGCTGGCTTTAGGTTTAGGATCTGATTTCCTTCGTCCGCCCCCGCCAAGCTGCAGCATGTAGGCTGGCTTTAGGTTTAGGATCTGATCTCCTTGCGTCCGCCCCGCCAAGCTGCAGCATGTAGGCTGGCTTTAGGTTTAGGATCTGATCTCCTTGCGTCCGCCCCGCCAAGCTGCAGCATGTAGGCTGGCTTTAGGTTTAGGATCTGATCTCCTTCGTCCGCCCCGCCAAGCTGCAGCATGTAGGCTGGCTTTAGGTTTAGGATCTGATCTCCTGGCGTCCGCCCCGCCAAGCTGCAGCATGTAGGCTGGCTTTAGGTTTAGGATCTGATCTCCTGGCGTCCGCCCCGCCAAGCTGCAGCATGTAGGCTGGCTTTAGGTTTAGGATCTGATCTCCTGGCGTCCGCCCCGCCAAGCTGCAGCATGTAGGCTGGCTTTAGGTTTAGGATCTGATCTCCTTCGTCCGCCCCCGCCAAGCTGCAGCATGTAGGCTGGCTTTAGGTTTAGGATCTGATCTCCTTCGTCCGCCCCGCCAAGCTGCAGCATGTAGGCTGGCTTTAGGTTTAGGATCTGATCTCCTTGCGTCCGCCCCCGCCAAGCTGCAGCATGTAGGCTGGCTTTAGGTTTAGGATCTGATCTCCTTGCGTCCGCCCCGCCAAGCTGCAGCATGTAGGCTGGCTTTAGGTTTAGGATCTGATCTCCTTCGTCCGCCCCGCCAAGCTGCAGCATGTAGGCTGGCTTTAGGTTTAGGATCTGATCTCCTTCGTCCGCCCCGCCAAGCTGCAGCATGTAGGCTGGCTTTAGGTTTAGGATCTGATCTCCTTCGTCCGCCCCCGCCAAGCTGCAGCATGTAGGCTGGCTTTAGGTTTAGGATCTGATCTCCTTCGTCCGCCCCGCCAAGCTGCAGCATGTAGGCTGGCTTTAGGTTTAGGATCTGATCTCCTTGCGTCCGCCCCCGCCAAGCTGCAGCATGTAGGCTGGCTTTAGGTTTAGGATCTGATCTCCTTCGTCCGCCCCGCCAAGCTGCAGCATGTAGGCTGGCTTTAGGTTTAGGATCTGATCTCCTTGCGTCCGCCCCCGCCAAGCTGCAGCATGTAGGCTGGCTTTAGGTTTAGGATCTGATCTCCTTCGTCCGCCCCGCCAAGCTGCAGCATGTAGGCTGGCTTTAGGTTTAGGATCTGATCTCCTTCGTCCGCCCCGCCAAGCTGCAGCATGTAGGCTGGCTTTAGGTTTAGGATCTGATCTCCTTCGTCCGCCCCGCCAAGCTGCAGCATGTAGGCTGGCTTTAGGTTTAGGATCTGATCTCCTTCGTCCGCCCCGCCAAGCTGCAGCATGTAGGCTGGCTTTAGGTTTAGGATCTGATCTCCTTGCGTCCGCCCCGCCAAGCTGCAGCATGTAGGCTGGCTTTAGGTTTAGGATCTGATCTCCTTCGTCCGCCCCGCCAAGCTGCAGCATGTAGGCTGGCTTTAGGTTTAGGATCTGATCTCCTTCGTCCGCCCCGCCAAGCTGCAGCATGTAGGCTGGCTTTAGGTTTAGGATCTGATCTCCTTGCGTCCGCCCCGCCAAGCTGCAGCATGTAGGCTGGCTTTAGGTTTAGGATCTGATCTCCTTGCGTCCGCCCCGCCAAGCTGCAGCATGTAGGCTGGCTTTAGGTTTAGGATCTGATCTCCTTCGTCCGCCCCGCCAAGCTGCAGCATGTAGGCTGGCTTTAGGTTTAGGATCTGATCTCCTTGCGTCCGCCCCGCCAAGCTGCAGCATGTAGGCTGGCTTTAGGTTTAGGATCTGATCTCCTTCGTCCGCCCCGCCAAGCTGCAGCATGTAGGCTGGCTTTAGGTTTAGGATCTGATCTCCTGGCGTCCGCCCCGCCAAGCTGCAGCATGTAGGCTGGCTTTAGGTTTAGGATCTGATCTCCTTCGTCCGCCCCGCCAAGCTGCAGCATGTAGGCTGGCTTTAGGTTTAGGATCTGATCTCCTTCGTCCGCCCCGCCAAGCTGCAGCATGTAGGCTGGCTTTAGGTTTAGGATCTGATCTCCTTCGTCCGCCCCGCCAAGCTGCAGCATGTAGGCTGGCTTTAGGTTTAGGATCTGATCTCCTTCGTCCGCCCCGCCAAGCTGCAGCATGTAGGCTGGCTTTAGGTTTAGGATCTGATCTCCTTGCGTCCGCCCCGCCAAGCTGCAGCATGTAGGCTGGCTTTAGGTTTAGGATCTGATCTCCTTCGTCCGCCCCGCCAAGCTGCAGCATGTAGGCTGGCTTTAGGTTTAGGATCTGATCTCCTTCGTCCGCCCCGCCAAGCTGCAGCATGTAGGCTGGCTTTAGGTTTAGGATCTGATCTCCTTCGTCCGCCCCGCCAAGCTGCAGCATGTAGGCTGGCTTTAGGTTTAGGATCTGATCTCCTTCGTCCGCCCCGCCAAGCTGCAGCATGTAGGCTGGCTTTAGGTTTAGGATCTGATCTCCTTCGTCCGCCCCGCCAAGCTGCAGCATGTAGGCTGGCTTTAGGTTTAGGATCTGATCTCCTTGCGTCCGCCCCGCCAAGCTGCAGCATGTAGGCTGGCTTTAGGTTTAGGATCTGATCTCCTTGCGTCCGCCCCGCCAAGCTGCAGCATGTAGGCTGGCTTTAGGTTTAGGATCTGATCTCCTTCGTCCGCCCCGCCAAGCTGCAGCATGTAGGCTGGCTTTAGGTTTAGGATCTGATCTCCTGGCGTCCGCCCCCGCCAAGCTGCAGCATGTAGGCTGGCTTTAGGTTTAGGATCTGATCTCCTTCGTCCGCCCCGCCAAGCTGCAGCATGTAGGCTGGCTTTAGGTTTAGGATCTGATCTCCTTCGTCCGCCCCGCCAAGCTGCAGCATGTAGGCTGGCTTTAGGTTTAGGATCTGATCTCCTTGCGTCCGCCCCGCCAAGCTGCAGCATGTAGGCTGGCTTTAGGTTTAGGATCTGATCTCCTTGCGTCCGCCCCGCCAAGCTGCAGCATGTAGGCTGGCTTTAGGTTTAGGATCTGATCTCCTTGCGTCCGCCCCGCCAAGCTGCAGCATGTAGGCTGGCTTTAGGTTTAGGATCTGATCTCCTTCGTCCGCCCCCGCCAAGCTGCAGCATGTAGGCTGGCTTTAGGTTTAGGATCTGATCTCCTTGCGTCCGCCCCCGCCAAGCTGCAGCATGTAGGCTGGCTTTAGGTTTAGGATCTGATCTCCTTCGTCCGCCCCCGCCAAGCTGCAGCATGTAGGCTGGCTTTAGGTTTAGGATCTGATCTCCTTCGTCCGCCCCGCCAAGCTGCAGCATGTAGGCTGGCTTTAGGTTTAGGATCTGATCTCCTTGCGTCCGCCCCGCCAAGCTGCAGCATGTAGGCTGGCTTTAGGTTTAGGATCTGATCTCCTTGCGTCCGCCCCGCCAAGCTGCAGCATGTAGGCTGGCTTTAGGTTTAGGATCTGATCTCCTTCGTCCGCCCCGCCAAGCTGCAGCATGTAGGCTGGCTTTAGGTTTAGGATCTGATCTCCTTCGTCCGCCCCGCCAAGCTGCAGCATGTAGGCTGGCTTTAGGTTTAGGATCTGATCTCCTTCGTCCGCCCCCGCCAAGCTGCAGCATGTAGGCTGGCTTTAGGTTTAGGATCTGATCTCCTGGCGTCCGCCCCGCCAAGCTGCAGCATGTAGGCTGGCTTTAGGTTTAGGATCTGATCTCCTGGCGTCCGCCCCGCCAAGCTGCAGCATGTAGGCTGGCTTTAGGTTTAGGATCTGATCTCCTTGCGTCCGCCCCGCCAAGCTGCAGCATGTAGGCTGGCTTTAGGTTTAGGATCTGATCTCCTTCGTCCGCCCCGCCAAGCTGCAGCATGTAGGCTGGCTTTAGGTTTAGGATCTGATCTCCTTGCGTCCGCCCCCGCCAAGCTGCAGCATGTAGGCTGGCTTTAGGTTTAGGATCTGATCTCCTTGCGTCCGCCCCCGCCAAGCTGCAGCATGTAGGCTGGCTTTAGGTTTAGGATCTGATCTCCTTCGTCCGCCCCGCCAAGCTGCAGCATGTAGGCTGGCTTTAGGTTTAGGATCTGATCTCCTTCGTCCGCCCCCGCCAAGCTGCAGCATGTAGGCTGGCTTTAGGTTTAGGATCTGATCTCCTTCGTCCGCCCCGCCAAGCTGCAGCATGTAGGCTGGCTTTAGGTTTAGGATCTGATCTCCTTCGTCCGCCCCGCCAAGCTGCAGCATGTAGGCTGGCTTTAGGTTTAGGATCTGATCTCCTTGCGTCCGCCCCGCCAAGCTGCAGCATGTAGGCTGGCTTTAGGTTTAGGATCTGATCTCCTTCGTCCGCCCCGCCAAGCTGCAGCATGTAGGCTGGCTTTAGGTTTAGGATCTGATCTCCTTGCGTCCGCCCCCGCCAAGCTGCAGCATGTAGGCTGGCTTTAGGTTTAGGATCTGATCTCCTGGCGTCCGCCCCCGCCAAGCTGCAGCATGTAGGCTGGCTTTAGGTTTAGGATCTGATCTCCTGGCGTCCGCCCCCGCCAAGCTGCAGCATGTAGGCTGGCTTTAGGTTTAGGATCTGATCTCCTTCGTCCGCCCCCGCCAAGCTGCAGCATGTAGGCTGGCTTTAGGTTTAGGATCTGATCTCCTTCGTCCGCCCCGCCAAGCTGCAGCATGTAGGCTGGCTTTAGGTTTAGGATCTGATCTCCTTGCGTCCGCCCCCGCCAAGCTGCAGCATGTAGGCTGGCTTTAGGTTTAGGATCTGATCTCCTTCGTCCGCCCCGCCAAGCTGCAGCATGTAGGCTGGCTTTAGGTTTAGGATCTGATCTCCTTCGTCCGCCCCGCCAAGCTGCAGCATGTAGGCTGGCTTTAGGTTTAGGATCTGATCTCCTTCGTCCGCCCCCGCCAAGCTGCAGCATGTAGGCTGGCTTTAGGTTTAGGATCTGATCTCCTTCGTCCGCCCCGCCAAGCTGCAGCATGTAGGCTGGCTTTAGGTTTAGGATCTGATCTCCTTGCGTCCGCCCCGCCAAGCTGCAGCATGTAGGCTGGCTTTAGGTTTAGGATCTGATCTCCTTCGTCCGCCCCCGCCAAGCTGCAGCATGTAGGCTGGCTTTAGGTTTAGGATCTGATCTCCTTGCGTCCGCCCCGCCAAGCTGCAGCATGTAGGCTGGCTTTAGGTTTAGGATCTGATCTCCTTCGTCCGCCCCGCCAAGCTGCAGCATGTAGGCTGGCTTTAGGTTTAGGATCTGATCTCCTTCGTCCGCCCCGCCAAGCTGCAGCATGTAGGCTGGCTTTAGGTTTAGGATCTGATCTCCTGGCGTCCGCCCCGCCAAGCTGCAGCATGTAGGCTGGCTTTAGGTTTAGGATCTGATCTCCTTGCGTCCGCCCCGCCAAGCTGCAGCATGTAGGCTGGCTTTAGGTTTAGGATCTGATCTCCTTCGTCCGCCCCGCCAAGCTGCAGCATGTAGGCTGGCTTTAGGTTTAGGATCTGATCTCCTTCGTCCGCCCCGCCAAGCTGCAGCATGTAGGCTGGCTTTAGGTTTAGGATCTGATCTCCTTCGTCCGCCCCGCCAAGCTGCAGCATGTAGGCTGGCTTTAGGTTTAGGATCTGATCTCCTTCGTCCGCCCCGCCAAGCTGCAGCATGTAGGCTGGCTTTAGGTTTAGGATCTGATCTCCTTGCGTCCGCCCCGCCAAGCTGCAGCATGTAGGCTGGCTTTAGGTTTAGGATCTGATCTCCTTGCGTCCGCCCCGCCAAGCTGCAGCATGTAGGCTGGCTTTAGGTTTAGGATCTGATCTCCTTGCGTCCGCCCCGCCAAGCTGCAGCATGTAGGCTGGCTTTAGGTTTAGGATCTGATCTCCTTCGTCCGCCCCGCCAAGCTGCAGCATGTAGGCTGGCTTTAGGTTTAGGATCTGATCTCCTTCGTCCGCCCCGCCAAGCTGCAGCATGTAGGCTGGCTTTAGGTTTAGGATCTGATCTCCTTCGTCCGCCCCGCCAAGCTGCAGCATGTAGGCTGGCTTTAGGTTTAGGATCTGATCTCCTTCGTCCGCCCCGCCAAGCTGCAGCATGTAGGCTGGCTTTAGGTTTAGGATCTGATCTCCTTGCGTCCGCCCCGCCAAGCTGCAGCATGTAGGCTGGCTTTAGGTTTAGGATCTGATCTCCTTCGTCCGCCCCGCCAAGCTGCAGCATGTAGGCTGGCTTTAGGTTTAGGATCTGATCTCCTTGCGTCCGCCCCCGCCAAGCTGCAGCATGTAGGCTGGCTTTAGGTTTAGGATCTGATCTCCTTCGTCCGCCCCCGCCAAGCTGCAGCATGTAGGCTGGCTTTAGGTTTAGGATCTGATCTCCTTCGTCCGCCCCGCCAAGCTGCAGCATGTAGGCTGGCTTTAGGTTTAGGATCTGATCTCCTTGCGTCCGCCCCGCCAAGCTGCAGCATGTAGGCTGGCTTTAGGTTTAGGATCTGATCTCCTTGCGTCCGCCCCCGCCAAGCTGCAGCATGTAGGCTGGCTTTAGGTTTAGGATCTGATCTCCTGGCGTCCGCCCCGCCAAGCTGCAGCATGTAGGCTGGCTTTAGGTTTAGGATCTGATCTCCTTGCGTCCGCCCCGCCAAGCTGCAGCATGTAGGCTGGCTTTAGGTTTAGGATCTGATCTCCTTCGTCCGCCCCGCCAAGCTGCAGCATGTAGGCTGGCTTTAGGTTTAGGATCTGATCTCCTTCGTCCGCCCCGCCAAGCTGCAGCATGTAGGCTGGCTTTAGGTTTAGGATCTGATCTCCTTCGTCCGCCCCGCCAAGCTGCAGCATGTAGGCTGGCTTTAGGTTTAGGATCTGATCTCCTTCGTCCGCCCCGCCAAGCTGCAGCATGTAGGCTGGCTTTAGGTTTAGGATCTGATCTCCTTCGTCCGCCCCGCCAAGCTGCAGCATGTAGGCTGGCTTTAGGTTTAGGATCTGATCTCCTTGCGTCCGCCCCGCCAAGCTGCAGCATGTAGGCTGGCTTTAGGTTTAGGATCTGATCTCCTGGCGTCCGCCCCGCCAAGCTGCAGCATGTAGGCTGGCTTTAGGTTTAGGATCTGATCTCCTTCGTCCGCCCCGCCAAGCTGCAGCATGTAGGCTGGCTTTAGGTTTAGGATCTGATCTCCTTCGTCCGCCCCCGCCAAGCTGCAGCATGTAGGCTGGCTTTAGGTTTAGGATCTGATCTCCTTGCGTCCGCCCCGCCAAGCTGCAGCATGTAGGCTGGCTTTAGGTTTAGGATCTGATCTCCTTGCGTCCGCCCCGCCAAGCTGCAGCATGTAGGCTGGCTTTAGGTTTAGGATCTGATCTCCTTCGTCCGCCCCGCCAAGCTGCAGCATGTAGGCTGGCTTTAGGTTTAGGATCTGATCTCCTTGCGTCCGCCCCGCCAAGCTGCAGCATGTAGGCTGGCTTTAGGTTTAGGATCTGATCTCCTTCGTCCGCCCCCGCCAAGCTGCAGCATGTAGGCTGGCTTTAGGTTTAGGATCTGATCTCCTTGCGTCCGCCCCGCCAAGCTGCAGCATGTAGGCTGGCTTTAGGTTTAGGATCTGATCTCCTTCGTCCGCCCCGCCAAGCTGCAGCATGTAGGCTGGCTTTAGGTTTAGGATCTGATCTCCTTCGTCCGCCCCGCCAAGCTGCAGCATGTAGGCTGGCTTTAGGTTTAGGATCTGATCTCCTGGCGTCCGCCCCGCCAAGCTGCAGCATGTAGGCTGGCTTTAGGTTTAGGATCTGATCTCCTTCGTCCGCCCCGCCAAGCTGCAGCATGTAGGCTGGCTTTAGGTTTAGGATCTGATCTCCTTCGTCCGCCCCGCCAAGCTGCAGCATGTAGGCTGGCTTTAGGTTTAGGATCTGATCTCCTTGCGTCCGCCCCGCCAAGCTGCAGCATGTAGGCTGGCTTTAGGTTTAGGATCTGATCTCCTTGCGTCCGCCCCGCCAAGCTGCAGCATGTAGGCTGGCTTTAGGTTTAGGATCTGATCTCCTTGCGTCCGCCCCGCCAAGCTGCAGCATGTAGGCTGGCTTTAGGTTTAGGATCTGATCTCCTTCGTCCGCCCCGCCAAGCTGCAGCATGTAGGCTGGCTTTAGGTTTAGGATCTGATCTCCTTGCGTCCGCCCCGCCAAGCTGCAGCATGTAGGCTGGCTTTAGGTTTAGGATCTGATCTCCTTCGTCCGCCCCGCCAAGCTGCAGCATGTAGGCTGGCTTTAGGTTTAGGATCTGATCTCCTGGCGTCCGCCCCGCCAAGCTGCAGCATGTAGGCTGGCTTTAGGTTTAGGATCTGATCTCCTTGCGTCCGCCCCGCCAAGCTGCAGCATGTAGGCTGGCTTTAGGTTTAGGATCTGATCTCCTTGCGTCCGCCCCCGCCAAGCTGCAGCATGTAGGCTGGCTTTAGGTTTAGGATCTGATCTCCTTCGTCCGCCCCGCCAAGCTGCAGCATGTAGGCTGGCTTTAGGTTTAGGATCTGATCTCCTTCGTCCGCCCCGCCAAGCTGCAGCATGTAGGCTGGCTTTAGGTTTAGGATCTGATCTCCTTGCGTCCGCCCCGCCAAGCTGCAGCATGTAGGCTGGCTTTAGGTTTAGGATCTGATCTCCTTGCGTCCGCCCCGCCAAGCTGCAGCATGTAGGCTGGCTTTAGGTTTAGGATCTGATCTCCTTCGTCCGCCCCGCCAAGCTGCAGCATGTAGGCTGGCTTTAGGTTTAGGATCTGATCTCCTTGCGTCCGCCCCCGCCAAGCTGCAGCATGTAGGCTGGCTTTAGGTTTAGGATCTGATCTCCTTCGTCCGCCCCGCCAAGCTGCAGCATGTAGGCTGGCTTTAGGTTTAGGATCTGATCTCCTTCGTCCGCCCCGCCAAGCTGCAGCATGTAGGCTGGCTTTAGGTTTAGGATCTGATCTCCTTGCGTCCGCCCCCGCCAAGCTGCAGCATGTAGGCTGGCTTTAGGTTTAGGATCTGATCTCCTTCGTCCGCCCCGCCAAGCTGCAGCATGTAGGCTGGCTTTAGGTTTAGGATCTGATCTCCTTGCGTCCGCCCCGCCAAGCTGCAGCATGTAGGCTGGCTTTAGGTTTAGGATCTGATCTCCTTGCGTCCGCCCCGCCAAGCTGCAGCATGTAGGCTGGCTTTAGGTTTAGGATCTGATCTCCTGGCGTCCGCCCCGCCAAGCTGCAGCATGTAGGCTGGCTTTAGGTTTAGGATCTGATCTCCTTCGTCCGCCCCGCCAAGCTGCAGCATGTAGGCTGGCTTTAGGTTTAGGATCTGATCTCCTGGCGTCCGCCCCGCCAAGCTGCAGCATGTAGGCTGGCTTTAGGTTTAGGATCTGATCTCCTGGCGTCCGCCCCGCCAAGCTGCAGCATGTAGGCTGGCTTTAGGTTTAGGATCTGATCTCCTTCGTCCGCCCCGCCAAGCTGCAGCATGTAGGCTGGCTTTAGGTTTAGGATCTGATCTCCTTCGTCCGCCCCGCCAAGCTGCAGCATGTAGGCTGGCTTTAGGTTTAGGATCTGATCTCCTTCGTCCGCCCCGCCAAGCTGCAGCATGTAGGCTGGCTTTAGGTTTAGGATCTGATCTCCTTCGTCCGCCCCCGCCAAGCTGCAGCATGTAGGCTGGCTTTAGGTTTAGGATCTGATCTCCTTCGTCCGCCCCGCCAAGCTGCAGCATGTAGGCTGGCTTTAGGTTTAGGATCTGATCTCCTTCGTCCGCCCCCGCCAAGCTGCAGCATGTAGGCTGGCTTTAGGTTTAGGATCTGATCTCCTTGCGTCCGCCCCGCCAAGCTGCAGCATGTAGGCTGGCTTTAGGTTTAGGATCTGATCTCCTTCGTCCGCCCCGCCAAGCTGCAGCATGTAGGCTGGCTTTAGGTTTAGGATCTGATCTCCTTCGTCCGCCCCGCCAAGCTGCAGCATGTAGGCTGGCTTTAGGTTTAGGATCTGATCTCCTTGCGTCCGCCCCCGCCAAGCTGCAGCATGTAGGCTGGCTTTAGGTTTAGGATCTGATCTCCTTGCGTCCGCCCCGCCAAGCTGCAGCATGTAGGCTGGCTTTAGGTTTAGGATCTGATCTCCTTGCGTCCGCCCCCGCCAAGCTGCAGCATGTAGGCTGGCTTTAGGTTTAGGATCTGATCTCCTTCGTCCGCCCCCGCCAAGCTGCAGCATGTAGGCTGGCTTTAGGTTTAGGATCTGATCTCCTTCGTCCGCCCCCGCCAAGCTGCAGCATGTAGGCTGGCTTTAGGTTTAGGATCTGATCTCCTTGCGTCCGCCCCCGCCAAGCTGCAGCATGTAGGCTGGCTTTAGGTTTAGGATCTGATCTCCTTCGTCCGCCCCGCCAAGCTGCAGCATGTAGGCTGGCTTTAGGTTTAGGATCTGATCTCCTTCGTCCGCCCCGCCAAGCTGCAGCATGTAGGCTGGCTTTAGGTTTAGGATCTGATCTCCTTCGTCCGCCCCGCCAAGCTGCAGCATGTAGGCTGGCTTTAGGTTTAGGATCTGATCTCCTTGCGTCCGCCCCGCCAAGCTGCAGCATGTAGGCTGGCTTTAGGTTTAGGATCTGATCTCCTTGCGTCCGCCCCGCCAAGCTGCAGCATGTAGGCTGGCTTTAGGTTTAGGATCTGATCTCCTGGCGTCCGCCCCCGCCAAGCTGCAGCATGTAGGCTGGCTTTAGGTTTAGGATCTGATCTCCTGGCGTCCGCCCCGCCAAGCTGCAGCATGTAGGCTGGCTTTAGGTTTAGGATCTGATCTCCTGGCGTCCGCCCCCGCCAAGCTGCAGCATGTAGGCTGGCTTTAGGTTTAGGATCTGATCTCCTGGCGTCCGCCCCGCCAAGCTGCAGCATGTAGGCTGGCTTTAGGTTTAGGATCTGATCTCCTTCGTCCGCCCCGCCAAGCTGCAGCATGTAGGCTGGCTTTAGGTTTAGGATCTGATCTCCTTCGTCCGCCCCGCCAAGCTGCAGCATGTAGGCTGGCTTTAGGTTTAGGATCTGATCTCCTTCGTCCGCCCCGCCAAGCTGCAGCATGTAGGCTGGCTTTAGGTTTAGGATCTGATCTCCTTCGTCCGCCCCGCCAAGCTGCAGCATGTAGGCTGGCTTTAGGTTTAGGATCTGATCTCCTGGCGTCCGCCCCGCCAAGCTGCAGCATGTAGGCTGGCTTTAGGTTTAGGATCTGATCTCCTTGCGTCCGCCCCGCCAAGCTGCAGCATGTAGGCTGGCTTTAGGTTTAGGATCTGATCTCCTTCGTCCGCCCCGCCAAGCTGCAGCATGTAGGCTGGCTTTAGGTTTAGGATCTGATCTCCTTCGTCCGCCCCGCCAAGCTGCAGCATGTAGGCTGGCTTTAGGTTTAGGATCTGATCTCCTTCGTCCGCCCCGCCAAGCTGCAGCATGTAGGCTGGCTTTAGGTTTAGGATCTGATCTCCTTGCGTCCGCCCCGCCAAGCTGCAGCATGTAGGCTGGCTTTAGGTTTAGGATCTGATCTCCTTGCGTCCGCCCCGCCAAGCTGCAGCATGTAGGCTGGCTTTAGGTTTAGGATCTGATCTCCTTCGTCCGCCCCGCCAAGCTGCAGCATGTAGGCTGGCTTTAGGTTTAGGATCTGATCTCCTTCGTCCGCCCCCGCCAAGCTGCAGCATGTAGGCTGGCTTTAGGTTTAGGATCTGATCTCCTTGCGTCCGCCCCGCCAAGCTGCAGCATGTAGGCTGGCTTTAGGTTTAGGATCTGATCTCCTTCGTCCGCCCCCGCCAAGCTGCAGCATGTAGGCTGGCTTTAGGTTTAGGATCTGATCTCCTTGCGTCCGCCCCGCCAAGCTGCAGCATGTAGGCTGGCTTTAGGTTTAGGATCTGATCTCCTTCGTCCGCCCCGCCAAGCTGCAGCATGTAGGCTGGCTTTAGGTTTAGGATCTGATCTCCTTCGTCCGCCCCGCCAAGCTGCAGCATGTAGGCTGGCTTTAGGTTTAGGATCTGATCTCCTTGCGTCCGCCCCGCCAAGCTGCAGCATGTAGGCTGGCTTTAGGTTTAGGATCTGATCTCCTTCGTCCGCCCCGCCAAGCTGCAGCATGTAGGCTGGCTTTAGGTTTAGGATCTGATCTCCTTGCGTCCGCCCCCGCCAAGCTGCAGCATGTAGGCTGGCTTTAGGTTTAGGATCTGATCTCCTTCGTCCGCCCCGCCAAGCTGCAGCATGTAGGCTGGCTTTAGGTTTAGGATCTGATCTCCTTGCGTCCGCCCCGCCAAGCTGCAGCATGTAGGCTGGCTTTAGGTTTAGGATCTGATCTCCTTCGTCCGCCCCCGCCAAGCTGCAGCATGTAGGCTGGCTTTAGGTTTAGGATCTGATCTCCTTGCGTCCGCCCCCGCCAAGCTGCAGCATGTAGGCTGGCTTTAGGTTTAGGATCTGATCTCCTTGCGTCCGCCCCGCCAAGCTGCAGCATGTAGGCTGGCTTTAGGTTTAGGATCTGATCTCCTTCGTCCGCCCCGCCAAGCTGCAGCATGTAGGCTGGCTTTAGGTTTAGGATCTGATCTCCTGGCGTCCGCCCCGCCAAGCTGCAGCATGTAGGCTGGCTTTAGGTTTAGGATCTGATCTCCTTCGTCCGCCCCGCCAAGCTGCAGCATGTAGGCTGGCTTTAGGTTTAGGATCTGATCTCCTTCGTCCGCCCCGCCAAGCTGCAGCATGTAGGCTGGCTTTAGGTTTAGGATCTGATCTCCTTGCGTCCGCCCCGCCAAGCTGCAGCATGTAGGCTGGCTTTAGGTTTAGGATCTGATCTCCTTCGTCCGCCCCGCCAAGCTGCAGCATGTAGGCTGGCTTTAGGTTTAGGATCTGATCTCCTTGCGTCCGCCCCGCCAAGCTGCAGCATGTAGGCTGGCTTTAGGTTTAGGATCTGATCTCCTTCGTCCGCCCCGCCAAGCTGCAGCATGTAGGCTGGCTTTAGGTTTAGGATCTGATCTCCTTGCGTCCGCCCCGCCAAGCTGCAGCATGTAGGCTGGCTTTAGGTTTAGGATCTGATCTCCTTGCGTCCGCCCCGCCAAGCTGCAGCATGTAGGCTGGCTTTAGGTTTAGGATCTGATCTCCTTCGTCCGCCCCGCCAAGCTGCAGCATGTAGGCTGGCTTTAGGTTTAGGATCTGATCTCCTTGCGTCCGCCCCGCCAAGCTGCAGCATGTAGGCTGGCTTTAGGTTTAGGATCTGATCTCCTTCGTCCGCCCCGCCAAGCTGCAGCATGTAGGCTGGCTTTAGGTTTAGGATCTGATCTCCTTCGTCCGCCCCCGCCAAGCTGCAGCATGTAGGCTGGCTTTAGGTTTAGGATCTGATCTCCTTGCGTCCGCCCCGCCAAGCTGCAGCATGTAGGCTGGCTTTAGGTTTAGGATCTGATCTCCTTCGTCCGCCCCCGCCAAGCTGCAGCATGTAGGCTGGCTTTAGGTTTAGGATCTGATCTCCTGGCGTCCGCCCCCGCCAAGCTGCAGCATGTAGGCTGTCTTTAGGTTTAGGATCTGATCTCCTTGCGTCCGCCCCGCCAAGCTGCAGCATGTAGGCTGGCTTTAGGTTTAGGATCTGATCTCCTTGCGTCCGCCCCGCCAAGCTGCAGCATGTAGGCTGGCTTTAGGTTTAGGATCTGATCTCCTTCGTCCGCCCCGCCAAGCTGCAGCATGTAGGCTGGCTTTAGGTTTAGGATCTGATCTCCTGGCGTCCGCCCCCGCCAAGCTGCAGCATGTAGGATGGCTTTAGGTTTAGGATCTGATCTCCTTCGTCCGCCCACGCCAAGCTGCAGCATGTAGGCTGGCTTTAGGTTTAGGATCTGATCTCCTTCGTCCGCCCCGCCAAGCTGCAGCATGTAGGCTGGCTTTAGGTTTAGGATCTGATCTCCTTGCGTCCGCCCCGCCAAGCTGCAGCATGTAGGCTGGCTTTAGGTTTAGGATCTGATCTCCTGGCGTCCGCCCCGCCAAGCTGCAGCATGTAGGCTGGCTTTAGGTTTAGGATCTGATCTCCTTCGTCCGCCCCCGCCAAGCTGCAGCATGTAGGCTGGCTTTAGGTTTAGGATCTGATCTCCTTCGTCCGCCCCGCCAAGCTGCAGCATGTAGGCTGGCTTTAGGTTTAGGATCTGATCTCCTTGCGTCCGCCCCGCCAAGCTGCAGCATGTAGGCTGGCTTTAGGTTTAGGATCTGATCTCCTTGCGTCCGCCCCGCCAAGCTGCAGCATGTAGGCTGGCTTTAGGTTTAGGATCTGATCTCCTTGCGTCCGCCCCGCCAAGCTGCAGCATGTAGGCTGGCTTTAGGTTTAGGATCTGATCTCCTTCGTCCGCCCCGCCAAGCTGCAGCATGTAGGCTGGCTTTAGGTTTAGGATCTGATCTCCTTCGTCCGCCCCGCCAAGCTGCAGCATGTAGGCTGGCTTTAGGTTTAGGATCTGATCTCCTTGCGTCCGCCCCGCCAAGCTGCAGCATGTAGGCTGGCTTTAGGTTTAGGATCTGATCTCCTTCGTCCGCCCCGCCAAGCTGCAGCATGTAGGCTGGCTTTAGGTTTAGGATCTGATCTCCTGGCGTCCGCCCCGCCAAGCTGCAGCATGTAGGCTGGCTTTAGGTTTAGGATCTGATCTCCTTCGTCCGCCCCGCCAAGCTGCAGCATGTAGGCTGGCTTTAGGTTTAGGATCTGATCTCCTTGCGTCCGCCCCGCCAAGCTGCAGCATGTAGGCTGGCTTTAGGTTTAGGATCTGATCTCCTTGCGTCCGCCCCCGCCAAGCTGCAGCATGTAGGCTGGCTTTAGGTTTAGGATCTGATCTCCTTGCGTCCGCCCCGCCAAGCTGCAGCATGTAGGCTGGCTTTAGGTTTAGGATCTGATCTCCTTGCGTCCGCCCCGCCAAGCTGCAGCATGTAGGCTGGCTTTAGGTTTAGGATCTGATCTCCTTGCGTCCGCCCCGCCAAGCTGCAGCATGTAGGCTGGCTTTAGGTTTAGGATCTGATCTCCTTCGTCCGCCCCCGCCAAGCTGCAGCATGTAGGCTGGCTTTAGGTTTAGGATCTGATCTCCTTCGTCCGCCCCGCCAAGCTGCAGCATGTAGGCTGGCTTTAGGTTTAGGATCTGATCTCCTTGCGTCCGCCCCGCCAAGCTGCAGCATGTAGGCTGGCTTTAGGTTTAGGATCTGATCTCCTTGCGTCCGCCCCCGCCAAGCTGCAGCATGTAGGCTGGCTTTAGGTTTAGGATCTGATCTCCTTCGTCCGCCCCGCCAAGCTGCAGCATGTAGGCTGGCTTTAGGTTTAGGATCTGATCTCCTTCGTCCGCCCCCGCCAAGCTGCAGCATGTAGGCTGGCTTTAGGTTTAGGATCTGATCTCCTTGCGTCCGCCCCGCCAAGCTGCAGCATGTAGGCTGGCTTTAGGTTTAGGATCTGATCTCCTTGCGTCCGCCCCGCCAAGCTGCAGCATGTAGGCTGGCTTTAGGTTTAGGATCTGATCTCCTTGCGTCCGCCCCCGCCAAGCTGCAGCATGTAGGCTGGCTTTAGGTTTAGGATCTGATCTCCTGGCGTCCGCCCCGCCAAGCTGCAGCATGTAGGCTGGCTTTAGGTTTAGGATCTGATCTCCTTGCGTCCGCCCCCGCCAAGCTGCAGCATGTAGGCTGGCTTTAGGTTTAGGATCTGATCTCCTTCGTCCGCCCCGCCAAGCTGCAGCATGTAGGCTGGCTTTAGGTTTAGGATCTGATCTCCTTCGTCCGCCCCCGCCAAGCTGCAGCATGTAGGCTGGCTTTAGGTTTAGGATCTGATCTCCTTGCGTCCGCCCCGCCAAGCTGCAGCATGTAGGCTGGCTTTAGGTTTAGGATCTGATCTCCTTGCGTCCGCCCCGCCAAGCTGCAGCATGTAGGCTGGCTTTAGGTTTAGGATCTGATCTCCTTCGTCCGCCCCGCCAAGCTGCAGCATGTAGGCTGGCTTTAGGTTTAGGATCTGATCTCCTTGCGTCCGCCCCGCCAAGCTGCAGCATGTAGGCTGGCTTTAGGTTTAGGATCTGATCTCCTTCGTCCGCCCCCGCCAAGCTGCAGCATGTAGGCTGGCTTTAGGTTTAGGATCTGATCTCCTTGCGTCCGCCCCGCCAAGCTGCAGCATGTAGGCTGGCTTTAGGTTTAGGATCTGATCTCCTTCGTCCGCCCCGCCAAGCTGCAGCATGTAGGCTGGCTTTAGGTTTAGGATCTGATCTCCTTCGTCCGCCCCGCCAAGCTGCAGCATGTAGGCTGGCTTTAGGTTTAGGATCTGATCTCCTTCGTCCGCCCCGCCAAGCTGCAGCATGTAGGCTGGCTTTAGGTTTAGGATCTGATCTCCTGGCGTCCGCCCCGCCAAGCTGCAGCATGTAGGCTGGCTTTAGGTTTAGGATCTGATCTCCTGGCGTCCGCCCCGCCAAGCTGCAGCATGTAGGCTGGCTTTAGGTTTAGGATCTGATCTCCTTCGTCCGCCCCGCCAAGCTGCAGCATGTAGGCTGGCTTTAGGTTTAGGATCTGATCTCCTTCGTCCGCCCCGCCAAGCTGCAGCATGTAGGCTGGCTTTAGGTTTAGGATCTGATCTCCTTGCGTCCGCCCCCGCCAAGCTGCAGCATGTAGGCTGGCTTTAGGTTTAGGATCTGATCTCCTTCGTCCGCCCCGCCAAGCTGCAGCATGTAGGCTGGCTTTAGGTTTAGGATCTGATCTCCTTGCGTCCGCCCCGCCAAGCTGCAGCATGTAGGCTGGCTTTAGGTTTAGGATCTGATCTCCTTGCGTCCGCCCCGCCAAGCTGCAGCATGTAGGCTGGCTTTAGGTTTAGGATCTGATCTCCTTGCGTCCGCCCCGCCAAGCTGCAGCATGTAGGCTGGCTTTAGGTTTAGGATCTGATCTCCTTGCGTCCGCCCCCGCCAAGCTGCAGCATGTAGGCTGGCTTTAGGTTTAGGATCTGATCTCCTTCGTCCGCCCCGCCAAGCTGCAGCATGTAGGCTGGCTTTAGGTTTAGGATCTGATCTCCTTGCGTCCGCCCCGCCAAGCTGCAGCATGTAGGCTGGCTTTAGGTTTAGGATCTGATCTCCTTCGTCCGCCCCGCCAAGCTGCAGCATGTAGGCTGGCTTTAGGTTTAGGATCTGATCTCCTTCGTCCGCCCCGCCAAGCTGCAGCATGTAGGCTGGCTTTAGGTTTAGGATCTGATCTCCTGGCGTCCGCCCCGCCAAGCTGCAGCATGTAGGCTGGCTTTAGGTTTAGGATCTGATCTCCTTCGTCCGCCCCGCCAAGCTGCAGCATGTAGGCTGGCTTTAGGTTTAGGATCTGATCTCCTTCGTCCGCCCCGCCAAGCTGCAGCATGTAGGCTGGCTTTAGGTTTAGGATCTGATCTCCTTGCGTCCGCCCCCGCCAAGCTGCAGCATGTAGGCTGGCTTTAGGTTTAGGATCTGATCTCCTTGCGTCCGCCCCGCCAAGCTGCAGCATGTAGGCTGGCTTTAGGTTTAGGATCTGATCTCCTTCGTCCGCCCCCGCCAAGCTGCAGCATGTAGGCTGGCTTTAGGTTTAGGATCTGATCTCCTTCGTCCGCCCCCGCCAAGCTGCAGCATGTAGGCTGGCTTTAGGTTTAGGATCTGATCTCCTTGCGTCCGCCCCCGCCAAGCTGCAGCATGTAGGCTGGCTTTAGGTTTAGGATCTGATCTCCTTCGTCCGCCCCGCCAAGCTGCAGCATGTAGGCTGGCTTTAGGTTTAGGATCTGATCTCCTTCGTCCGCCCCGCCAAGCTGCAGCATGTAGGCTGGCTTTAGGTTTAGGATCTGATCTCCTTCGTCCGCCCCGCCAAGCTGCAGCATGTAGGCTGGCTTTAGGTTTAGGATCTGATCTCCTTGCGTCCGCCCCGCCAAGCTGCAGCATGTAGGCTGGCTTTAGGTTTAGGATCTGATCTCCTTGCGTCCGCCCCGCCAAGCTGCAGCATGTAGGCTGGCTTTAGGTTTAGGATCTGATCTCCTTGCGTCCGCCCCGCCAAGCTGCAGCATGTAGGCTGGCTTTAGGTTTAGGATCTGATCTCCTTGCGTCCGCCCCGCCAAGCTGCAGCATGTAGGCTGGCTTTAGGTTTAGGATCTGATCTCCTTCGTCCGCCCCGCCAAGCTGCAGCATGTAGGCTGGCTTTAGGTTTAGGATCTGATCTCCTTCGTCCGCCCCGCCAAGCTGCAGCATGTAGGCTGGCTTTAGGTTTAGGATCTGATCTCCTTGCGTCCGCCCCCGCCAAGCTGCAGCATGTAGGCTGGCTTTAGGTTTAGGATCTGATCTCCTTCGTCCGCCCCGCCAAGCTGCAGCATGTAGGCTGGCTTTAGGTTTAGGATCTGATCTCCTTCGTCCGCCCCGCCAAGCTGCAGCATGTAGGCTGGCTTTAGGTTTAGGATCTGATCTCCTTCGTCCGCCCCGCCAAGCTGCAGCATGTAGGCTGGCTTTAGGTTTAGGATCTGATCTCCTTCGTCCGCCCCGCCAAGCTGCAGCATGTAGGCTGGCTTTAGGTTTAGGATCTGATCTCCTTCGTCCGCCCCGCCAAGCTGCAGCATGTAGGCTGGCTTTAGGTTTAGGATCTGATCTCCTTGCGTCCGCCCCGCCAAGCTGCAGCATGTAGGCTGGCTTTAGGTTTAGGATCTGATCTCCTTGCGTCCGCCCCGCCAAGCTGCAGCATGTAGGCTGGCTTTAGGTTTAGGATCTGATCTCCTTCGTCCGCCCCGCCAAGCTGCAGCATGTAGGCTGGCTTTAGGTTTAGGATCTGATCTCCTGGCGTCCGCCCCCGCCAAGCTGCAGCATGTAGGCTGGCTTTAGGTTTAGGATCTGATCTCCTTGCGTCCGCCCCGCCAAGCTGCAGCATGTAGGCTGGCTTTAGGTTTAGGATCTGATCTCCTTCGTCCGCCCCGCCAAGCTGCAGCATGTAGGCTGGCTTTAGGTTTAGGATCTGATCTCCTTCGTCCGCCCCGCCAAGCTGCAGCATGTAGGCTGGCTTTAGGTTTAGGATCTGATCTCCTTGCGTCCGCCCCGCCAAGCTGCAGCATGTAGGCTGGCTTTAGGTTTAGGATCTGATCTCCTTGCGTCCGCCCCGCCAAGCTGCAGCATGTAGGCTGGCTTTAGGTTTAGGATCTGATCTCCTTCGTCCGCCCCGCCAAGCTGCAGCATGTAGGCTGGCTTTAGGTTTAGGATCTGATCTCCTTCGTCCGCCCCCGCCAAGCTGCAGCATGTAGGCTGGCTTTAGGTTTAGGATCTGATCTCCTTCGTCCGCCCCGCCAAGCTGCAGCATGTAGGCTGGCTTTAGGTTTAGGATCTGATCTCCTTCGTCCGCCCCGCCAAGCTGCAGCATGTAGGCTGGCTTTAGGTTTAGGATCTGATCTCCTTGCGTCCGCCCCGCCAAGCTGCAGCATGTAGGCTGGCTTTAGGTTTAGGATCTGATCTCCTTGCGTCCGCCCCGCCAAGCTGCAGCATGTAGGCTGGCTTTAGGTTTAGGATCTGATCTCCTTCGTCCGCCCCGCCAAGCTGCAGCATGTAGGCTGGCTTTAGGTTTAGGATCTGATCTCCTTCGTCCGCCCCGCCAAGCTGCAGCATGTAGGCTGGCTTTAGGTTTAGGATCTGATCTCCTTCGTCCGCCCCCGCCAAGCTGCAGCATGTAGGCTGGCTTTAGGTTTAGGATCTGATCTCCTTGCGTCCGCCCCCGCCAAGCTGCAGCATGTAGGCTGGCTTTAGGTTTAGGATCTGATCTCCTTGCGTCCGCCCCGCCAAGCTGCAGCATGTAGGCTGGCTTTAGGTTTAGGATCTGATCTCCTTCGTCCGCCCCCGCCAAGCTGCAGCATGTAGGCTGGCTTTAGGTTTAGGATCTGATCTCCTTCGTCCGCCCCGCCAAGCTGCAGCATGTAGGCTGGCTTTAGGTTTAGGATCTGATCTCCTTGCGTCCGCCCCGCCAAGCTGCAGCATGTAGGCTGGCTTTAGGTTTAGGATCTGATCTCCTTGCGTCCGCCCCGCCAAGCTGCAGCATGTAGGCTGGCTTTAGGTTTAGGATCTGATCTCCTTGCGTCCGCCCCGCCAAGCTGCAGCATGTAGGCTGGCTTTAGGTTTAGGATCTGATCTCCTTGCGTCCGCCCCCGCCAAGCTGCAGCATGTAGGCTGGCTTTAGGTTTAGGATCTGATCTCCTTCGTCCGCCCCGCCAAGCTGCAGCATGTAGGCTGGCTTTAGGTTTAGGATCTGATCTCCTTCGTCCGCCCCGCCAAGCTGCAGCATGTAGGCTGGCTTTAGGTTTAGGATCTGATCTCCTTGCGTCCGCCCCCGCCAAGCTGCAGCATGTAGGCTGGCTTTAGGTTTAGGATCTGATCTCCTTCGTCCGCCCCGCCAAGCTGCAGCATGTAGGCTGGCTTTAGGTTTAGGATCTGATCTCCTTCGTCCGCCCCGCCAAGCTGCAGCATGTAGGCTGGCTTTAGGTTTAGGATCTGATCTCCTTGCGTCCGCCCCGCCAAGCTGCAGCATGTAGGCTGGCTTTAGGTTTAGGATCTGATCTCCTTGCGTCCGCCCCGCCAAGCTGCAGCATGTAGGCTGGCTTTAGGTTTAGGATCTGATCTCCTTGCGTCCGCCCCGCCAAGCTGCAGCATGTAGGCTGGCTTTAGGTTTAGGATCTGATCTCCTTCGTCCGCCCCGCCAAGCTGCAGCATGTAGGCTGGCTTTAGGTTTAGGATCTGATCTCCTTGCGTCCGCCCCCGCCAAGCTGCAGCATGTAGGCTGGCTTTAGGTTTAGGATCTGATCTCCTTGCGTCCGCCCCGCCAAGCTGCAGCATGTAGGCTGGCTTTAGGTTTAGGATCTGATCTCCTTGCGTCCGCCCCGCCAAGCTGCAGCATGTAGGCTGGCTTTAGGTTTAGGATCTGATCTCCTTCGTCCGCCCCGCCAAGCTGCAGCATGTAGGCTGGCTTTAGGTTTAGGATCTGATCTCCTTCGTCCGCCCCGCCAAGCTGCAGCATGTAGGCTGGCTTTAGGTTTAGGATCTGATCTCCTTCGTCCGCCCCCGCCAAGCTGCAGCATGTAGGCTGGCTTTAGGTTTAGGATCTGATCTCCTTGCGTCCGCCCCCGCCAAGCTGCAGCATGTAGGCTGGCTTTAGGTTTAGGATCTGATCTCCTTCGTCCGCCCCGCCAAGCTGCAGCATGTAGGCTGGCTTTAGGTTTAGGATCTGATCTCCTTCGTCCGCCCCGCCAAGCTGCAGCATGTAGGCTGGCTTTAGGTTTAGGATCTGATCTCCTTCGTCCGCCCCGCCAAGCTGCAGCATGTAGGCTGGCTTTAGGTTTAGGATCTGATCTCCTTCGTCCGCCCCCGCCAAGCTGCAGCATGTAGGCTGGCTTTAGGTTTAGGATCTGATCTCCTTGCGTCCGCCCCGCCAAGCTGCAGCATGTAGGCTGGCTTTAGGTTTAGGATCTGATCTCCTTGCGTCCGCCCCGCCAAGCTGCAGCATGTAGGCTGGCTTTAGGTTTAGGATCTGATCTCCTTCGTCCGCCCCGCCAAGCTGCAGCATGTAGGCTGGCTTTAGGTTTAGGATCTGATCTCCTTCGTCCGCCCCCGCCAAGCTGCAGCATGTAGGCTGGCTTTAGGTTTAGGATCTGATCTCCTTCGTCCGCCCCGCCAAGCTGCAGCATGTAGGCTGGCTTTAGGTTTAGGATCTGATCTCCTTGCGTCCGCCCCGCCAAGCTGCAGCATGTAGGCTGGCTTTAGGTTTAGGATCTGATCTCCTTGCGTCCGCCCCGCCAAGCTGCAGCATGTAGGCTGGCTTTAGGTTTAGGATCTGATCTCCTTCGTCCGCCCCGCCAAGCTGCAGCATGTAGGCTGGCTTTAGGTTTAGGATCTGATCTCCTTGCGTCCGCCCCGCCAAGCTGCAGCATGTAGGCTGGCTTTAGGTTTAGGATCTGATCTCCTTCGTCCGCCCCCGCCAAGCTGCAGCATGTAGGCTGGCTTTAGGTTTAGGATCTGATCTCCTTCGTCCGCCCCGCCAAGCTGCAGCATGTAGGCTGGCTTTAGGTTTAGGATCTGATCTCCTTCGTCCGCCCCGCCAAGCTGCAGCATGTAGGCTGGCTTTAGGTTTAGGATCTGATCTCCTTCGTCCGCCCCGCCAAGCTGCAGCATGTAGGCTGGCTTTAGGTTTAGGATCTGATCTCCTTCGTCCGCCCCCGCCAAGCTGCAGCATGTAGGCTGGCTTTAGGTTTAGGATCTGATCTCCTTGCGTCCGCCCCGCCAAGCTGCAGCATGTAGGCTGGCTTTAGGTTTAGGATCTGATCTCCTTCGTCCGCCCCGCCAAGCTGCAGCATGTAGGCTGGCTTTAGGTTTAGGATCTGATCTCCTTCGTCCGCCCCGCCAAGCTGCAGCATGTAGGCTGGCTTTAGGTTTAGGATCTGATCTCCTTGCGTCCGCCCCGCCAAGCTGCAGCATGTAGGCTGGCTTTAGGTTTAGGATCTGATCTCCTTCGTCCGCCCCGCCAAGCTGCAGCATGTAGGCTGGCTTTAGGTTTAGGATCTGATCTCCTTGCGTCCGCCCCGCCAAGCTGCAGCATGTAGGCTGGCTTTAGGTTTAGGATCTGATCTCCTTCGTCCGCCCCGCCAAGCTGCAGCATGTAGGCTGGCTTTAGGTTTAGGATCTGATCTCCTTGCGTCCGCCCCGCCAAGCTGCAGCATGTAGGCTGGCTTTAGGTTTAGGATCTGATCTCCTTCGTCCGCCCCGCCAAGCTGCAGCATGTAGGCTGGCTTTAGGTTTAGGATCTGATCTCCTTGCGTCCGCCCCGCCAAGCTGCAGCATGTAGGCTGGCTTTAGGTTTAGGATCTGATCTCCTTCGTCCGCCCCGCCAAGCTGCAGCATGTAGGCTGGCTTTAGGTTTAGGATCTGATCTCCTTGCGTCCGCCCCGCCAAGCTGCAGCATGTAGGCTGGCTTTAGGTTTAGGATCTGATCTCCTTGCGTCCGCCCCGCCAAGCTGCAGCATGTAGGCTGGCTTTAGGTTTAGGATCTGATCTCCTTCGTCCGCCCCCGCCAAGCTGCAGCATGTAGGCTGGCTTTAGGTTTAGGATCTGATCTCCTTGCGTCCGCCCCGCCAAGCTGCAGCATGTAGGCTGGCTTTAGGTTTAGGATCTGATCTCCTTGCGTCCGCCCCGCCAAGCTGCAGCATGTAGGCTGGCTTTAGGTTTAGGATCTGATCTCCTTCGTCCGCCCCGCCAAGCTGCAGCATGTAGGCTGGCTTTAGGTTTAGGATCTGATCTCCTTCGTCCGCCCCGCCAAGCTGCAGCATGTAGGCTGGCTTTAGGTTTAGGATCTGATCTCCTTCGTCCGCCCCGCCAAGCTGCAGCATGTAGGCTGGCTTTAGGTTTAGGATCTGATCTCCTTGCGTCCGCCCCGCCAAGCTGCAGCATGTAGGCTGGCTTTAGGTTTAGGATCTGATCTCCTTGCGTCCGCCCCCGCCAAGCTGCAGCATGTAGGCTGGCTTTAGGTTTAGGATCTGATCTCCTTCGTCCGCCCCGCCAAGCTGCAGCATGTAGGCTGGCTTTAGGTTTAGGATCTGATCTCCTGGCGTCCGCCCCGCCAAGCTGCAGCATGTAGGCTGGCTTTAGGTTTAGGATCTGATCTCCTTGCGTCCGCCCCGCCAAGCTGCAGCATGTAGGCTGGCTTTAGGTTTAGGATCTGATCTCCTTCGTCCGCCCCGCCAAGCTGCAGCATGTAGGCTGGCTTTAGGTTTAGGATCTGATCTCCTTCGTCCGCCCCGCCAAGCTGCAGCATGTAGGCTGGCTTTAGGTTTAGGATCTGATCTCCTTCGTCCGCCCCCGCCAAGCTGCAGCATGTAGGCTGGCTTTAGGTTTAGGATCTGATCTCCTTCGTCCGCCCCGCCAAGCTGCAGCATGTAGGCTGGCTTTAGGTTTAGGATCTGATCTCCTTCGTCCGCCCCCGCCAAGCTGCAGCATGTAGGCTGGCTTTAGGTTTAGGATCTGATCTCCTTGCGTCCGCCCCGCCAAGCTGCAGCATGTAGGCTGGCTTTAGGTTTAGGATCTGATCTCCTTCGTCCGCCCCGCCAAGCTGCAGCATGTAGGCTGGCTTTAGGTTTAGGATCTGATCTCCTTCGTCCGCCCCGCCAAGCTGCAGCATGTAGGCTGGCTTTAGGTTTAGGATCTGATCTCCTTGCGTCCGCCCCGCCAAGCTGCAGCATGTAGGCTGGCTTTAGGTTTAGGATCTGATCTCCTTGCGTCCGCCCCCGCCAAGCTGCAGCATGTAGGCTGGCTTTAGGTTTAGGATCTGATCTCCTTCGTCCGCCCCGCCAAGCTGCAGCATGTAGGCTGGCTTTAGGTTTAGGATCTGATCTCCTTGCGTCCGCCCCCGCCAAGCTGCAGCATGTAGGCTGGCTTTAGGTTTAGGATCTGATCTCCTTCGTCCGCCCCCGCCAAGCTGCAGCATGTAGGCTGGCTTTAGGTTTAGGATCTGATCTCCTTCGTCCGCCCCGCCAAGCTGCAGCATGTAGGCTGGCTTTAGGTTTAGGATCTGATCTCCTTGCGTCCGCCCCCGCCAAGCTGCAGCATGTAGGCTGGCTTTAGGTTTAGGATCTGATCTCCTTCGTCCGCCCCCGCCAAGCTGCAGCATGTAGGCTGGCTTTAGGTTTAGGATCTGATCTCCTTGCGTCCGCCCCGCCAAGCTGCAGCATGTAGGCTGGCTTTAGGTTTAGGATCTGATCTCCTTCGTCCGCCCCGCCAAGCTGCAGCATGTAGGCTGGCTTTAGGTTTAGGATCTGATCTCCTTGCGTCCGCCCCCGCCAAGCTGCAGCATGTAGGCTGGCTTTAGGTTTAGGATCTGATCTCCTTGCGTCCGCCCCGCCAAGCTGCAGCATGTAGGCTGGCTTTAGGTTTAGGATCTGATCTCCTTGCGTCCGCCCCCGCCAAGCTGCAGCATGTAGGCTGGCTTTAGGTTTAGGATCTGATCTCCTTCGTCCGCCCCGCCAAGCTGCAGCATGTAGGCTGGCTTTAGGTTTAGGATCTGATCTCCTTGCGTCCGCCCCGCCAAGCTGCAGCATGTAGGCTGGCTTTAGGTTTAGGATCTGATCTCCTTGCGTCCGCCCCGCCAAGCTGCAGCATGTAGGCTGGCTTTAGGTTTAGGATCTGATCTCCTTCGTCCGCCCCGCCAAGCTGCAGCATGTAGGCTGGCTTTAGGTTTAGGATCTGATCTCCTTGCGTCCGCCCCCGCCAAGCTGCAGCATGTAGGCTGGCTTTAGGTTTAGGATCTGATCTCCTTGCGTCCGCCCCCGCCAAGCTGCAGCATGTAGGCTGGCTTTAGGTTTAGGATCTGATCTCCTTCGTCCGCCCCCGCCAAGCTGCAGCATGTAGGCTGGCTTTAGGTTTAGGATCTGATCTCCTTCGTCCGCCCCGCCAAGCTGCAGCATGTAGGCTGGCTTTAGGTTTAGGATCTGATCTCCTTCGTCCGCCCCGCCAAGCTGCAGCATGTAGGCTGGCTTTAGGTTTAGGATCTGATCTCCTTCGTCCGCCCCGCCAAGCTGCAGCATGTAGGCTGGCTTTAGGTTTAGGATCTGATCTCCTTGCGTCCGCCCCGCCAAGCTGCAGCATGTAGGCTGGCTTTAGGTTTAGGATCTGATCTCCTTGCGTCCGCCCCCGCCAAGCTGCAGCATGTAGGCTGGCTTTAGGTTTAGGATCTGATCTCCTTCGTCCGCCCCGCCAAGCTGCAGCATGTAGGCTGGCTTTAGGTTTAGGATCTGATCTCCTTCGTCCGCCCCGCCAAGCTGCAGCATGTAGGCTGGCTTTAGGTTTAGGATCTGATCTCCTTGCGTCCGCCCCGCCAAGCTGCAGCATGTAGGCTGGCTTTAGGTTTAGGATCTGATCTCCTTGCGTCCGCCCCGCCAAGCTGCAGCATGTAGGCTGGCTTTAGGTTTAGGATCTGATCTCCTTGCGTCCGCCCCGCCAAGCTGCAGCATGTAGGCTGGCTTTAGGTTTAGGATCTGATCTCCTTGCGTCCGCCCCCGCCAAGCTGCAGCATGTAGGCTGGCTTTAGGTTTAGGATCTGATCTCCTTGCGTCCGCCCCGCCAAGCTGCAGCATGTAGGCTGGCTTTAGGTTTAGGATCTGATCTCCTTCGTCCGCCCCGCCAAGCTGCAGCATGTAGGCTGGCTTTAGGTTTAGGATCTGATCTCCTTGCGTCCGCCCCGCCAAGCTGCAGCATGTAGGCTGGCTTTAGGTTTAGGATCTGATCTCCTTGCGTCCGCCCCGCCAAGCTGCAGCATGTAGGCTGGCTTTAGGTTTAGGATCTGATCTCCTTGCGTCCGCCCCCGCCAAGCTGCAGCATGTAGGCTGGCTTTAGGTTTAGGATCTGATCTCCTTCGTCCGCCCCGCCAAGCTGCAGCATGTAGGCTGGCTTTAGGTTTAGGATCTGATCTCCTTCGTCCGCCCCCGCCAAGCTGCAGCATGTAGGCTGGCTTTAGGTTTAGGATCTGATCTCCTTGCGTCCGCCCCGCCAAGCTGCAGCATGTAGGCTGGCTTTAGGTTTAGGATCTGATCTCCTTCGTCCGCCCCGCCAAGCTGCAGCATGTAGGCTGGCTTTAGGTTTAGGATCTGATCTCCTTGCGTCCGCCCCGCCAAGCTGCAGCATGTAGGCTGGCTTTAGGTTTAGGATCTGATCTCCTTCGTCCGCCCCGCCAAGCTGCAGCATGTAGGCTGGCTTTAGGTTTAGGATCTGATCTCCTTCGTCCGCCCCGCCAAGCTGCAGCATGTAGGCTGGCTTTAGGTTTAGGATCTGATCTCCTTGCGTCCGCCCCGCCAAGCTGCAGCATGTAGGCTGGCTTTAGGTTTAGGATCTGATCTCCTTCGTCCGCCCCCGCCAAGCTGCAGCATGTAGGCTGGCTTTAGGTTTAGGATCTGATCTCCTTGCGTCCGCCCCCGCCAAGCTGCAGCATGTAGGCTGGCTTTAGGTTTAGGATCTGATCTCCTTGCGTCCGCCCCGCCAAGCTGCAGCATGTAGGCTGGCTTTAGGTTTAGGATCTGATCTCCTTGCGTCCGCCCCCGCCAAGCTGCAGCATGTAGGCTGGCTTTAGGTTTAGGATCTGATCTCCTTCGTCCGCCCCCGCCAAGCTGCAGCATGTAGGCTGGCTTTAGGTTTAGGATCTGATCTCCTTGCGTCCGCCCCGCCAAGCTGCAGCATGTAGGCTGGCTTTAGGTTTAGGATCTGATCTCCTTGCGTCCGCCCCCGCCAAGCTGCAGCATGTAGGCTGGCTTTAGGTTTAGGATCTGATCTCCTTGCGTCCGCCCCGCCAAGCTGCAGCATGTAGGCTGGCTTTAGGTTTAGGATCTGATCTCCTTCGTCCGCCCCGCCAAGCTGCAGCATGTAGGCTGGCTTTAGGTTTAGGATCTGATCTCCTTGCGTCCGCCCCCGCCAAGCTGCAGCATGTAGGCTGGCTTTAGGTTTAGGATCTGATCTCCTTGCGTCCGCCCCGCCAAGCTGCAGCATGTAGGCTGGCTTTAGGTTTAGGATCTGATCTCCTTCGTCCGCCCCGCCAAGCTGCAGCATGTAGGCTGGCTTTAGGTTTAGGATCTGATCTCCTGGCGTCCGCCCCCGCCAAGCTGCAGCATGTAGGCTGGCTTTAGGTTTAGGATCTGATCTCCTTCGTCCGCCCCGCCAAGCTGCAGCATGTAGGCTGGCTTTAGGTTTAGGATCTGATCTCCTTCGTCCGCCCCGCCAAGCTGCAGCATGTAGGCTGGCTTTAGGTTTAGGATCTGATCTCCTTCGTCCGCCCCGCCAAGCTGCAGCATGTAGGCTGGCTTTAGGTTTAGGATCTGATCTCCTTGCGTCCGCCCCCGCCAAGCTGCAGCATGTAGGCTGGCTTTAGGTTTAGGATCTGATCTCCTGGCGTCCGCCCCGCCAAGCTGCAGCATGTAGGCTGGCTTTAGGTTTAGGATCTGATCTCCTTCGTCCGCCCCCGCCAAGCTGCAGCATGTAGGCTGGCTTTAGGTTTAGGATCTGATCTCCTTGCGTCCGCCCCGCCAAGCTGCAGCATGTAGGCTGGCTTTAGGTTTAGGATCTGATCTCCTTGCGTCCGCCCCGCCAAGCTGCAGCATGTAGGCTGGCTTTAGGTTTAGGATCTGATCTCCTTCGTCCGCCCCCGCCAAGCTGCAGCATGTAGGCTGGCTTTAGGTTTAGGATCTGATCTCCTTGCGTCCGCCCCGCCAAGCTGCAGCATGTAGGCTGGCTTTAGGTTTAGGATCTGATCTCCTTCGTCCGCCCCGCCAAGCTGCAGCATGTAGGCTGGCTTTAGGTTTAGGATCTGATCTCCTTCGTCCGCCCCGCCAAGCTGCAGCATGTAGGCTGGCTTTAGGTTTAGGATCTGATCTCCTTCGTCCGCCCCGCCAAGCTGCAGCATGTAGGCTGGCTTTAGGTTTAGGATCTGATCTCCTTGCGTCCGCCCCGCCAAGCTGCAGCATGTAGGCTGGCTTTAGGTTTAGGATCTGATCTCCTTGCGTCCGCCCCGCCAAGCTGCAGCATGTAGGCTGGCTTTAGGTTTAGGATCTGATCTCCTTCGTCCGCCCCGCCAAGCTGCAGCATGTAGGCTGGCTTTAGGTTTAGGATCTGATCTCCTTGCGTCCGCCCCCGCCAAGCTGCAGCATGTAGGCTGGCTTTAGGTTTAGGATCTGATCTCCTTCGTCCGCCCCGCCAAGCTGCAGCATGTAGGCTGGCTTTAGGTTTAGGATCTGATCTCCTTGCGTCCGCCCCGCCAAGCTGCAGCATGTAGGCTGGCTTTAGGTTTAGGATCTGATCTCCTGGCGTCCGCCCCGCCAAGCTGCAGCATGTAGGCTGGCTTTAGGTTTAGGATCTGATCTCCTTCGTCCGCCCCGCCAAGCTGCAGCATGTAGGCTGGCTTTAGGTTTAGGATCTGATCTCCTTCGTCCGCCCCGCCAAGCTGCAGCATGTAGGCTGGCTTTAGGTTTAGGATCTGATCTCCTTGCGTCCGCCCCGCCAAGCTGCAGCATGTAGGCTGGCTTTAGGTTTAGGATCTGATCTCCTTGCGTCCGCCCCGCCAAGCTGCAGCATGTAGGCTGGCTTTAGGTTTAGGATCTGATCTCCTTGCGTCCGCCCCGCCAAGCTGCAGCATGTAGGCTGGCTTTAGGTTTAGGATCTGATCTCCTTGCGTCCGCCCCGCCAAGCTGCAGCATGTAGGCTGGCTTTAGGTTTAGGATCTGATCTCCTTCGTCCGCCCCGCCAAGCTGCAGCATGTAGGCTGGCTTTAGGTTTAGGATCTGATCTCCTTCGTCCGCCCCGCCAAGCTGCAGCATGTAGGCTGGCTTTAGGTTTAGGATCTGATCTCCTTCGTCCGCCCCGCCAAGCTGCAGCATGTAGGCTGGCTTTAGGTTTAGGATCTGATCTCCTTGCGTCCGCCCCCGCCAAGCTGCAGCATGTAGGCTGGCTTTAGGTTTAGGATCTGATCTCCTTGCGTCCGCCCCGCCAAGCTGCAGCATGTAGGCTGGCTTTAGGTTTAGGATCTGATCTCCTTCGTCCGCCCCCGCCAAGCTGCAGCATGTAGGCTGGCTTTAGGTTTAGGATCTGATCTCCTTGCGTCCGCCCCGCCAAGCTGCAGCATGTAGGCTGGCTTTAGGTTTAGGATCTGATCTCCTTGCGTCCGCCCCGCCAAGCTGCAGCATGTAGGCTGGCTTTAGGTTTAGGATCTGATCTCCTTGCGTCCGCCCCCGCCAAGCTGCAGCATGTAGGCTGGCTTTAGGTTTAGGATCTGATCTCCTTCGTCCGCCCCGCCAAGCTGCAGCATGTAGGCTGGCTTTAGGTTTAGGATCTGATCTCCTTGCGTCCGCCCCGCCAAGCTGCAGCATGTAGGCTGGCTTTAGGTTTAGGATCTGATCTCCTTCGTCCGCCCCGCCAAGCTGCAGCATGTAGGCTGGCTTTAGGTTTAGGATCTGATCTCCTTCGTCCGCCCCGCCAAGCTGCAGCATGTAGGCTGGCTTTAGGTTTAGGATCTGATCTCCTTGCGTCCGCCCCCGCCAAGCTGCAGCATGTAGGCTGGCTTTAGGTTTAGGATCTGATCTCCTTGCGTCCGCCCCCGCCAAGCTGCAGCATGTAGGCTGGCTTTAGGTTTAGGATCTGATCTCCTTCGTCCGCCCCGCCAAGCTGCAGCATGTAGGCTGGCTTTAGGTTTAGGATCTGATCTCCTTGCGTCCGCCCCGCCAAGCTGCAGCATGTAGGCTGGCTTTAGGTTTAGGATCTGATCTCCTTCGTCCGCCCCGCCAAGCTGCAGCATGTAGGCTGGCTTTAGGTTTAGGATCTGATCTCCTTCGTCCGCCCCGCCAAGCTGCAGCATGTAGGCTGGCTTTAGGTTTAGGATCTGATCTCCTTGCGTCCGCCCCGCCAAGCTGCAGCATGTAGGCTGGCTTTAGGTTTAGGATCTGATCTCCTTCGTCCGCCCCCGCCAAGCTGCAGCATGTAGGCTGGCTTTAGGTTTAGGATCTGATCTCCTTCGTCCGCCCCGCCAAGCTGCAGCATGTAGGCTGGCTTTAGGTTTAGGATCTGATCTCCTTCGTCCGCCCCGCCAAGCTGCAGCATGTAGGCTGGCTTTAGGTTTAGGATCTGATCTCCTTGCGTCCGCCCCGCCAAGCTGCAGCATGTAGGCTGGCTTTAGGTTTAGGATCTGATCTCCTTCGTCCGCCCCGCCAAGCTGCAGCATGTAGGCTGGCTTTAGGTTTAGGATCTGATCTCCTTGCGTCCGCCCCGCCAAGCTGCAGCATGTAGGCTGGCTTTAGGTTTAGGATCTGATCTCCTTGCGTCCGCCCCGCCAAGCTGCAGCATGTAGGCTGGCTTTAGGTTTAGGATCTGATCTCCTTCGTCCGCCCCCGCCAAGCTGCAGCATGTAGGCTGGCTTTAGGTTTAGGATCTGATCTCCTTCGTCCGCCCCGCCAAGCTGCAGCATGTAGGCTGGCTTTAGGTTTAGGATCTGATCTCCTTCGTCCGCCCCCGCCAAGCTGCAGCATGTAGGCTGGCTTTAGGTTTAGGATCTGATCTCCTTGCGTCCGCCCCGCCAAGCTGCAGCATGTAGGCTGGCTTTAGGTTTAGGATCTGATCTCCTTGCGTCCGCCCCCGCCAAGCTGCAGCATGTAGGCTGGCTTTAGGTTTAGGATCTGATCTCCTTCGTCCGCCCCCGCCAAGCTGCAGCATGTAGGCTGGCTTTAGGTTTAGGATCTGATCTCCTTCGTCCGCCCCGCCAAGCTGCAGCATGTAGGCTGGCTTTAGGTTTAGGATCTGATCTCCTTGCGTCCGCCCCGCCAAGCTGCAGCATGTAGGCTGGCTTTAGGTTTAGGATCTGATCTCCTTCGTCCGCCCCGCCAAGCTGCAGCATGTAGGCTGGCTTTAGGTTTAGGATCTGATCTCCTTCGTCCGCCCCGCCAAGCTGCAGCATGTAGGCTGGCTTTAGGTTTAGGATCTGATCTCCTTGCGTCCGCCCCCGCCAAGCTGCAGCATGTAGGCTGGCTTTAGGTTTAGGATCTGATCTCCTTCGTCCGCCCCCGCCAAGCTGCAGCATGTAGGCTGGCTTTAGGTTTAGGATCTGATCTCCTTCGTCCGCCCCGCCAAGCTGCAGCATGTAGGCTGGCTTTAGGTTTAGGATCTGATCTCCTTGCGTCCGCCCCGCCAAGCTGCAGCATGTAGGCTGGCTTTAGGTTTAGGATCTGATCTCCTTCGTCCGCCCCGCCAAGCTGCAGCATGTAGGCTGGCTTTAGGTTTAGGATCTGATCTCCTTCGTCCGCCCCGCCAAGCTGCAGCATGTAGGCTGGCTTTAGGTTTAGGATCTGATCTCCTTGCGTCCGCCCCGCCAAGCTGCAGCATGTAGGCTGGCTTTAGGTTTAGGATCTGATCTCCTTGCGTCCGCCCCGCCAAGCTGCAGCATGTAGGCTGGCTTTAGGTTTAGGATCTGATCTCCTGGCGTCCGCCCCGCCAAGCTGCAGCATGTAGGCTGGCTTTAGGTTTAGGATCTGATCTCCTTCGTCCGCCCCCGCCAAGCTGCAGCATGTAGGCTGGCTTTAGGTTTAGGATCTGATCTCCTTCGTCCGCCCCGCCAAGCTGCAGCATGTAGGCTGGCTTTAGGTTTAGGATCTGATCTCCTTGCGTCCGCCCCCGCCAAGCTGCAGCATGTAGGCTGGCTTTAGGTTTAGGATCTGATCTCCTGGCGTCCGCCCCGCCAAGCTGCAGCATGTAGGCTGGCTTTAGGTTTAGGATCTGATCTCCTTCGTCCGCCCCGCCAAGCTGCAGCATGTAGGCTGGCTTTAGGTTTAGGATCTGATCTCCTTCGTCCGCCCCGCCAAGCTGCAGCATGTAGGCTGGCTTTAGGTTTAGGATCTGATCTCCTTCGTCCGCCCCCGCCAAGCTGCAGCATGTAGGCTGGCTTTAGGTTTAGGATCTGATCTCCTTGCGTCCGCCCCGCCAAGCTGCAGCATGTAGGCTGGCTTTAGGTTTAGGATCTGATCTCCTTGCGTCCGCCCCCGCCAAGCTGCAGCATGTAGGCTGGCTTTAGGTTTAGGATCTGATCTCCTTGCGTCCGCCCCCGCCAAGCTGCAGCATGTAGGCTGGCTTTAGGTTTAGGATCTGATCTCCTTGCGTCCGCCCCGCCAAGCTGCAGCATGTAGGCTGGCTTTAGGTTTAGGATCTGATCTCCTTGCGTCCGCCCCGCCAAGCTGCAGCATGTAGGCTGGCTTTAGGTTTAGGATCTGATCTCCTTCGTCCGCCCCCGCCAAGCTGCAGCATGTAGGCTGGCTTTAGGTTTAGGATCTGATCTCCTTGCGTCCGCCCCGCCAAGCTGCAGCATGTAGGCTGGCTTTAGGTTTAGGATCTGATCTCCTTGCGTCCGCCCCCGCCAAGCTGCAGCATGTAGGCTGGCTTTAGGTTTAGGATCTGATCTCCTTCGTCCGCCCCCGCCAAGCTGCAGCATGTAGGCTGGCTTTAGGTTTAGGATCTGATCTCCTTGCGTCCGCCCCCGCCAAGCTGCAGCATGTAGGCTGGCTTTAGGTTTAGGATCTGATCTCCTTCGTCCGCCCCCGCCAAGCTGCAGCATGTAGGCTGGCTTTAGGTTTAGGATCTGATCTCCTTCGTCCGCCCCGCCAAGCTGCAGCATGTAGGCTGGCTTTAGGTTTAGGATCTGATCTCCTTGCGTCCGCCCCGCCAAGCTGCAGCATGTAGGCTGGCTTTAGGTTTAGGATCTGATCTCCTTCGTCCGCCCCGCCAAGCTGCAGCATGTAGGCTGGCTTTAGGTTTAGGATCTGATCTCCTTCGTCCGCCCCGCCAAGCTGCAGCATGTAGGCTGGCTTTAGGTTTAGGATCTGATCTCCTTGCGTCCGCCCCGCCAAGCTGCAGCATGTAGGCTGGCTTTAGGTTTAGGATCTGATCTCCTTCGTCCGCCCCCGCCAAGCTGCAGCATGTAGGCTGGCTTTAGGTTTAGGATCTGATCTCCTTCGTCCGCCCCGCCAAGCTGCAGCATGTAGGCTGGCTTTAGGTTTAGGATCTGATCTCCTTGCGTCCGCCCCCGCCAAGCTGCAGCATGTAGGCTGGCTTTAGGTTTAGGATCTGATCTCCTTGCGTCCGCCCCGCCAAGCTGCAGCATGTAGGCTGGCTTTAGGTTTAGGATCTGATCTCCTTGCGTCCGCCCCGCCAAGCTGCAGCATGTAGGCTGGCTTTAGGTTTAGGATCTGATCTCCTTCGTCCGCCCCGCCAAGCTGCAGCATGTAGGCTGGCTTTAGGTTTAGGATCTGATCTCCTTGCGTCCGCCCCGCCAAGCTGCAGCATGTAGGCTGGCTTTAGGTTTAGGATCTGATCTCCTTCGTCCGCCCCCGCCAAGCTGCAGCATGTAGGCTGGCTTTAGGTTTAGGATCTGATCTCCTTGCGTCCGCCCCCGCCAAGCTGCAGCATGTAGGCTGGCTTTAGGTTTAGGATCTGATCTCCTGGCGTCCGCCCCGCCAAGCTGCAGCATGTAGGCTGGCTTTAGGTTTAGGATCTGATCTCCTTCGTCCGCCCCCGCCAAGCTGCAGCATGTAGGCTGGCTTTAGGTTTAGGATCTGATCTCCTTCGTCCGCCCCGCCAAGCTGCAGCATGTAGGCTGGCTTTAGGTTTAGGATCTGATCTCCTTGCGTCCGCCCCGCCAAGCTGCAGCATGTAGGCTGGCTTTAGGTTTAGGATCTGATCTCCTTGCGTCCGCCCCGCCAAGCTGCAGCATGTAGGCTGGCTTTAGGTTTAGGATCTGATCTCCTTGCGTCCGCCCCGCCAAGCTGCAGCATGTAGGCTGGCTTTAGGTTTAGGATCTGATCTCCTTGCGTCCGCCCCGCCAAGCTGCAGCATGTAGGCTGGCTTTAGGTTTAGGATCTGATCTCCTTCGTCCGCCCCGCCAAGCTGCAGCATGTAGGCTGGCTTTAGGTTTAGGATCTGATCTCCTTCGTCCGCCCCCGCCAAGCTGCAGCATGTAGGCTGGCTTTAGGTTTAGGATCTGATCTCCTTCGTCCGCCCACGCCAAGCTGCAGCATGTAGGCTGGCTTTAGGATCGGATCTCCTTGCGTCCGCCCCGCCAAGCTGCAGCATGTAGGCTGGCTTTAGGTTTAGGATCTGATCTCCTTCGTCCGCCCCGCCAAGCTGCAGCATGTAGGCTGGCTTTAGGTTTAGGATCTGATCTCCTGGCGTCCGCCCCCGCCAAGCTGCAGCATGTAGGCTGGCTTTAGGTTTAGGATCTGATCTCCTTGGGTCCGCCCCGCCAAGCTGCAGCATGTAGGCTGGCTTTAGGTTTAGGATCTGATCTCCTTGCGTCCGCCCCCGCCAAGCTGCAGCATGTAGGCTGGCTTTAGGTTTAGGATCTGATCTCCTGGCGTCCGCCCCGCCAAGCTGCAGCATGTAGGCTGGCTTTAGGTTTAGGATCTGATCTCCTTCGTCCGCCCCGCCAAGCTGCAGCATGTAGGCTGGCTTTAGGTTTAGGATCTGATCTCCTTGCGTCCGCCCCGCCAAGCTGCAGCATGTAGGCTGGCTTTAGGTTTAGGATCTGATCTCCTTCGTCCGCCCCGCCAAGCTGCAGCATGTAGGCTGGCTTTAGGTTTAGGATCTGATCTCCTTGCGTCCGCCCCGCCAAGCTGCAGCATGTAGGCTGGCTTTAGGTTTAGGATCTGATCTCCTTCGTCCGCCCCGCCAAGCTGCAGCATGTAGGCTGGCTTTAGGTTTAGGATCTGATCTCCTTGCGTCCGCCCCGCCAAGCTGCAGCATGTAGGCTGGCTTTAGGTTTAGGATCTGATCTCCTTCGTCCGCCCCCGCCAAGCTGCAGCATGTAGGCTGGCTTTAGGTTTAGGATCTGATCTCCTTGCGTCCGCCCCGCCAAGCTGCAGCATGTAGGCTGGCTTTAGGTTTAGGATCTGATCTCCTTGCGTCCGCCCCGCCAAGCTGCAGCATGTAGGCTGGCTTTAGGTTTAGGATCTGATCTCCTTCGTCCGCCCCGCCAAGCTGCAGCATGTAGGCTGGCTTTAGGTTTAGGATCTGATCTCCTTGCGTCCGCCCCCGCCAAGCTGCAGCATGTAGGCTGGCTTTAGGTTTAGGATCTGATCTCCTTCGTCCGCCCCGCCAAGCTGCAGCATGTAGGCTGGCTTTAGGTTTAGGATCTGATCTCCTTCGTCCGCCCCGCCAAGCTGCAGCATGTAGGCTGGCTTTAGGTTTAGGATCTGATCTCCTTCGTCCGCCCCGCCAAGCTGCAGCATGTAGGCTGGCTTTAGGTTTAGGATCTGATCTCCTGGCGTCCGCCCCGCCAAGCTGCAGCATGTAGGCTGGCTTTAGGTTTAGGATCTGATCTCCTTCGTCCGCCCCGCCAAGCTGCAGCATGTAGGCTGGCTTTAGGTTTAGGATCTGATCTCCTTCGTCCGCCCCGCCAAGCTGCAGCATGTAGGCTGGCTTTAGGTTTAGGATCTGATCTCCTTCGTCCGCCCCGCCAAGCTGCAGCATGTAGGCTGGCTTTAGGTTTAGGATCTGATCTCCTTGCGTCCGCCCCGCCAAGCTGCAGCATGTAGGCTGGCTTTAGGTTTAGGATCTGATCTCCTTGCGTCCGCCCCGCCAAGCTGCAGCATGTAGGCTGGCTTTAGGTTTAGGATCTGATCTCCTTCGTCCGCCCCCGCCAAGCTGCAGCATGTAGGCTGGCTTTAGGTTTAGGATCTGATCTCCTTGCGTCCGCCCCCGCCAAGCTGCAGCATGTAGGCTGGCTTTAGGTTTAGGATCTGATCTCCTTCGTCCGCCCCGCCAAGCTGCAGCATGTAGGCTGGCTTTAGGTTTAGGATCTGATCTCCTTGCGTCCGCCCCGCCAAGCTGCAGCATGTAGGCTGGCTTTAGGTTTAGGATCTGATCTCCTTCGTCCGCCCCGCCAAGCTGCAGCATGTAGGCTGGCTTTAGGTTTAGGATCTGATCTCCTTGCGTCCGCCCCGCCAAGCTGCAGCATGTAGGCTGGCTTTAGGTTTAGGATCTGATCTCCTTCGTCCGCCCCGCCAAGCTGCAGCATGTAGGCTGGCTTTAGGTTTAGGATCTGATCTCCTTCGTCCGCCCCGCCAAGCTGCAGCATGTAGGCTGGCTTTAGGTTTAGGATCTGATCTCCTTGCGTCCGCCCCGCCAAGCTGCAGCATGTAGGCTGGCTTTAGGTTTAGGATCTGATCTCCTTGCGTCCGCCCCGCCAAGCTGCAGCATGTAGGCTGGCTTTAGGTTTAGGATCTGATCTCCTTCGTCCGCCCCGCCAAGCTGCAGCATGTAGGCTGGCTTTAGGTTTAGGATCTGATCTCCTTCGTCCGCCCCGCCAAGCTGCAGCATGTAGGCTGGCTTTAGGTTTAGGATCTGATCTCCTTGCGTCCGCCCCGCCAAGCTGCAGCATGTAGGCTGGCTTTAGGTTTAGGATCTGATCTCCTTGCGTCCGCCCCGCCAAGCTGCAGCATGTAGGCTGGCTTTAGGTTTAGGATCTGATCTCCTTGCGTCCGCCCCGCCAAGCTGCAGCATGTAGGCTGGCTTTAGGTTTAGGATCTGATCTCCTTGCGTCCGCCCCCGCCAAGCTGCAGCATGTAGGCTGGCTTTAGGTTTAGGATCTGATCTCCTGGCGTCCGCCCCGCCAAGCTGCAGCATGTAGGCTGGCTTTAGGTTTAGGATCTGATCTCCTTGCGTCCGCCCCGCCAAGCTGCAGCATGTAGGCTGGCTTTAGGTTTAGGATCTGATCTCCTTCGTCCGCCCCGCCAAGCTGCAGCATGTAGGCTGGCTTTAGGTTTAGGATCTGATCTCCTTCGTCCGCCCCGCCAAGCTGCAGCATGTAGGCTGGCTTTAGGTTTAGGATCTGATCTCCTTCGTCCGCCCCGCCAAGCTGCAGCATGTAGGCTGGCTTTAGGTTTAGGATCTGATCTCCTTGCGTCCGCCCCGCCAAGCTGCAGCATGTAGGCTGGCTTTAGGTTTAGGATCTGATCTCCTTGCGTCCGCCCCCGCCAAGCTGCAGCATGTAGGCTGGCTTTAGGTTTAGGATCTGATCTCCTTCGTCCGCCCCGCCAAGCTGCAGCATGTAGGCTGGCTTTAGGTTTAGGATCTGATCTCCTTGCGTCCGCCCCCGCCAAGCTGCAGCATGTAGGCTGGCTTTAGGTTTAGGATCTGATCTCCTTCGTCCGCCCCGCCAAGCTGCAGCATGTAGGCTGGCTTTAGGTTTAGGATCTGATCTCCTTCGTCCGCCCCCGCCAAGCTGCAGCATGTAGGCTGGCTTTAGGTTTAGGATCTGATCTCCTTCGTCCGCCCCGCCAAGCTGCAGCATGTAGGCTGGCTTTAGGTTTAGGATCTGATCTCCTTCGTCCGCCCCGCCAAGCTGCAGCATGTAGGCTGGCTTTAGGTTTAGGATCTGATCTCCTTGCGTCCGCCCCGCCAAGCTGCAGCATGTAGGCTGGCTTTAGGTTTAGGATCTGATCTCCTTCGTCCGCCCCGCCAAGCTGCAGCATGTAGGCTGGCTTTAGGTTTAGGATCTGATCTCCTTGCGTCCGCCCCGCCAAGCTGCAGCATGTAGGCTGGCTTTAGGTTTAGGATCTGATCTCCTTCGTCCGCCCCGCCAAGCTGCAGCATGTAGGCTGGCTTTAGGTTTAGGATCTGATCTCCTTCGTCCGCCCCGCCAAGCTGCAGCATGTAGGCTGGCTTTAGGTTTAGGATCTGATCTCCTTGCGTCCGCCCCCGCCAAGCTGCAGCATGTAGGCTGGCTTTAGGTTTAGGATCTGATCTCCTTGCGTCCGCCCCCGCCAAGCTGCAGCATGTAGGCTGGCTTTAGGTTTAGGATCTGATCTCCTTGCGTCCGCCCCCGCCAAGCTGCAGCATGTAGGCTGGCTTTAGGTTTAGGATCTGATCTCCTTGCGTCCGCCCCGCCAAGCTGCAGCATGTAGGCTGGCTTTAGGTTTAGGATCTGATCTCCTGGCGTCCGCCCCGCCAAGCTGCAGCATGTAGGCTGGCTTTAGGTTTAGGATCTGATCTCCTTGCGTCCGCCCCGCCAAGCTGCAGCATGTAGGCTGGCTTTAGGTTTAGGATCTGATCTCCTTCGTCCGCCCCGCCAAGCTGCAGCATGTAGGCTGGCTTTAGGTTTAGGATCTGATCTCCTTCGTCCGCCCCGCCAAGCTGCAGCATGTAGGCTGGCTTTAGGTTTAGGATCTGATCTCCTTCGTCCGCCCCGCCAAGCTGCAGCATGTAGGCTGGCTTTAGGTTTAGGATCTGATCTCCTTCGTCCGCCCCGCCAAGCTGCAGCATGTAGGCTGGCTTTAGGTTTAGGATCTGATCTCCTTCGTCCGCCCCGCCAAGCTGCAGCATGTAGGCTGGCTTTAGGTTTAGGATCTGATCTCCTTCGTCCGCCCCGCCAAGCTGCAGCATGTAGGCTGGCTTTAGGTTTAGGATCTGATCTCCTTGCGTCCGCCCCCGCCAAGCTGCAGCATGTAGGCTGGCTTTAGGTTTAGGATCTGATCTCCTTGCGTCCGCCCCGCCAAGCTGCAGCATGTAGGCTGGCTTTAGGTTTAGGATCTGATCTCCTTCGTCCGCCCCGCCAAGCTGCAGCATGTAGGCTGGCTTTAGGTTTAGGATCTGATCTCCTTCGTCCGCCCCGCCAAGCTGCAGCATGTAGGCTGGCTTTAGGTTTAGGATCTGATCTCCTTGCGTCCGCCCCCGCCAAGCTGCAGCATGTAGGCTGGCTTTAGGTTTAGGATCTGATCTCCTTGCGTCCGCCCCGCCAAGCTGCAGCATGTAGGCTGGCTTTAGGTTTAGGATCTGATCTCCTTGCGTCCGCCCCCGCCAAGCTGCAGCATGTAGGCTGGCTTTAGGTTTAGGATCTGATCTCCTTCGTCCGCCCCCGCCAAGCTGCAGCATGTAGGCTGGCTTTAGGTTTAGGATCTGATCTCCTTGCGTCCGCCCCGCCAAGCTGCAGCATGTAGGCTGGCTTTAGGTTTAGGATCTGATCTCCTTGCGTCCGCCCCCGCCAAGCTGCAGCATGTAGGCTGGCTTTAGGTTTAGGATCTGATCTCCTTCGTCCGCCCCGCCAAGCTGCAGCATGTAGGCTGGCTTTAGGTTTAGGATCTGATCTCCTTGCGTCCGCCCCGCCAAGCTGCAGCATGTAGGCTGGCTTTAGGTTTAGGATCTGATCTCCTTGCGTCCGCCCCGCCAAGCTGCAGCATGTAGGCTGGCTTTAGGTTTAGGATCTGATCTCCTTCGTCCGCCCCGCCAAGCTGCAGCATGTAGGCTGGCTTTAGGTTTAGGATCTGATCTCCTTCGTCCGCCCCGCCAAGCTGCAGCATGTAGGCTGGCTTTAGGTTTAGGATCTGATCTCCTTGCGTCCGCCCCCGCCAAGCTGCAGCATGTAGGCTGGCTTTAGGTTTAGGATCTGATCTCCTTGCGTCCGCCCCGCCAAGCTGCAGCATGTAGGCTGGCTTTAGGTTTAGGATCTGATCTCCTTCGTCCGCCCCGCCAAGCTGCAGCATGTAGGCTGGCTTTAGGTTTAGGATCTGATCTCCTTCGTCCGCCCCCGCCAAGCTGCAGCATGTAGGCTGGCTTTAGGTTTAGGATCTGATCTCCTTGCGTCCGCCCCGCCAAGCTGCAGCATGTAGGCTGGCTTTAGGTTTAGGATCTGATCTCCTTGCGTCCGCCCCGCCAAGCTGCAGCATGTAGGCTGGCTTTAGGTTTAGGATCTGATCTCCTTCGTCCGCCCCGCCAAGCTGCAGCATGTAGGCTGGCTTTAGGTTTAGGATCTGATCTCCTTGCGTCCGCCCCCGCCAAGCTGCAGCATGTAGGCTGGCTTTAGGTTTAGGATCTGATCTCCTTGCGTCCGCCCCGCCAAGCTGCAGCATGTAGGCTGGCTTTAGGTTTAGGATCTGATCTCCTGGCGTCCGCCCCGCCAAGCTGCAGCATGTAGGCTGGCTTTAGGTTTAGGATCTGATCTCCTTCGTCCGCCCCGCCAAGCTGCAGCATGTAGGCTGGCTTTAGGTTTAGGATCTGATCTCCTTCGTCCGCCCCGCCAAGCTGCAGCATGTAGGCTGGCTTTAGGTTTAGGATCTGATCTCCTTCGTCCGCCCCGCCAAGCTGCAGCATGTAGGCTGGCTTTAGGTTTAGGATCTGATCTCCTTGCGTCCGCCCCGCCAAGCTGCAGCATGTAGGCTGGCTTTAGGTTTAGGATCTGATCTCCTTCGTCCGCCCCGCCAAGCTGCAGCATGTAGGCTGGCTTTAGGTTTAGGATCTGATCTCCTTGCGTCCGCCCCGCCAAGCTGCAGCATGTAGGCTGGCTTTAGGTTTAGGATCTGATCTCCTTCGTCCGCCCCGCCAAGCTGCAGCATGTAGGCTGGCTTTAGGTTTAGGATCTGATCTCCTTCGTCCGCCCCGCCAAGCTGCAGCATGTAGGCTGGCTTTAGGTTTAGGATCTGATCTCCTTGCGTCCGCCCCCGCCAAGCTGCAGCATGTAGGCTGGCTTTAGGTTTAGGATCTGATCTCCTTGCGTCCGCCCCGCCAAGCTGCAGCATGTAGGCTGGCTTTAGGTTTAGGATCTGATCTCCTGGCGTCCGCCCCGCCAAGCTGCAGCATGTAGGCTGGCTTTAGGTTTAGGATCTGATCTCCTTGCGTCCGCCCCGCCAAGCTGCAGCATGTAGGCTGGCTTTAGGTTTAGGATCTGATCTCCTTCGTCCGCCCCCGCCAAGCTGCAGCATGTAGGCTGGCTTTAGGTTTAGGATCTGATCTCCTTCGTCCGCCCCGCCAAGCTGCAGCATGTAGGCTGGCTTTAGGTTTAGGATCTGATCTCCTTGCGTCCGCCCCGCCAAGCTGCAGCATGTAGGCTGGCTTTAGGTTTAGGATCTGATCTCCTTCGTCCGCCCCGCCAAGCTGCAGCATGTAGGCTGGCTTTAGGTTTAGGATCTGATCTCCTTGCGTCCGCCCCGCCAAGCTGCAGCATGTAGGCTGGCTTTAGGTTTAGGATCTGATCTCCTTCGTCCGCCCCGCCAAGCTGCAGCATGTAGGCTGGCTTTAGGTTTAGGATCTGATCTCCTTGCGTCCGCCCCGCCAAGCTGCAGCATGTAGGCTGGCTTTAGGTTTAGGATCTGATCTCCTTCGTCCGCCCCCGCCAAGCTGCAGCATGTAGGCTGGCTTTAGGTTTAGGATCTGATCTCCTTCGTCCGCCCCCGCCAAGCTGCAGCATGTAGGCTGGCTTTAGGTTTAGGATCTGATCTCCTGGCGTCCGCCCCGCCAAGCTGCAGCATGTAGGCTGGCTTTAGGATCTGATCTCCTTGCGTCCGCCCCGCCAAGCTGCAGCATGTAGGCTGGCTTTAGGTTTAGGATCTGATCTCCTTGCGTCCGCCCCGCCAAGCTGCAGCATGTAGGCTGGCTTTAGGTTTAGGATCTGATCTCCTTCGTCCGCCCCCGCCAAGCTGCAGCATGTAGGCTGGCTTTAGGTTTAGGATCTGATCTCCTTGCGTCCGCCCCGCCAAGCTGCAGCATGTAGGCTGGCTTTAGGTTTAGGATCTGATCTCCTTGCGTCCGCCCCCGCCAAGCTGCAGCATGTAGGCTGGCTTTAGGTTTAGGATCTGATCTCCTTCGTCCGCCCCGCCAAGCTGCAGCATGTAGGCTGGCTTTAGGTTTAGGATCTGATCTCCTTGCGTCCGCCCCGCCAAGCTGCAGCATGTAGGCTGGCTTTAGGTTTAGGATCTGATCTCCTTGCGTCCGCCCCGCCAAGCTGCAGCATGTAGGCTGGCTTTAGGTTTAGGATCTGATCTCCTTCGTCCGCCCCGCCAAGCTGCAGCATGTAGGCTGGCTTTAGGTTTAGGATCTGATCTCCTTCGTCCGCCCCCGCCAAGCTGCAGCATGTAGGCTGGCTTTAGGTTTAGGATCTGATCTCCTTCGTCCGCCCCGCCAAGCTGCAGCATGTAGGCTGGCTTTAGGTTTAGGATCTGATCTCCTTGCGTCCGCCCCGCCAAGCTGCAGCATGTAGGCTGGCTTTAGGTTTAGGATCTGATCTCCTTGCGTCCGCCCCCGCCAAGCTGCAGCATGTAGGCTGGCTTTAGGTTTAGGATCTGATCTCCTTCGTCCGCCCCGCCAAGCTGCAGCATGTAGGCTGGCTTTAGGTTTAGGATCTGATCTCCTTGCGTCCGCCCCGCCAAGCTGCAGCATGTAGGCTGGCTTTAGGTTTAGGATCTGATCTCCTTCGTCCGCCCCGCCAAGCTGCAGCATGTAGGCTGGCTTTAGGTTTAGGATCTGATCTCCTGGCGTCCGCCCCGCCAAGCTGCAGCATGTAGGCTGGCTTTAGGTTTAGGATCTGATCTCCTTGCGTCCGCCCCCGCCAAGCTGCAGCATGTAGGCTGGCTTTAGGTTTAGGATCTGATCTCCTTCGTCCGCCCCGCCAAGCTGCAGCATGTAGGCTGGCTTTAGGTTTAGGATCTGATCTCCTGGCGTCCGCCCCGCCAAGCTGCAGCATGTAGGCTGGCTTTAGGTTTAGGATCTGATCTCCTTCGTCCGCCCCCGCCAAGCTGCAGCATGTAGGCTGGCTTTAGGTTTAGGATCTGATCTCCTTGCGTCCGCCCCGCCAAGCTGCAGCATGTAGGCTGGCTTTAGGTTTAGGATCTGATCTCCTTCGTCCGCCCCCGCCAAGCTGCAGCATGTAGGCTGGCTTTAGGTTTAGGATCTGATCTCCTTGCGTCCGCCCCGCCAAGCTGCAGCATGTAGGCTGGCTTTAGGTTTAGGATCTGATCTCCTTCGTCCGCCCCGCCAAGCTGCAGCATGTAGGCTGGCTTTAGGTTTAGGATCTGATCTCCTTCGTCCGCCCCGCCAAGCTGCAGCATGTAGGCTGGCTTTAGGTTTAGGATCTGATCTCCTGGCGTCCGCCCCCGCCAAGCTGCAGCATGTAGGCTGGCTTTAGGTTTAGGATCTGATCTCCTTCGTCCGCCCCGCCAAGCTGCAGCATGTAGGCTGGCTTTAGGTTTAGGATCTGATCTCCTGGCGTCCGCCCCGCCAAGCTGCAGCATGTAGGCTGGCTTTAGGTTTAGGATCTGATCTCCTTGCGTCCGCCCCGCCAAGCTGCAGCATGTAGGCTGGCTTTAGGTTTAGGATCTGATCTCCTTCGTCCGCCCCCGCCAAGCTGCAGCATGTAGGCTGGCTTTAGGTTTAGGATCTGATCTCCTTGCGTCCGCCCCGCCAAGCTGCAGCATGTAGGCTGGCTTTAGGTTTAGGATCTGATCTCCTTGCGTCCGCCCCGCCAAGCTGCAGCATGTAGGCTGGCTTTAGGTTTAGGATCTGATCTCCTGGCGTCCGCCCCGCCAAGCTGCAGCATGTAGGCTGGCTTTAGGTTTAGGATCTGATCTCCTTGCGTCCGCCCCGCCAAGCTGCAGCATGTAGGCTGGCTTTAGGTTTAGGATCTGATCTCCTTCGTCCGCCCCCGCCAAGCTGCAGCATGTAGGCTGGCTTTAGGTTTAGGATCTGATCTCCTTGCGTCCGCCCCGCCAAGCTGCAGCATGTAGGCTGGCTTTAGGTTTAGGATCTGATCTCCTTGCGTCCGCCCCGCCAAGCTGCAGCATGTAGGCTGGCTTTAGGTTTAGGATCTGATCTCCTTGCGTCCGCCCCCGCCAAGCTGCAGCATGTAGGCTGGCTTTAGGTTTAGGATCTGATCTCCTTGCGTCCGCCCCGCCAAGCTGCAGCATGTAGGCTGGCTTTAGGTTTAGGATCTGATCTCCTTGCGTCCGCCCCGCCAAGCTGCAGCATGTAGGCTGGCTTTAGGTTTAGGATCTGATCTCCTTCGTCCGCCCCGCCAAGCTGCAGCATGTAGGCTGGCTTTAGGTTTAGGATCTGATCTCCTTGCGTCCGCCCCCGCCAAGCTGCAGCATGTAGGCTGGCTTTAGGTTTAGGATCTGATCTCCTGGCGTCCGCCCCGCCAAGCTGCAGCATGTAGGCTGGCTTTAGGTTTAGGATCTGATCTCCTTCGTCCGCCCCGCCAAGCTGCAGCATGTAGGCTGGCTTTAGGTTTAGGATCTGATCTCCTTGCGTCCGCCCCCGCCAAGCTGCAGCATGTAGGCTGGCTTTAGGTTTAGGATCTGATCTCCTTGCGTCCGCCCCCGCCAAGCTGCAGCATGTAGGCTGGCTTTAGGTTTAGGATCTGATCTCCTTGCGTCCGCCCCCGCCAAGCTGCAGCATGTAGGCTGGCTTTAGGTTTAGGATCTGATCTCCTTGCGTCCGCCCCGCCAAGCTGCAGCATGTAGGCTGGCTTTAGGTTTAGGATCTGATCTCCTTGCGTCCGCCCCGCCAAGCTGCAGCATGTAGGCTGGCTTTAGGTTTAGGATCTGATCTCCTTCGTCCGCCCCGCCAAGCTGCAGCATGTAGGCTGGCTTTAGGTTTAGGATCTGATCTCCTTCGTCCGCCCCCGCCAAGCTGCAGCATGTAGGCTGGCTTTAGGTTTAGGATCTGATCTCCTTGCGTCCGCCCCGCCAAGCTGCAGCATGTAGGCTGGCTTTAGGTTTAGGATCTGATCTCCTTGCGTCCGCCCCCGCCAAGCTGCAGCATGTAGGCTGGCTTTAGGTTTAGGATCTGATCTCCTTGCGTCCGCCCCGCCAAGCTGCAGCATGTAGGCTGGCTTTAGGTTTAGGATCTGATCTCCTTCGTCCGCCCCCGCCAAGCTGCAGCATGTAGGCTGGCTTTAGGTTTAGGATCTGATCTCCTTGCGTCCGCCCCGCCAAGCTGCAGCATGTAGGCTGGCTTTAGGTTTAGGATCTGATCTCCTGGCGTCCGCCCCGCCAAGCTGCAGCATGTAGGCTGGCTTTAGGTTTAGGATCTGATCTCCTTCGTCCGCCCCGCCAAGCTGCAGCATGTAGGCTGGCTTTAGGTTTAGGATCTGATCTCCTTCGTCCGCCCCGCCAAGCTGCAGCATGTAGGCTGGCTTTAGGTTTAGGATCTGATCTCCTTGCGTCCGCCCCGCCAAGCTGCAGCATGTAGGCTGGCTTTAGGTTTAGGATCTGATCTCCTTCGTCCGCCCCGCCAAGCTGCAGCATGTAGGCTGGCTTTAGGTTTAGGATCTGATCTCCTTCGTCCGCCCCGCCAAGCTGCAGCATGTAGGCTGGCTTTAGGTTTAGGATCTGATCTCCTTCGTCCGCCCCCGCCAAGCTGCAGCATGTAGGCTGGCTTTAGGTTTAGGATCTGATCTCCTTCGTCCGCCCCGCCAAGCTGCAGCATGTAGGCTGGCTTTAGGTTTAGGATCTGATCTCCTGGCGTCCGCCCCGCCAAGCTGCAGCATGTAGGCTGGCTTTAGGTTTAGGATCTGATCTCCTTGCGTCCGCCCCCGCCAAGCTGCAGCATGTAGGCTGGCTTTAGGTTTAGGATCTGATCTCCTTGCGTCCGCCCCGCCAAGCTGCAGCATGTAGGCTGGCTTTAGGTTTAGGATCTGATCTCCTTCGTCCGCCCCCGCCAAGCTGCAGCATGTAGGCTGGCTTTAGGTTTAGGATCTGATCTCCTTCGTCCGCCCCGCCAAGCTGCAGCATGTAGGCTGGCTTTAGGTTTAGGATCTGATCTCCTTGCGTCCGCCCCCGCCAAGCTGCAGCATGTAGGCTGGCTTTAGGTTTAGGATCTGATCTCCTTGCGTCCGCCCCCGCCAAGCTGCAGCATGTAGGCTGGCTTTAGGTTTAGGATCTGATCTCCTTGCGTCCGCCCCGCCAAGCTGCAGCATGTAGGCTGGCTTTAGGTTTAGGATCTGATCTCCTTGCGTCCGCCCCCGCCAAGCTGCAGCATGTAGGCTGGCTTTAGGTTTAGGATCTGATCTCCTTCGTCCGCCCCGCCAAGCTGCAGCATGTAGGCTGGCTTTAGGTTTAGGATCTGATCTCCTTGCGTCCGCCCCCGCCAAGCTGCAGCATGTAGGCTGGCTTTAGGTTTAGGATCTGATCTCCTTGCGTCCGCCCCGCCAAGCTGCAGCATGTAGGCTGGCTTTAGGTTTAGGATCTGATCTCCTGGCGTCCGCCCCGCCAAGCTGCAGCATGTAGGCTGGCTTTAGGTTTAGGATCTGATCTCCTTCGTCCGCCCCGCCAAGCTGCAGCATGTAGGCTGGCTTTAGGTTTAGGATCTGATCTCCTTCGTCCGCCCCCGCCAAGCTGCAGCATGTAGGCTGGCTTTAGGTTTAGGATCTGATCTCCTGGCGTCCGCCCCGCCAAGCTGCAGCATGTAGGCTGGCTTTAGGTTTAGGATCTGATCTCCTTGCGTCCGCCCCGCCAAGCTGCAGCATGTAGGCTGGCTTTAGGTTTAGGATCTGATCTCCTTGCGTCCGCCCCGCCAAGCTGCAGCATGTAGGCTGGCTTTAGGTTTAGGATCTGATCTCCTTGCGTCCGCCCCGCCAAGCTGCAGCATGTAGGCTGGCTTTAGGTTTAGGATCTGATCTCCTTGCGTCCGCCCCGCCAAGCTGCAGCATGTAGGCTGGCTTTAGGTTTAGGATCTGATCTCCTTCGTCCGCCCCGCCAAGCTGCAGCATGTAGGCTGGCTTTAGGTTTAGGATCTGATCTCCTTCGTCCGCCCCGCCAAGCTGCAGCATGTAGGCTGGCTTTAGGTTTAGGATCTGATCTCCTTCGTCCGCCCCGCCAAGCTGCAGCATGTAGGCTGGCTTTAGGTTTAGGATCTGATCTCCTTGCGTCCGCCCCGCCAAGCTGCAGCATGTAGGCTGGCTTTAGGTTTAGGATCTGATCTCCTTGCGTCCGCCCCGCCAAGCTGCAGCATGTAGGCTGGCTTTAGGTTTAGGATCTGATCTCCTTGCGTCCGCCCCCGCCAAGCTGCAGCATGTAGGCTGGCTTTAGGTTTAGGATCTGATCTCCTTGCGTCCGCCCCCGCCAAGCTGCAGCATGTAGGCTGGCTTTAGGTTTAGGATCTGATCTCCTTGCGTCCGCCCCCGCCAAGCTGCAGCATGTAGGCTGGCTTTAGGTTTAGGATCTGATCTCCTTGCGTCCGCCCCGCCAAGCTGCAGCATGTAGGCTGGCTTTAGGTTTAGGATCTGATCTCCTTCGTCCGCCCCGCCAAGCTGCAGCATGTAGGCTGGCTTTAGGTTTAGGATCTGATCTCCTTGCGTCCGCCCCGCCAAGCTGCAGCATGTAGGCTGGCTTTAGGTTTAGGATCTGATCTCCTTGCGTCCGCCCCGCCAAGCTGCAGCATGTAGGCTGGCTTTAGGTTTAGGATCTGATCTCCTGGCGTCCGCCCCCGCCAAGCTGCAGCATGTAGGCTGGCTTTAGGTTTAGGATCTGATCTCCTGTCGTCCGCCCCCGCCAAGCTGCAGCATGTAGGCTGGCTTTAGGTTTAGGATCTGATCTCCTTCGTCCGCCCCGCCAAGCTGCAGCATGTAGGCTGGCTTTAGGTTTAGGATCTGATCTCCTTCGTCCGCCCCGCCAAGCTGCAGCATGTAGGCTGGCTTTAGGTTTAGGATCTGATCTCCTTGCGTCCGCCCCGCCAAGCTGCAGCATGTAGGCTGGCTTTAGGTTTAGGATCTGATCTCCTGGCGTCCGCCCCGCCAAGCTGCAGCATGTAGGCTGGCTTTAGGTTTAGGATCTGATCTCCTGGCGTCCGCCCCCGCCAAGCTGCAGCATGTAGGCTGGCTTTAGGTTTAGGATCTGATCTCCTTCGTCCGCCCCCGCCAAGCTGCAGCATGTAGGCTGGCTTTAGGTTTAGGATCTGATCTCCTGGCGTCCGCCCCGCCAAGCTGCAGCATGTAGGCTGGCTTTAGGTTTAGGATCTGATCTCCTTCGTCCGCCCCGCCAAGCTGCAGCATGTAGGCTGGCTTTAGGTTTAGGATCTGATCTCCTTGCGTCCGCCCCCGCCAAGCTGCAGCATGTAGGCTGGCTTTAGGTTTAGGATCTGATCTCCTTGCGTCCGCCCCGCCAAGCTGCAGCATGTAGGCTGGCTTTAGGTTTAGGATCTGATCTCCTTCGTCCGCCCCGCCAAGCTGCAGCATGTAGGCTGGCTTTAGGTTTAGGATCTGATCTCCTTGCGTCCGCCCCCGCCAAGCTGCAGCATGTAGGCTGGCTTTAGGTTTAGGATCTGATCTCCTTCGTCCGCCCCGCCAAGCTGCAGCATGTAGGCTGGCTTTAGGTTTAGGATCTGATCTCCTTGCGTCCGCCCCGCCAAGCTGCAGCATGTAGGCTGGCTTTAGGTTTAGGATCTGATCTCCTTGCGTCCGCCCCGCCAAGCTGCAGCATGTAGGCTGGCTTTAGGTTTAGGATCTGATCTCCTTGCGTCCGCCCCCGCCAAGCTGCAGCATGTAGGCTGGCTTTAGGTTTAGGATCTGATCTCCTTGCGTCCGCCCCGCCAAGCTGCAGCATGTAGGCTGGCTTTAGGTTTAGGATCTGATCTCCTTCGTCCGCCCCGCCAAGCTGCAGCATGTAGGCTGGCTTTAGGTTTAGGATCTGATCTCCTTCGTCCGCCCCGCCAAGCTGCAGCATGTAGGCTGGCTTTAGGTTTAGGATCTGATCTCCTGGCGTCCGCCCCGCCAAGCTGCAGCATGTAGGCTGGCTTTAGGTTTAGGATCTGATCTCCTTCGTCCGCCCCCGCCAAGCTGCAGCATGTAGGCTGGCTTTAGGTTTAGGATCTGATCTCCTTCGTCCGCCCCCGCCAAGCTGCAGCATGTAGGCTGGCTTTAGGTTTAGGATCTGATCTCCTTGCGGCCGCCCCGCCAAGCTGCAGCATGTAGGCTGGCTTTAGGTTTAGGATCTGATCTCCTGGCGTCCGCCCCCGCCAAGCTGCAGCATGTAGGCTGGCTTTAGGTTTAGGATCTGATCTCCTTCGTCCGCCCCGCCAAGCTGCAGCATGTAGGCTGGCTTTAGGTTTAGGATCTGATCTCCTTCGTCCGCCCCCGCCAAGCTGCAGCATGTAGGCTGGCTTTAGGTTTAGGATCTGATCTCCTTGCGTCCGCCCCGCCAAGCTGCAGCATGTAGGCTGGCTTTAGGTTTAGGATCTGATCTCCTTGCGTCCGCCCCGCCAAGCTGCAGCATGTAGGCTGGCTTTAGGTTTAGGATCTGATCTCCTTCGTCCGCCCCGCCAAGCTGCAGCATGTAGGCTGGCTTTAGGTTTAGGATCTGATCTCCTTCGTCCGCCCCCGCCAAGCTGCAGCATGTAGGCTGGCTTTAGGTTTAGGATCTGATCTCCTTGCGTCCGCCCCGCCAAGCTGCAGCATGTAGGCTGGCTTTAGGTTTAGGATCTGATCTCCTTGCGTCCGCCCCGCCAAGCTGCAGCATGTAGGCTGGCTTTAGGTTTAGGATCTGATCTCCTTCGTCCGCCCCCGCCAAGCTGCAGCATGTAGGCTGGCTTTAGGTTTAGGATCTGATCTCCTTCGTCCGCCCCGCCAAGCTGCAGCATGTAGGCTGGCTTTAGGTTTAGGATCTGATCTCCTGGCGTCCGCCCCCGCCAAGCTGCAGCATGTAGGCTGGCTTTAGGTTTAGGATCTGATCTCCTTGCGTCCGCCCCGCCAAGCTGCAGCATGTAGGCTGGCTTTAGGTTTAGGATCTGATCTCCTTCGTCCGCCCCGCCAAGCTGCAGCATGTAGGCTGGCTTTAGGTTTAGGATCTGATCTCCTTCGTCCGCCCCGCCAAGCTGCAGCATGTAGGCTGGCTTTAGGTTTAGGATCTGATCTCCTTGCGTCCGCCCCGCCAAGCTGCAGCATGTAGGCTGGCTTTAGGTTTAGGATCTGATCTCCTTCGTCCGCCCCGCCAAGCTGCAGCATGTAGGCTGGCTTTAGGTTTAGGATCTGATCTCCTGGCGTCCGCCCCGCCAAGCTGCAGCATGTAGGCTGGCTTTAGGTTTAGGATCTGATCTCCTGGCGTCCGCCCCCGCCAAGCTGCAGCATGTAGGCTGGCTTTAGGTTTAGGATCTGATCTCCTTCGTCCGCCCCGCCAAGCTGCAGCATGTAGGCTGGCTTTAGGTTTAGGATCTGATCTCCTTGCGTCCGCCCCGCCAAGCTGCAGCATGTAGGCTGGCTTTAGGTTTAGGATCTGATCTCCTTCGTCCGCCCCGCCAAGCTGCAGCATGTAGGCTGGCTTTAGGTTTAGGATCTGATCTCCTTGCGTCCGCCCCCGCCAAGCTGCAGCATGTAGGCTGGCTTTAGGTTTAGGATCTGATCTCCTTGCGTCCGCCCCGCCAAGCTGCAGCATGTAGGCTGGCTTTAGGTTTAGGATCTGATCTCCTTGCGTCCGCCCCGCCAAGCTGCAGCATGTAGGCTGGCTTTAGGTTTAGGATCTGATCTCCTTCGTCCGCCCCGCCAAGCTGCAGCATGTAGGCTGGCTTTAGGTTTAGGATCTGATCTCCTTGCGTCCGCCCCGCCAAGCTGCAGCATGTAGGCTGGCTTTAGGTTTAGGATCTGATCTCCTTGCGTCCGCCCCGCCAAGCTGCAGCATGTAGGCTGGCTTTAGGTTTAGGATCTGATCTCCTTCGTCCGCCCCGCCAAGCTGCAGCATGTAGGCTGGCTTTAGGTTTAGGATCTGATCTCCTGGCGTCCGCCCCGCCAAGCTGCAGCATGTAGGCTGGCTTTAGGTTTAGGATCTGATCTCCTTCGTCCGCCCCGCCAAGCTGCAGCATGTAGGCTGGCTTTAGGTTTAGGATCTGATCTCCTTGCGTCCGCCCCGCCAAGCTGCAGCATGTAGGCTGGCTTTAGGTTTAGGATCTGATCTCCTTCGTCCGCCCCGCCAAGCTGCAGCATGTAGGCTGGCTTTAGGTTTAGGATCTGATCTCCTTCGTCCGCCCCGCCAAGCTGCAGCATGTAGGCTGGCTTTAGGTTTAGGATCTGATCTCCTTGCGTCCGCCCCGCCAAGCTGCAGCATGTAGGCTGGCTTTAGGTTTAGGATCTGATCTCCTTCGTCCGCCCCGCCAAGCTGCAGCATGTAGGCTGGCTTTAGGTTTAGGATCTGATCTCCTTGCGTCCGCCCCGCCAAGCTGCAGCATGTAGGCTGGCTTTAGGTTTAGGATCTGATCTCCTTGCGTCCGCCCCCGCCAAGCTGCAGCATGTAGGCTGGCTTTAGGTTTAGGATCTGATCTCCTTCGTCCGCCCCCGCCAAGCTGCAGCATGTAGGCTGGCTTTAGGTTTAGGATCTGATCTCCTGGCGTCCGCCCCGCCAAGCTGCAGCATGTAGGCTGGCTTTAGGTTTAGGATCTGATCTCCTTCGTCCGCCCCGCCAAGCTGCAGCATGTAGGCTGGCTTTAGGTTTAGGATCTGATCTCCTTCGTCCGCCCCGCCAAGCTGCAGCATGTAGGCTGGCTTTAGGTTTAGGATCTGATCTCCTTCGTCCGCCCCGCCAAGCTGCAGCATGTAGGCTGGCTTTAGGTTTAGGATCTGATCTCCTTCGTCCGCCCCGCCAAGCTGCAGCATGTAGGCTGGCTTTAGGTTTAGGATCTGATCTCCTTGCGTCCGCCCCGCCAAGCTGCAGCATGTAGGCTGGCTTTAGGTTTAGGATCTGATCTCCTTCGTCCGCCCCGCCAAGCTGCAGCATGTAGGCTGGCTTTAGGTTTAGGATCTGATCTCCTTCGTCCGCCCCCGCCAAGCTGCAGCATGTAGGCTGGCTTTAGGTTTAGGATCTGATCTCCTTCGTCCGCCCCGCCAAGCTGCAGCATGTAGGCTGGCTTTAGGTTTAGGATCTGATCTCCTTGCGTCCGCCCCGCCAAGCTGCAGCATGTAGGCTGGCTTTAGGTTTAGGATCTGATCTCCTGGCGTCCGCCCCCGCCAAGCTGCAGCATGTAGGCTGGCTTTAGGTTTAGGATCTGATCTCCTTCGTCCGCCCCGCCAAGCTGCAGCATGTAGGCTGGCTTTAGGTTTAGGATCTGATCTCCTTCGTCCGCCCCGCCAAGCTGCAGCATGTAGGCTGGCTTTAGGTTTAGGATCTGATCTCCTTGCGTCCGCCCCGCCAAGCTGCAGCATGTAGGCTGGCTTTAGGTTTAGGATCTGATCTCCTTCGTCCGCCCCGCCAAGCTGCAGCATGTAGGCTGGCTTTAGGTTTAGGATCTGATCTCCTTGCGTCCGCCCCCGCCAAGCTGCAGCATGTAGGCTGGCTTTAGGTTTAGGATCTGATCTCCTTCGTCCGCCCCGCCAAGCTGCAGCATGTAGGCTGGCTTTAGGTTTAGGATCTGATCTCCTTCGTCCGCCCCGCCAAGCTGCAGCATGTAGGCTGGCTTTAGGTTTAGGATCTGATCTCCTTCGTCCGCCCCGCCAAGCTGCAGCATGTAGGCTGGCTTTAGGTTTAGGATCTGATCTCCTTGCGTCCGCCCCCGCCAAGCTGCAGCATGTAGGCTGGCTTTAGGTTTAGGATCTGATCTCCTTGCGTCCGCCCCCGCCAAGCTGCAGCATGTAGGCTGGCTTTAGGTTTAGGATCTGATCTCCTGGCGTCCGCCCCCGCCAAGCTGCAGCATGTAGGCTGGCTTTAGGTTTAGGATCTGATCTCCTTGCGTCCGCCCCGCCAAGCTGCAGCATGTAGGCTGGCTTTAGGTTTAGGATCTGATCTCCTTCGTCCGCCCCGCCAAGCTGCAGCATGTAGGCTGGCTTTAGGTTTAGGATCTGATCTCCTTGCGTCCGCCCCGCCAAGCTGCAGCATGTAGGCTGGCTTTAGGTTTAGGATCTGATCTCCTGGCGTCCGCCCCGCCAAGCTGCAGCATGTAGGCTGGCTTTAGGTTTAGGATCTGATCTCCTTCGTCCGCCCCGCCAAGCTGCAGCATGTAGGCTGGCTTTAGGTTTAGGATCTGATCTCCTTCGTCCGCCCCCGCCAAGCTGCAGCATGTAGGCTGGCTTTAGGTTTAGGATCTGATCTCCTGGCGTCCGCCCCCGCCAAGCTGCAGCATGTAGGCTGGCTTTAGGTTTAGGATCTGATCTCCTTCGTCCGCCCCGCCAAGCTGCAGCATGTAGGCTGGCTTTAGGTTTAGGATCTGATCTCCTTCGTCCGCCCCGCCAAGCTGCAGCATGTAGGCTGGCTTTAGGTTTAGGATCTGATCTCCTGGCGTCCGCCCCGCCAAGCTGCAGCATGTAGGCTGGCTTTAGGTTTAGGATCTGATCTCCTTGCGTCCGCCCCGCCAAGCTGCAGCATGTAGGCTGGCTTTAGGTTTAGGATCTGATCTCCTTCGTCCGCCCCGCCAAGCTGCAGCATGTAGGCTGGCTTTAGGTTTAGGATCTGATCTCCTTCGTCCGCCCCGCCAAGCTGCAGCATGTAGGCTGGCTTTAGGTTTAGGATCTGATCTCCTTGCGTCCGCCCCCGCCAAGCTGCAGCATGTAGGCTGGCTTTAGGTTTAGGATCTGATCTCCTTGCGTCCGCCCCGCCAAGCTGCAGCATGTAGGCTGGCTTTAGGTTTAGGATCTGATCTCCTTCGTCCGCCCCCGCCAAGCTGCAGCATGTAGGCTGGCTTTAGGTTTAGGATCTGATCTCCTTCGTCCGCCCCGCCAAGCTGCAGCATGTAGGCTGGCTTTAGGTTTAGGATCTGATCTCCTGGCGTCCGCCCCGCCAAGCTGCAGCATGTAGGCTGGCTTTAGGTTTAGGATCTGATCTCCTGGCGTCCGCCCCGCCAAGCTGCAGCATGTAGGCTGGCTTTAGGTTTAGGATCTGATCTCCTTCGTCCGCCCCGCCAAGCTGCAGCATGTAGGCTGGCTTTAGGTTTAGGATCTGATCTCCTTCGTCCGCCCCGCCAAGCTGCAGCATGTAGGCTGGCTTTAGGTTTAGGATCTGATCTCCTTGCGTCCGCCCCGCCAAGCTGCAGCATGTAGGCTGGCTTTAGGTTTAGGATCTGATCTCCTGGCGTCCGCCCCGCCAAGCTGCAGCATGTAGGCTGGCTTTAGGTTTAGGATCTGATCTCCTTGCGTCCGCCCCCGCCAAGCTGCAGCATGTAGGCTGGCTTTAGGTTTAGGATCTGATCTCCTTCGTCCGCCCCGCCAAGCTGCAGCATGTAGGCTGGCTTTAGGTTTAGGATCTGATCTCCTTGCGTCCGCCCCCGCCAAGCTGCAGCATGTAGGCTGGCTTTAGGTTTAGGATCTGATCTCCTTGCGTCCGCCCCGCCAAGCTGCAGCATGTAGGCTGGCTTTAGGTTTAGGATCTGATCTCCTGGCGTCCGCCCCGCCAAGCTGCAGCATGTAGGCTGGCTCTAGGTTTAGGATCTGATCTCCTTGCGTCCGCCCCGCCAAGCTGCAGCATGTAGGCTGGCTTTAGGTTTAGGATCTGATCTCCTTCGTCCGCCCCCGCCAAGCTGCAGCATGTAGGCTGGCTTTAGGTTTAGGATCTGATCTCCTTCGTCCGCCCCCGCCAAGCTGCAGCATGTAGGCTGGCTTTAGGTTTAGGATCTGATCTCCTGGCGTCCGCCCCGCCAAGCTGCAGCATGTAGGCTGGCTTTAGGTTTAGGATCTGATCTCCTTCGTCCGCCCCGCCAAGCTGCAGCATGTAGGCTGGCTTTAGGTTTAGGATCTGATCTCCTTGCGTCCGCCCCGCCAAGCTGCAGCATGTAGGCTGGCTTTAGGTTTAGGATCTGATCTCCTTCGTCCGCCCCGCCAAGCTGCAGCATGTAGGCTGGCTTTAGGTTTAGGATCTGATCTCCTTGCGTCCGCCCCGCCAAGCTGCAGCATGTAGGCTGGCTTTAGGTTTAGGATCTGATCTCCTTGCGTCCGCCCCGCCAAGCTGCAGCATGTAGGCTGGCTTTAGGTTTAGGATCTGATCTCCTGGCGTCCGCCCCCGCCAAGCTGCAGCATGTAGGATGGCTTTAGGTTTAGGATCTGATCTCCTTCGTCCGCCCACGCCAAGCTGCAGCATGTAGGCTGGCTTTAGGTTTAGGATCTGATCTCCTTCGTCCGCCCCGCCAAGCTGCAGCATGTAGGCTGGCTTTAGGTTTAGGATCTGATCTCCTTGCGTCCGCCCCGCCAAGCTGCAGCATGTAGGCTGGCTTTAGGTTTAGGATCTGATCTCCTTCGTCCGCCCCGCCAAGCTGCAGCATGTAGGCTGGCTTTAGGTTTAGGATCTGATCTCCTTGCGTCCGCCCCGCCAAGCTGCAGCATGTAGGCTGGCTTTAGGTTTAGGATCTGATCTCCTTGCGTCCGCCCCCGCCAAGCTGCAGCATGTAGGCTGGCTTTAGGTTTAGGATCTGATCTCCTTGCGTCCGCCCCCGCCAAGCTGCAGCATGTAGGCTGGCTTTAGGTTTAGGATCTGATCTCCTTCGTCCGCCCCGCCAAGCTGCAGCATGTAGGCTGGCTTTAGGTTTAGGATCTGATCTCCTTGCGTCCGCCCCCGCCAAGCTGCAGCATGTAGGCTGGCTTTAGGTTTAGGATCTGATCTCCTGGCGTCCGCCCCCGCCAAGCTGCAGCATGTAGGCTGGCTTTAGGTTTAGGATCTGATCTCCTTGCGTCCGCCCCGCCAAGCTGCAGCATGTAGGCTGGCTTTAGGTTTAGGATCTGATCTCCTTGCGTCCGCCCCGCCAAGCTGCAGCATGTAGGCTGGCTTTAGGTTTAGGATCTGATCTCCTTCGTCCGCCCCGCCAAGCTGCAGCATGTAGGCTGGCTTTAGGTTTAGGATCTGATCTCCTTGCGTCCGCCCCGCCAAGCTGCAGCATGTAGGCTGGCTTTAGGTTTAGGATCTGATCTCCTTCGTCCGCCCCGCCAAGCTGCAGCATGTAGGCTGGCTTTAGGTTTAGGATCTGATCTCCTTCGTCCGCCCCGCCAAGCTGCAGCATGTAGGCTGGCTTTAGGTTTAGGATCTGATCTCCTTGCGTCCGCCCCGCCAAGCTGCAGCATGTAGGCTGGCTTTAGGTTTAGGATCTGATCTCCTTGCGTCCGCCCCGCCAAGCTGCAGCATGTAGGCTGGCTTTAGGTTTAGGATCTGATCTCCTTGCGTCCGCCCCGCCAAGCTGCAGCATGTAGGCTGGCTTTAGGTTTAGGATCTGATCTCCTTGCGTCCGCCCCGCCAAGCTGCAGCATGTAGGCTGGCTTTAGGTTTAGGATCTGATCTCCTTCGTCCGCCCCGCCAAGCTGCAGCATGTAGGCTGGCTTTAGGTTTAGGATCTGATCTCCTTCGTCCGCCCCGCCAAGCTGCAGCATGTAGGCTGGCTTTAGGTTTAGGATCTGATCTCCTTGCGTCCGCCCCGCCAAGCTGCAGCATGTAGGCTGGCTTTAGGTTTAGGATCTGATCTCCTTGCGTCCGCCCCCGCCAAGCTGCAGCATGTAGGCTGGCTTTAGGTTTAGGATCTGATCTCCTTCGTCCGCCCCGCCAAGCTGCAGCATGTAGGCTGGCTTTAGGTTTAGGATCTGATCTCCTTCGTCCGCCCCCGCCAAGCTGCAGCATGTAGGCTGGCTTTAGGTTTAGGATCTGATCTCCTTCGTCCGCCCCCGCCAAGCTGCAGCATGTAGGCTGGCTTTAGGTTTAGGATCTGATCTCCTTGCGTCCGCCCCGCCAAGCTGCAGCATGTAGGCTGGCTTTAGGTTTAGGATCTGATCTCCTTCGTCCGCCCCCGCCAAGCTGCAGCATGTAGGCTGGCTTTAGGTTTAGGATCTGATCTCCTTCGTCCGCCCCGCCAAGCTGCAGCATGTAGGCTGGCTTTAGGTTTAGGATCTGATCTCCTTCGTCCGCCCCGCCAAGCTGCAGCATGTAGGCTGGCTTTAGGTTTAGGATCTGATCTCCTTGCGTCCGCCCCGCCAAGCTGCAGCATGTAGGCTGGCTTTAGGTTTAGGATCTGATCTCCTTGCGTCCGCCCCGCCAAGCTGCAGCATGTAGGCTGGCTTTAGGTTTAGGATCTGATCTCCTTGCGTCCGCCCCGCCAAGCTGCAGCATGTAGGCTGGCTTTAGGTTTAGGATCTGATCTCCTTCGTCCGCCCCCGCCAAGCTGCAGCATGTAGGCTGGCTTTAGGTTTAGGATCTGATCTCCTTGCGTCCGCCCCGCCAAGCTGCAGCATGTAGGCTGGCTTTAGGTTTAGGATCTGATCTCCTTCGTCCGCCCCGCCAAGCTGCAGCATGTAGGCTGGCTTTAGGTTTAGGATCTGATCTCCTTGCGTCCGCCCCCGCCAAGCTGCAGCATGTAGGCTGGCTTTAGGTTTAGGATCTGATCTCCTTGCGTCCGCCCCCGCCAAGCTGCAGCATGTAGGCTGGCTTTAGGTTTAGGATCTGATCTCCTTGCGTCCGCCCCGCCAAGCTGCAGCATGTAGGCTGGCTTTAGGTTTAGGATCTGATCTCCTTCGTCCGCCCCGCCAAGCTGCAGCATGTAGGCTGGCTTTAGGTTTAGGATCTGATCTCCTTCGTCCGCCCCGCCAAGCTGCAGCATGTAGGCTGGCTTTAGGTTTAGGATCTGATCTCCTGGCGTCCGCCCCCGCCAAGCTGCAGCATGTAGGCTGGCTTTAGGTTTAGGATCTGATCTCCTTGCGTCCGCCCCGCCAAGCTGCAGCATGTAGGCTGGCTTTAGGTTTAGGATCTGATCTCCTTCGTCCGCCCCGCCAAGCTGCAGCATGTAGGCTGGCTTTAGGTTTAGGATCTGATCTCCTTGCGTCCGCCCCCGCCAAGCTGCAGCATGTAGGCTGGCTTTAGGTTTAGGATCTGATCTCCTTGCGTCCGCCCCGCCAAGCTGCAGCATGTAGGCTGGCTTTAGGTTTAGGATCTGATCTCCTTCGTCCGCCCCGCCAAGCTGCAGCATGTAGGCTGGCTTTAGGTTTAGGATCTGATCTCCTTGCGTCCGCCCCGCCAAGCTGCAGCATGTAGGCTGGCTTTAGGTTTAGGATCTGATCTCCTTGCGTCCGCCCCGCCAAGCTGCAGCATGTAGGCTGGCTTTAGGTTTAGGATCTGATCTCCTTCGTCCGCCCCGCCAAGCTGCAGCATGTAGGCTGGCTTTAGGTTTAGGATCTGATCTCCTTCGTCCGCCCCGCCAAGCTGCAGCATGTAGGCTGGCTTTAGGTTTAGGATCTGATCTCCTTGCGTCCGCCCCGCCAAGCTGCAGCATGTAGGCTGGCTTTAGGTTTAGGATCTGATCTCCTTCGTCCGCCCCGCCAAGCTGCAGCATGTAGGCTGGCTTTAGGTTTAGGATCTGATCTCCTGGCGTCCGCCCCGCCAAGCTGCAGCATGTAGGCTGGCTTTAGGTTTAGGATCTGATCTCCTTCGTCCGCCCCCGCCAAGCTGCAGCATGTAGGCTGGCTTTAGGTTTAGGATCTGATCTCCTTCGTCCGCCCCGCCAAGCTGCAGCATGTAGGCTGGCTTTAGGTTTAGGATCTGATCTCCTTCGTCCGCCCCCGCCAAGCTGCAGCATGTAGGCTGGCTTTAGGTTTAGGATCTGATCTCCTGGCGTCCGCCCCGCCAAGCTGCAGCATGTAGGCTGGCTTTAGGTTTAGGATCTGATCTCCTTGCGTCCGCCCCGCCAAGCTGCAGCATGTAGGCTGGCTTTAGGTTTAGGATCTGATCTCCTGGCGTCCGCCCCGCCAAGCTGCAGCATGTAGGCTGGCTTTAGGTTTAGGATCTGATCTCCTTCGTCCGCCCCGCCAAGCTGCAGCATGTAGGCTGGCTTTAGGTTTAGGATCTGATCTCCTTGCGTCCGCCCCGCCAAGCTGCAGCATGTAGGCTGGCTTTAGGTTTAGGATCTGATCTCCTTCGTCCGCCCCGCCAAGCTGCAGCATGTAGGCTGGCTTTAGGTTTAGGATCTGATCTCCTTGCGTCCGCCCCGCCAAGCTGCAGCATGTAGGCTGGCTTTAGGTTTAGGATCTGATCTCCTGGCGTCCGCCCCGCCAAGCTGCAGCATGTAGGCTGGCTTTAGGTTTAGGATCTGATCTCCTTCGTCCGCCCCGCCAAGCTGCAGCATGTAGGCTGGCTTTAGGTTTAGGATCTGATCTCCTTCGTCCGCCCCGCCAAGCTGCAGCATGTAGGCTGGCTTTAGGTTTAGGATCTGATCTCCTTCGTCCGCCCCGCCAAGCTGCAGCATGTAGGCTGGCTTTAGGTTTAGGATCTGATCTCCTTGCGTCCGCCCCGCCAAGCTGCAGCATGTAGGCTGGCTTTAGGTTTAGGATCTGATCTCCTTGCGTCCGCCCCGCCAAGCTGCAGCATGTAGGCTGGCTTTAGGTTTAGGATCTGATCTCCTTCGTCCGCCCCGCCAAGCTGCAGCATGTAGGCTGGCTTTAGGTTTAGGATCTGATCTCCTTCGTCCGCCCCGCCAAGCTGCAGCATGTAGGCTGGCTTTAGGTTTAGGATCTGATCTCCTGGCGTCCGCCCCGCCAAGCTGCAGCATGTAGGCTGGCTTTAGGTTTAGGATCTGATCTCCTTCGTCCGCCCCGCCAAGCTGCAGCATGTAGGCTGGCTTTAGGTTTAGGATCTGATCTCCTTCGTCCGCCCCGCCAAGCTGCAGCATGTAGGCTGGCTTTAGGTTTAGGATCTGATCTCCTTGCGTCCGCCCCGCCAAGCTGCAGCATGTAGGCTGGCTTTAGGTTTAGGATCTGATCTCCTTCGTCCGCCCCGCCAAGCTGCAGCATGTAGGCTGGCTTTAGGTTTAGGATCTGATCTCCTGGCGTCCGCCCCGCCAAGCTGCAGCATGTAGGCTGGCTTTAGGTTTAGGATCTGATCTCCTTCGTCCGCCCCGCCAAGCTGCAGCATGTAGGCTGGCTTTAGGTTTAGGATCTGATCTCCTTCGTCCGCCCCGCCAAGCTGCAGCATGTAGGCTGGCTTTAGGTTTAGGATCTGATCTCCTTGCGTCCGCCCCGCCAAGCTGCAGCATGTAGGCTGGCTTTAGGTTTAGGATCTGATCTCCTTCGTCCGCCCCGCCAAGCTGCAGCATGTAGGCTGGCTTTAGGTTTAGGATCTGATCTCCTGGCGTCCGCCCCGCCAAGCTGCAGCATGTAGGCTGGCTTTAGGTTTAGGATCTGATCTCCTTGCGTCCGCCCCGCCAAGCTGCAGCATGTAGGCTGGCTTTAGGTTTAGGATCTGATCTCCTTCGTCCGCCCCGCCAAGCTGCAGCATGTAGGCTGGCTTTAGGTTTAGGATCTGATCTCCTTGCGTCCGCCCCGCCAAGCTGCAGCATGTAGGCTGGCTTTAGGTTTAGGATCTGATCTCCTTCGTCCGCCCCGCCAAGCTGCAGCATGTAGGCTGGCTTTAGGTTTAGGATCTGATCTCCTTGCGTCCGCCCCGCCAAGCTGCAGCATGTAGGCTGGCTTTAGGTTTAGGATCTGATCTCCTGGCGTCCGCCCCGCCAAGCTGCAGCATGTAGGCTGGCTTTAGGTTTAGGATCTGATCTCCTTCGTCCGCCCCGCCAAGCTGCAGCATGTAGGCTGGCTTTAGGTTTAGGATCTGATCTCCTTCGTCCGCCCCGCCAAGCTGCAGCATGTAGGCTGGCTTTAGGTTTAGGATCTGATCTCCTGGCGTCCGCCCCGCCAAGCTGCAGCATGTAGGCTGGCTTTAGGTTTAGGATCTGATCTCCTTCGTCCGCCCCGCCAAGCTGCAGCATGTAGGCTGGCTTTAGGTTTAGGATCTGATCTCCTTGCGTCCGCCCCGCCAAGCTGCAGCATGTAGGCTGGCTTTAGGTTTAGGATCTGATCTCCTTGCGTCCGCCCCGCCAAGCTGCAGCATGTAGGCTGGCTTTAGGTTTAGGATCTGATCTCCTTCGTCCGCCCCGCCAAGCTGCAGCATGTAGGCTGGCTTTAGGTTTAGGATCTGATCTCCTTCGTCCGCCCCGCCAAGCTGCAGCATGTAGGCTGGCTTTAGGTTTAGGATCTGATCTCCTTGCGTCCGCCCCGCCAAGCTGCAGCATGTAGGCTGGCTTTAGGTTTAGGATCTGATCTCCTTGCGTCCGCCCCCGCCAAGCTGCAGCATGTAGGCTGGCTTTAGGTTTAGGATCTGATCTCCTTCGTCCGCCCCGCCAAGCTGCAGCATGTAGGCTGGCTTTAGGTTTAGGATCTGATCTCCTTGCGTCCGCCCCGCCAAGCTGCAGCATGTAGGCTGGCTTTAGGTTTAGGATCTGATCTCCTTCGTCCGCCCCCGCCAAGCTGCAGCATGTAGGCTGGCTTTAGGTTTAGGATCTGATCTCCTGGCGTCCGCCCCCGCCAAGCTGCAGCATGTAGGCTGGCTTTAGGTTTAGGATCTGATCTCCTTCGTCCGCCCCCGCCAAGCTGCAGCATGTAGGCTGGCTTTAGGTTTAGGATCTGATCTCCTTGCGTCCGCCCCGCCAAGCTGCAGCATGTAGGCTGGCTTTAGGTTTAGGATCTGATCTCCTTGCGTCCGCCCCCGCCAAGCTGCAGCATGTAGGCTGGCTTTAGGTTTAGGATCTGATCTCCTTCGTCCGCCCCGCCAAGCTGCAGCATGTAGGCTGGCTTTAGGTTTAGGATCTGATCTCCTTGCGTCCGCCCCGCCAAGCTGCAGCATGTAGGCTGGCTTTAGGTTTAGGATCTGATCTCCTGGCGTCCGCCCCCGCCAAGCTGCAGCATGTAGGCTGGCTTTAGGTTTAGGATCTGATCTCCTTGCGTCCGCCCCGCCAAGCTGCAGCATGTAGGCTGGCTTTAGGTTTAGGATCTGATCTCCTTCGTCCGCCCCGCCAAGCTGCAGCATGTAGGCTGGCTTTAGGTTTAGGATCTGATCTCCTTGCGTCCGCCCCGCCAAGCTGCAGCATGTAGGCTGGCTTTAGGTTTAGGATCTGATCTCCTTGCGTCCGCCCCGCCAAGCTGCAGCATGTAGGCTGGCTTTAGGTTTAGGATCTGATCTCCTTCGTCCGCCCCGCCAAGCTGCAGCATGTAGGCTGGCTTTAGGTTTAGGATCTGATCTCCTGGCGTCCGCCCCGCCAAGCTGCAGCATGTAGGCTGGCTTTAGGTTTAGGATCTGATCTCCTTCGTCCGCCCCCGCCAAGCTGCAGCATGTAGGCTGGCTTTAGGTTTAGGATCTGATCTCCTTGCGTCCGCCCCGCCAAGCTGCAGCATGTAGGCTGGCTTTAGGTTTAGGATCTGATCTCCTTCGTCCGCCCCCGCCAAGCTGCAGCATGTAGGCTGGCTTTAGGTTTAGGATCTGATCTCCTTCGTCCGCCCCCGCCAAGCTGCAGCATGTAGGCTGGCTTTAGGTTTAGGATCTGATCTCCTGGCGTCCGCCCCGCCAAGCTGCAGCATGTAGGCTGGCTTTAGGTTTAGGATCTGATCTCCTTGCGTCCGCCCCGCCAAGCTGCAGCATGTAGGCTGGCTTTAGGTTTAGGATCTGATCTCCTTCGTCCGCCCCGCCAAGCTGCAGCATGTAGGCTGGCTTTAGGTTTAGGATCTGATCTCCTTCGTCCGCCCCGCCAAGCTGCAGCATGTAGGCTGGCTTTAGGTTTAGGATCTGATCTCCTTCGTCCGCCCCGCCAAGCTGCAGCATGTAGGCTGGCTTTAGGTTTAGGATCTGATCTCCTTGCGTCCGCCCCGCCAAGCTGCAGCATGTAGGCTGGCTTTAGGTTTAGGATCTGATCTCCTTGCGTCCGCCCCGCCAAGCTGCAGCATGTAGGCTGGCTTTAGGTTTAGGATCTGATCTCCTTGCGTCCGCCCCGCCAAGCTGCAGCATGTAGGCTGGCTTTAGGTTTAGGATCTGATCTCCTTGCGTCCGCCCCCGCCAAGCTGCAGCATGTAGGCTGGCTTTAGGTTTAGGATCTGATCTCCTTCGTCCGCCCCCGCCAAGCTGCAGCATGTAGGCTGGCTTTAGGTTTAGGATCTGATCTCCTTGCGTCCGCCCCGCCAAGCTGCAGCATGTAGGCTGGCTTTAGGTTTAGGATCTGATCTCCTTGCGTCCGCCCCGCCAAGCTGCAGCATGTAGGCTGGCTTTAGGTTTAGGATCTGATCTCCTTGCGTCCGCCCCGCCAAGCTGCAGCATGTAGGCTGGCTTTAGGTTTAGGATCTGATCTCCTTCGTCCGCCCCCGCCAAGCTGCAGCATGTAGGCTGGCTTTAGGTTTAGGATCTGATCTCCTTGCGTCCGCCCCCGCCAAGCTGCAGCATGTAGGCTGGCTTTAGGTTTAGGATCTGATCTCCTTCGTCCGCCCCCGCCAAGCTGCAGCATGTAGGCTGGCTTTAGGTTTAGGATCTGATCTCCTTGCGTCCGCCCCCGCCAAGCTGCAGCATGTAGGCTGGCTTTAGGTTTAGGATCTGATCTCCTTGCGTCCGCCCCGCCAAGCTGCAGCATGTAGGCTGGCTTTAGGTTTAGGATCTGATCTCCTTCGTCCGCCCCGCCAAGCTGCAGCATGTAGGCTGGCTTTAGGTTTAGGATCTGATCTCCTTCGTCCGCCCCGCCAAGCTGCAGCATGTAGGCTGGCTTTAGGTTTAGGATCTGATCTCCTTGCGTCCGCCCCGCCAAGCTGCAGCATGTAGGCTGGGTTTAGGATCTGATCTCCTGGCGTCCGCCCCGCCAAGCTGCAGCATGTAGGCTGGCTTTAGGTTTAGGATCTGATCTCCTGGCGTCCGCCCCGCCAAGCTGCAGCATGTAGGCTGGCTTTAGGTTTAGGATCTGATCTCCTTGCGTCCGCCCCGCCAAGCTGCAGCATGTAGGCTGGCTTTAGGTTTAGGATCTGATCTCCTTCGTCCGCCCCCGCCAAGCTGCAGCATGTAGGCTGGCTTTAGGTTTAGGATCTGATCTCCTTGCGTCCGCCCCGCCAAGCTGCAGCATGTAGGCTGGCTTTAGGTTTAGGATCTGATCTCCTTGCGTCCGCCCCGCCAAGCTGCAGCATGTAGGCTGGCTTTAGGTTTAGGATCTGATCTCCTTCGTCCGCCCCGCCAAGCTGCAGCATGTAGGCTGGCTTTAGGTTTAGGATCTGATCTCCTTCGTCCGCCCCCGCCAAGCTGCAGCATGTAGGCTGGCTTTAGGTTTAGGATCTGATCTCCTGGCGTCCGCCCCGCCAAGCTGCAGCATGTAGGCTGGCTTTAGGTTTAGGATCTGATCTCCTTCGTCCGCCCCGCCAAGCTGCAGCATGTAGGCTGGCTTTAGGTTTAGGATCTGATCTCCTTCGTCCGCCCCCGCCAAGCTGCAGCATGTAGGCTGGCTTTAGGTTTAGGATCTGATCTCCTGGCGTCCGCCCCCGCCAAGCTGCAGCATGTAGGCTGGCTTTAGGTTTAGGATCTGATCTCCTTGCGTCCGCCCCGCCAAGCTGTAGCATGTAGGCTGGCTTTAGGTTTAGGATCTGATCTCCTTGCGTCCGCCCCCGCCAAGCTGCAGCATGTAGGCTGGCTTTAGGTTTAGGATCTGATCTCCTTGCGTCCGCCCCGCCAAGCTGCAGCATGTAGGCTGGCTTTAGGTTTAGGATCTGATCTCCTTGCGTCCGCCCCGCCAAGCTGCAGCATGTAGGCTGGCTTTAGGTTTAGGATCTGATCTCCTGGCGTCCGCCCCGCCAAGCTGCAGCATGTAGGCTGGCTTTAGGTTTAGGATCTGATCTCCTGTCGTCCGCCCCCGCCAAGCTGCAGCATGTAGGCTGGCTTTAGGTTTAGGATCTGATCTCCTTCGTCCGCCCCGCCAAGCTGCAGCATGTAGGCTGGCTTTAGGTTTAGGATCTGATCTCCTTCGTCCGCCCCGCCAAGCTGCAGCATGTAGGCTGGCTTTAGGTTTAGGATCTGATCTCCTTCGTCCGCCCCCGCCAAGCTGCAGCATGTAGGCTGGCTTTAGGTTTAGGATCTGATCTCCTTGCGTCCGCCCCGCCAAGCTGCAGCATGTAGGCTGGCTTTAGGTTTAGGATCTGATCTCCTGGCGTCCGCCCCGCCAAGCTGCAGCATGTAGGCTGGCTTTAGGTTTAGGATCTGATCTCCTTCGTCCGCCCCGCCAAGCTGCAGCATGTAGGCTGGCTTTAGGTTTAGGATCTGATCTCCTTGCGTCCGCCCCGCCAAGCTGCAGCATGTAGGCTGGCTTTAGGTTTAGGATCTGATCTCCTTCGTCCGCCCCGCCAAGCTGCAGCATGTAGGCTGGCTTTAGGTTTAGGATCTGATCTCCTTCGTCCGCCCCGCCAAGCTGCAGCATGTAGGCTGGCTTTAGGTTTAGGATCTGATCTCCTTGCGTCCGCCCCGCCAAGCTGCAGCATGTAGGCTGGCTTTAGGTTTAGGATCTGATCTCCTTGCGTCCGCCCCGCCAAGCTGCAGCATGTAGGCTGGCTTTAGGTTTAGGATCTGATCTCCTTCGTCCGCCCCGCCAAGCTGCAGCATGTAGGCTGGCTTTAGGTTTAGGATCTGATCTCCTTCGTCCGCCCCGCCAAGCTGCAGCATGTAGGCTGGCTTTAGGTTTAGGATCTGATCTCCTTCGTCCGCCCCGCCAAGCTGCAGCATGTAGGCTGGCTTTAGGTTTAGGATCTGATCTCCTTCGTCCGCCCCGCCAAGCTGCAGCATGTAGGCTGGCTTTAGGTTTAGGATCTGATCTCCTGGCGTCCGCCCCCGCCAAGCTGCAGCATGTAGGCTGGCTTTAGGTTTAGGATCTGATCTCCTTCGTCCGCCCCGCCAAGCTGCAGCATGTAGGCTGGCTTTAGGTTTAGGATCTGATCTCCTTGCGTCCGCCCCGCCAAGCTGCAGCATGTAGGCTGGCTTTAGGTTTAGGATCTGATCTCCTTCGTCCGCCCCCGCCAAGCTGCAGCATGTAGGCTGGCTTTAGGTTTAGGATCTGATCTCCTTCGTCCGCCCCGCCAAGCTGCAGCATGTAGGCTGGCTTTAGGTTTAGGATCTGATCTCCTGGCGTCCGCCCCGCCAAGCTGCAGCATGTAGGCTGGCTTTAGGTTTAGGATCTGATCTCCTTCGTCCGCCCCGCCAAGCTGCAGCATGTAGGCTGGCTTTAGGTTTAGGATCTGATCTCCTTGCGTCCGCCCCGCCAAGCTGCAGCATGTAGGCTGGCTTTAGGTTTAGGATCTGATCTCCTTCGTCCGCCCCGCCAAGCTGCAGCATGTAGGCTGGCTTTAGGTTTAGGATCTGATCTCCTTGCGTCCGCCCCGCCAAGCTGCAGCATGTAGGCTGGCTTTAGGTTTAGGATCTGATCTCCTGGCGTCCGCCCCGCCAAGCTGCAGCATGTAGGCTGGCTTTAGGTTTAGGATCTGATCTCCTTCGTCCGCCCCGCCAAGCTGCAGCATGTAGGCTGGCTTTAGGTTTAGGATCTGATCTCCTTGCGTCCGCCCCGCCAAGCTGCAGCATGTAGGCTGGCTTTAGGTTTAGGATCTGATCTCCTTCGTCCGCCCCGCCAAGCTGCAGCATGTAGGCTGGCTTTAGGTTTAGGATCTGATCTCCTTCGTCCGCCCCCGCCAAGCTGCAGCATGTAGGCTGGCTTTAGGTTTAGGATCTGATCTCCTGGCGTCCGCCCCGCCAAGCTGCAGCATGTAGGCTGGCTTTAGGTTTAGGATCTGATCTCCTTGCGTCCGCCCCGCCAAGCTGCAGCATGTAGGCTGGCTTTAGGTTTAGGATCTGATCTCCTTCGTCCGCCCCGCCAAGCTGCAGCATGTAGGCTGGCTTTAGGTTTAGGATCTGATCTCCTTCGTCCGCCCCGCCAAGCTGCAGCATGTAGGCTGGCTTTAGGTTTAGGATCTGATCTCCTTCGTCCGCCCCGCCAAGCTGCAGCATGTAGGCTGGCTTTAGGTTTAGGATCTGATCTCCTTGCGTCCGCCCCGCCAAGCTGCAGCATGTAGGCTGGCTTTAGGTTTAGGATCTGATCTCCTGGCGTCCGCCCCGCCAAGCTGCAGCATGTAGGCTGGCTTTAGGTTTAGGATCTGATCTCCTTGCGTCCGCCCCGCCAAGCTGCAGCATGTAGGCTGGCTTTAGGTTTAGGATCTGATCTCCTTCGTCCGCCCCGCCAAGCTGCAGCATGTAGGCTGGCTTTAGGTTTAGGATCTGATCTCCTTCGTCCGCCCCGCCAAGCTGCAGCATGTAGGCTGGCTTTAGGTTTAGGATCTGATCTCCTTGCGTCCGCCCCGCCAAGCTGCAGCATGTAGGCTGGCTTTAGGTTTAGGATCTGATCTCCTTGCGTCCGCCCCGCCAAGCTGCAGCATGTAGGCTGGCTTTAGGTTTAGGATCTGATCTCCTGGCGTCCGCCCCGCCAAGCTGCAGCATGTAGGCTGGCTTTAGGTTTAGGATCTGATCTCCTTCGTCCGCCCCGCCAAGCTGCAGCATGTAGGCTGGCTTTAGGTTTAGGATCTGATCTCCTTCGTCCGCCCCGCCAAGCTGCAGCATGTAGGCTGGCTTTAGGTTTAGGATCTGATCTCCTGGCGTCCGCCCCCGCCAAGCTGCAGCATGTAGGCTGGCTTTAGGTTTAGGATCTGATCTCCTTCGTCCGCCCCGCCAAGCTGCAGCATGTAGGCTGGCTTTAGGTTTAGGATCTGATCTCCTTGCGTCCGCCCCGCCAAGCTGCAGCATGTAGGCTGGCTTTAGGTTTAGGATCTGATCTCCTTGCGTCCGCCCCCGCCAAGCTGCAGCATGTAGGCTGGCTTTAGGTTTAGGATCTGATCTCCTTCGTCCGCCCCGCCAAGCTGCAGCATGTAGGCTGGCTTTAGGTTTAGGATCTGATCTCCTTCGTCCGCCCCGCCAAGCTGCAGCATGTAGGCTGGCTTTAGGTTTAGGATCTGATCTCCTTCGTCCGCCCCCGCCAAGCTGCAGCATGTAGGCTGGCTTTAGGTTTAGGATCTGATCTCCTGGCGTCCGCCCCGCCAAGCTGCAGCATGTAGGCTGGCTTTAGGTTTAGGATCTGATCTCCTGGCGTCCGCCCCGCCAAGCTGCAGCATGTAGGCTGGCTTTAGGTTTAGGATCTGATCTCCTTGCGTCCGCCCCCGCCAAGCTGCAGCATGTAGGCTGGCTTTAGGTTTAGGATCTGATCTCCTTCGTCCGCCCCCGCCAAGCTGCAGCATGTAGGCTGGCTTTAGGTTTAGGATCTGATCTCCTTGCGTCCGCCCCGCCAAGCTGCAGCATGTAGGCTGGCTTTAGGTTTAGGATCTGATCTCCTGGCGTCCGCCCCGCCAAGCTGCAGCATGTAGGCTGGCTTTAGGTTTAGGATCTGATCTCCTTCGTCCGCCCCGCCAAGCTGCAGCATGTAGGCTGGCTTTAGGTTTAGGATCTGATCTCCTTCGTCCGCCCCGCCAAGCTGCAGCATGTAGGCTGGCTTTAGGTTTAGGATCTGATCTCCTTCGTCCGCCCCGCCAAGCTGCAGCATGTAGGCTGGCTTTAGGTTTAGGATCTGATCTCCTGGCGTCCGCCCCGCCAAGCTGCAGCATGTAGGCTGGCTTTAGGTTTAGGATCTGATCTCCTTCGTCCGCCCCGCCAAGCTGCAGCATGTAGGCTGGCTTTAGGTTTAGGATCTGATCTCCTTGCGTCCGCCCCGCCAAGCTGCAGCATGTAGGCTGGCTTTAGGTTTAGGATCTGATCTCCTTCGTCCGCCCCGCCAAGCTGCAGCATGTAGGCTGGCTTTAGGTTTAGGATCTGATCTCCTTCGTCCGCCCCGCCAAGCTGCAGCATGTAGGCTGGCTTTAGGTTTAGGATCTGATCTCCTGGCGTCCGCCCCGCCAAGCTGCAGCATGTAGGCTGGCTTTAGGTTTAGGATCTGATCTCCTTCGTCCGCCCCGCCAAGCTGCAGCATGTAGGCTGGCTTTAGGTTTAGGATCTGATCTCCTTCGTCCGCCCCGCCAAGCTGCAGCATGTAGGCTGGCTTTAGGTTTAGGATCTGATCTCCTTGCGTCCGCCCCGCCAAGCTGCAGCATGTAGGCTGGCTTTAGGTTTAGGATCTGATCTCCTTCGTCCGCCCCGCCAAGCTGCAGCATGTAGGCTGGCTTTAGGTTTAGGATCTGATCTCCTGGCGTCCGCCCCGCCAAGCTGCAGCATGTAGGCTGGCTTTAGGTTTAGGATCTGATCTCCTTGCGTCCGCCCCGCCAAGCTGCAGCATGTAGGCTGGCTTTAGGTTTAGGATCTGATCTCCTTCGTCCGCCCCGCCAAGCTGCAGCATGTAGGCTGGCTTTAGGTTTAGGATCTGATCTCCTTCGTCCGCCCCGCCAAGCTGCAGCATGTAGGCTGGCTTTAGGTTTAGGATCTGATCTCCTTCGTCCGCCCCGCCAAGCTGCAGCATGTAGGCTGGCTTTAGGTTTAGGATCTGATCTCCTTGCGTCCGCCCCGCCAAGCTGCAGCATGTAGGCTGGCTTTAGGTTTAGGATCTGATCTCCTGGCGTCCGCCCCGCCAAGCTGCAGCATGTAGGCTGGCTTTAGGTTTAGGATCTGATCTCCTTCGTCCGCCCCGCCAAGCTGCAGCATGTAGGCTGGCTTTAGGTTTAGGATCTGATCTCCTTCGTCCGCCCCGCCAAGCTGCAGCATGTAGGCTGGCTTTAGGTTTAGGATCTGATCTCCTTGCGTCCGCCCCCGCCAAGCTGCAGCATGTAGGCTGGCTTTAGGTTTAGGATCTGATCTCCTTGCGTCCGCCCCGCCAAGCTGCAGCATGTAGGCTGGCTTTAGGTTTAGGATCTGATCTCCTTCGTCCGCCCCGCCAAGCTGCAGCATGTAGGCTGGCTTTAGGTTTAGGATCTGATCTCCTTCGTCCGCCCCGCCAAGCTGCAGCATGTAGGCTGGCTTTAGGTTTAGGATCTGATCTCCTGGCGTCCGCCCCGCCAAGCTGCAGCATGTAGGCTGGCTTTAGGTTTAGGATCTGATCTCCTTCGTCCGCCCCGCCAAGCTGCAGCATGTAGGCTGGCTTTAGGTTTAGGATCTGATCTCCTTCGTCCGCCCCCGCCAAGCTGCAGCATGTAGGCTGGCTTTAGGTTTAGGATCTGATCTCCTGGCGTCCGCCCCCGCCAAGCTGCAGCATGTAGGCTGGCTTTAGGTTTAGGATCTGATCTCCTTCGTCCGCCCCGCCAAGCTGCAGCATGTAGGCTGGCTTTAGGTTTAGGATCTGATCTCCTTCGTCCGCCCCGCCAAGCTGCAGCATGTAGGCTGGCTTTAGGTTTAGGATCTGATCTCCTTCGTCCGCCCCGCCAAGCTGCAGCATGTAGGCTGGCTTTAGGTTTAGGATCTGATCTCCTGGCGTCCGCCCCGCCAAGCTGCAGCATGTAGGCTGGCTTTAGGTTTAGGATCTGATCTCCTTGCGTCCGCCCCGCCAAGCTGCAGCATGTAGGCTGGCTTTAGGTTTAGGATCTGATCTCCTTGCGTCCGCCCCGCCAAGCTGCAGCATGTAGGCTGGCTTTAGGTTTAGGATCTGATCTCCTGGCGTCCGCCCCCGCCAAGCTGCAGCATGTAGGCTGGATTTAGGTTTAGGATCTGATCTCCTTGCGTCCGCCCCCGCCAAGCTGCAGCATGTAGGCTGGCTTTAGGTTTAGGATCTGATCTCCTTCGTCCGCCCCGCCAAGCTGCAGCATGTAGGCTGGCTTTAGGTTTAGGATCTGATCTCCTTGCGTCCGCCCCCGCCAAGCTGCAGCATGTAGGCTGGCTTTAGGTTTAGGATCTGATCTCCTGGCGTCCGCCCCCGCCAAGCTGCAGCATGTAGGCTGGCTTTAGGTTTAGGATCTGATCTCCTTCGTCCGCCCCGCCAAGCTGCAGCATGTAGGCTGGCTTTAGGTTTAGGATCTGATCTCCTTCGTCCGCCCCGCCAAGCTGCAGCATGTAGGCTGGCTTTAGGTTTAGGATCTGATCTCCTGGCGTCCGCCCCGCCAAGCTGCAGCATGTAGGCTGGCTTTAGGTTTAGGATCTGATCTCCTTCGTCCGCCCCGCCAAGCTGCAGCATGTAGGCTGGCTTTAGGTTTAGGATCTGATCTCCTTCGTCCGCCCCCGCCAAGCTGCAGCATGTAGGCTGGCTTTAGGTTTAGGATCTGATCTCCTTGCGTCCGCCCCCGCCAAGCTGCAGCATGTAGGCTGGCTTTAGGTTTAGGATCTGATCTCCTTGCGTCCGCCCCGCCAAGCTGCAGCATGTAGGCTGGCTTTAGGTTTAGGATCTGATCTCCTTCGTCCGCCCCGCCAAGCTGCAGCATGTAGGCTGGCTTTAGGTTTAGGATCTGATCTCCTTCGTCCGCCCCCGCCAAGCTGCAGCATGTAGGCTGGCTTTAGGTTTAGGATCTGATCTCCTGGCGTCCGCCCCGCCAAGCTGCAGCATGTAGGCTGGCTTTAGGTTTAGGATCTGATCTCCTTGCGTCCGCCCCGCCAAGCTGCAGCATGTAGGCTGGCTTTAGGTTTAGGATCTGATCTCCTTCGTCCGCCCCGCCAAGCTGCAGCATGTAGGCTGGCTTTAGGTTTAGGATCTGATCTCCTTGCATCCGCCCCGCCAAGCTGCAGCATGTAGGCTGGCTTTAGGTTTAGGATCTGATCTCCTTCGTCCGCCCCCGCCAAGCTGCAGCATGTAGGCTGGCTTTAGGTTTAGGATCTGATCTCCTGGCGTCCGCCCCCGCCAAGCTGCAGCATGTAGGCTGGCTTTAGGTTTAGGATCTGATCTCCTGGCGTCCGCCCCGCCAAGCTGCAGCATGTAGGCTGGCTTTAGGTTTAGGATCTGATCTCCTTCGTCCGCCCCGCCAAGCTGCAGCATGTAGGCTGGCTTTAGGTTTAGGATCTGATCTCCTTCGTCCGCCCCGCCAAGCTGCAGCATGTAGGCTGGCTTTAGGTTTAGGATCTGATCTCCTTCGTCCGCCCCCGCCAAGCTGCAGCATGTAGGCTGGCTTTAGGTTTAGGATCTGATCTCCTTGCGTCCGCCCCGCCAAGCTGCAGCATGTAGGCTGGCTTTAGGTTTAGGATCTGATCTCCTGGCGTCCGCCCCGCCAAGCTGCAGCATGTAGGCTGGCTTTAGGTTTAGGATCTGATCTCCTTGCGTCCGCCCCGCCAAGCTGCAGCATGTAGGCTGGCTTTAGGTTTAGGATCTGATCTCCTTCGTCCGCCCCGCCAAGCTGCAGCATGTAGGCTGGCTTTAGGTTTAGGATCTGATCTCCTTCGTCCGCCCCCGCCAAGCTGCAGCATGTAGGCTGGCTTTAGGTTTAGGATCTGATCTCCTGGCGTCCGCCCCCGCCAAGCTGCAGCATGTAGGCTGGCTTTAGGTTTAGGATCTGATCTCCTGGCGTCCGCCCCTGCCAAGCTGCAGCATGTAGGCTGGCTTTAGGTTTAGGATCTGATCTCCTTCGTCCGCCCCGCCAAGCTGCAGCATGTAGGCTGGCTTTAGGTTTAGGATCTGATCTCCTTGCGTCCGCCCCGCCAAGCTGCAGCATGTAGGCTGGCTTTAGGTTTAGGATCTGATCTCCTTCGTCCGCCCCCGCCAAGCTGCAGCATGTAGGCTGGCTTTAGGTTTAGGATCTGATCTCCTTGCGTCCGCCCCGCCAAGCTGCAGCATGTAGGCTGGCTTTAGGTTTAGGATCTGATCTCCTGGCGTCCGCCCCGCCAAGCTGCAGCATGTAGGCTGGCTTTAGGTTTAGGATCTGATCTCCTTCGTCCGCCCCGCCAAGCTGCAGCATGTAGGCTGGCTTTAGGTTTAGGATCTGATCTCCTTCGTCCGCCCCGCCAAGCTGCAGCATGTAGGCTGGCTTTAGGTTTAGGATCTGATCTCCTTCGTCCGCCCCCGCCAAGCTGCAGCATGTAGGCTGGCTTTAGGTTTAGGATCTGATCTCCTTGCGTCCGCCCCGCCAAGCTGCAGCATGTAGGCTGGCTTTAGGTTTAGGATCTGATCTCCTTGCGTCCGCCCCGCCAAGCTGCAGCATGTAGGCTGGCTTTAGGTTTAGGATCTGATCTCCTTGCGTCCGCCCCCGCCAAGCTGCAGCATGTAGGCTGGCTTTAGGTTTAGGATCTGATCTCCTTGCGTCCGCCCCGCCAAGCTGCAGCATGTAGGCTGGCTTTAGGTTTAGGATCTGATCTCCTTCGTCCGCCCCCGCCAAGCTGCAGCATGTAGGCTGGCTTTAGGTTTAGGATCTGATCTCCTGGCGTCCGCCCACGCCAAGCTGCAGCATGTAGGCTGGCTTTAGGGTTAGGATCTGATCTCCTTCGTCCGCCCCCGCCAAGCTGCAGCATGTAGGCTGGCTTTAGGTTTAGGATCTGATCTCCTTCGTCCGCCCCCGCCAAGCTGCAGCATGTAGGCTGGCTTTAGGTTTAGGATCTGATCTCCTGGCGTCCGCCCACGCCAAGCTGCAGCATGTAGGCTGGCTTTAGGGGTCAAGACTGGTACTTGCTCGTGGACGAACGTTTGGATAACATCGAGCACATTTGATCTGGGCCTCCACAATGACCAAGCCTAAAGCAGAGTGTGCTTCAGAGACATGACTGCGCTTTGTTCGCCCATACATTAGTCTGATCAGCCTGCTTTGCAGAGGTCCAAATACAGACCTTCGTTAATCCAGGTCAAGGTGACAGCAGAGCAGTAAATAGGGCTGGAGCAGCAGCATTCAAGGGATGCTCCCAGGCAACAGGGTAGATGTTTACCTTTTAATATGGACCTGGGATACTCTTGTTTCCGTACGGCTTTTCATTGGTTCGGGGTGCACTGAAGGGTCTAAGCAATCAAACCAGTGTCTCATTTATTAGGCCCAGTGTCAGAATCTCAGTGATGGAAGTATTTAGGAAGAGACATTTTATTTTACACGCATGACTTTATGGGTCACAAGTAAGGTGATGTATCTTTGGTGCTGCATCACGTAGCCCCAGGATGATCTGAGTGTCTTGTGCATTCATCTGGGCTTTATTTAGCCCAAAGGACTGAACAGGTGTTGACCAGAAACAGCAATAGGGCAGACCCCTGGGGAACAGCACATACCAGACGTCCATCCTCTGGATACAAAAGGATGATGGACCCGCTGCTGTATGCGAGTGAGAATCAACAGATCCACTGGAGAGCGCGGCCATGTGGTCCCAATTCTTGTTTGGGCGGCAAGAAGCAGCCCACAGTCTAGGGTGTCAAAGGCTGCAGACAGATCTAAAACTTAGTATGTGTTGAATTATAGAGGAAAAGGTGCAGTCTTTGGAAAGCATGCACTGATTAACTAATTAGTTATGATCTGCATATAGGGAGCACATGTTGAGTGATATGAAACGTAAGTGTATATAGCGAGCTTGCAGACCGTGCAAGCGGAGACGTATCTTGCATTTATCGAGTATGCATTGAATAATGTTGGAATGTGTGCCGTACTGGGTAAGCCATCATTGAGCGATACGGAAAGTCCAATTAATGAGCATTCACGTGGTTTGTGACACATAAGCTGTGTTTAGTGAGCATTCTTGAGTAATTGTATTGAGACTATCTACCCCTTGCGGGGCCCAAGGTGTAAGTGCCCTAGGAATGTTTGTTCTTGATGAGTATTCATCATCTGGTATATGAAGGTGAGCTGTACTTGGAGAGAATGGATTGTGCAATATGGAAAATGTTTGCTGAATTTATTAAGAATGCATCTAGTGATATAGAATATGGAGCTGCATTTAGTGAGCATATAGATCACTGGAGCTGAAGATAACATGGTATTTCACAGGCAACAAACATGACAGTTTTACTTTGTGAATTAAGTGACTTTACAAACATGATCTTGAGCTGACTGATGTTCGAAAGGTGAAGAGTATTTCAAAGAGGGGAACTATGTGCTCCCCCTCAGTGTAGGAAAAGGAGCAGTAATAAAAATACCAATGTGGTAGTATGCATGGAATGTATCATATGCCCCAGAATGTATAGTTCTTACTTGCACTTAAGTCCAGCTTTGTCTCGAACCTTCAAGAAATTCTCATAGTTTATCATGGCCTCATCTCCGACCATGGGCAGCGTCTGGTGCTTGTCGAGCAGAAACCATAGATTCTGTTACGAAAAGGAAAGACTTTTTTAAATCGCAAAACCGATACAATGGAAATGCTGTAACATACACAATGGTGACAATTACTCATCGCAAACGCATAGCTGGAAATATAGGTGTGAAACAGCCTTGCCTACAGAAATCATAACTTCACCGTCTGTTCTATATTTCTGGCATCTTTTAGAAACTCATCTGTTTAGACAATACTTAAATCAGTTATCATAAATGCCCATATTACCTGATTCTCATTAAATCATACTGTGTCCATTCTTTACTAACCAATCTTCCCTCCAATCCACTGTCTGTTGTTTCCACTTCACCACCCTCCTGATCGCCAACTCCCTCCATCTCTGCTACTGCTCTCCCCCTCACCACATCGCATCCTGCTCCTAACTCTACCACCTACCTCAACAACCCTCCTTCATCCTGCTCCTAATTCTCCACCTACCTCAACAACCCTCCTTCATCCTGCCCCTAACTCTACCACCTACCTCAACAACCCTCCTTCATCCTGCTCCTAACTCCACCACCTACCTCAACAACCCTCCTTCATCCTGCTCCTAACTCCACCACCTACCTCAACAACCCTCCTTCATCCTGCTCCTAACTCCACCACCTACCTCAACAACCCTCCTTCATCGTGCTCCTAACTCCACCACCTACCTCAACAACCCTCCTTCATCCTGCTCCTAACTCCACCACCTACCTCAACAACCCTCCTTCATCCTGCTCCTAACTCCACCACCTACCTCAACAACCCTTCTTCATCCTGCTCCTAACTCCACCACCTACCTCAACAACCCTCCTTCATCCTGCTCCTAACTCTACCACCTACCTCTACAACCCTCCTTCATCCTGCTAACTCCACCACCTACCTCAACAACCCTCCTTCATCCTGCTCCTAACTCTACCACCTACCTCAACAACCCTCCTTCATCCTGCTCCTAACTCTACCACCTACCTCAACAACCCTCCTTCATCCTGCTCCTAACTCTCCACCTACCTCAACAACCCTCCTTCATCGTGCTCCTAACTCCACCACCTACCTCAACAACCCTCCTTCATCCTGCTCCTAACTCTACCACCTACCTCAACAACCCTCCTTCATCCTGCTCCTAACTCCTCCACCTACCTCAACAACCCTCCTTCATCCTGCTCCTAACTCTACCACCTACCTCAACAACCCTCCTTCATCCTGCCCCTAACTCTACCACCTACCTCAACAACCCTCCTTCATCCTGCCCCTAACTCTACCACCTACCTCAACAACCCTCCTTCATCCTGCTCCTAACTCCTCCACCTACCTCAACAACCCTCTTTCATCCTGCTCCTAACTCCACCACCTACCTCAACAACCATCCTTCATCCTGCTCCTAACTCCTCCACCTACCTCAACAACCCTCCTTCATTCTGCTCCTAACTCTCCACCTACCTCAACAACCCTCCTTCATCCTGCTCCTAACTCTCCACCTACCTCAACAACCCTCCTTCATCCTGCCCCTAACTCCACCACCTACCTCAACAACCCTCCTTCATCCTGCTAACTCCACCACCTACCTCAACAACCCTCCTTCATCCTGCTCCTAACTCCACCACCTACCTCAACAACCCTTCTTCATCCTGCTCCTAACTCCTCCACCTACCTCAACAACCCTCCTTCATCCTGCTCCTAACTCTACCACCTACCTCAACAACCCTCCTTCATCCTGCTCCTAACTCCACCACCTACCTCAACAACCCTTCTTCATCCTGCTCCTAACTCCACCACCTACCTCAACAACCCTCCTTCATCCTGCTCCTAACTCTACCACCTACCTCAACAACCCTCCTTCATCCTGCTCCTAACTCTACCACCTACCTCAACAACACTCCTTCATCCTGCTCCCTACTCCACCACCTACCTCAACAACCCTCCTTCATCGTGCTCCTAACTCCACCACCTACCTCAACAACACTCCTTCATCCTGCTCCTCCTCTACCCCTTATCCCATCTCTGTTTCCTCTACTACACCTATCCCTAGCCCACTTCACTCTTCCCGTCCTCCCTGTGCCCGTCTCGTTGCCTCCCTCCCCTCTCATCTCCATCCGTCTCTCTTCTTCGCGCCACCCCTACCTTTCCCCTAGTCCAGTGTATTTTAATGTAAGACCTTGTGTAGCATTTAGAGTGATCTCAAAATTCATCAATACCTACGGTGATCACAAGCTACAAAAATCTAGATAAATAAATGTATTGAGGGATATTTTATGGGAACACGAGTGCCACAATGTTTTGCAATTAATAGCTAACACCCAACAGTACACTTAAAACAGGCATGTCACACACCCAAAACAGTTAAAGGAAGCCCCTCCACACTACATTTAATTCTGTTTCTGTGTTTATAGGTGCTAAAATTTAGATCAGTCAACCACAGCAGCTCCAACATATCATTAGGCAGAGTTTGGTCGAGTAGAAAGAAATAACTGGAGCACACCTTTCATGAAAATTAATTTGTTGTATCACTTGTATTCCTATTTGTGCATAAAAATATATACAAATGCTTATATTTTGAATAACAGATGAATTGCGTAAGTATATATATATATATATATATATATATACACATATACATATATATATACACACACACACACATTTTGAAACAAAATGGCCTTTTTGGGATAAAATCCATTAATCGGGAGGACAATCGAATTCTGCAAATGGATTATAGATTACGCCTATTTATTTATGTGAGTAACTTTGTATAGGAACTATTAGAAATAATTGATATATATATAAATATAGGAATGCTATTAAAAAGTCAGGGAATGGGGTAATGAGAGTTGTATTTTACTTTATGTACTGCAGGTACTCCTGCTCCAATCGAAAGCAGCTTGCGAAGGGGGTTTGTTTTTAATTCCACAGCCTGAAGCACTATATGAGCACTGATAGAAGTAAGTGAAGTAGTGTGTGATTTCGGCTCAACCATAAGGAGAGGCAATGTTCGCACTACTAAGAGATGACCCATAATAATAAGGGGCGTATTTTATACATCTCAGGTATTCCAGGTGCTACAGATTGTGCCATGGTTGACTGAGCTCAAGAAGGCATCTCGAGTGAAGTGACTGACTGCTTGTATAACGTCAGTCTGAAGCGCAGACAGCAGTGATAACCTCTTGAATCCTTGATGAGATTAAAGCTTCTGTAGAAACCAGTGAAAAGGTAAATATTCACTAATAAAAACTTTTATAAATAAGCAATAGCATTACGCATGAAACCCTATGGATGAGCACAGAAAAAGGTGTTACTCGAAGGATAATGACTATTATGCTCCTCCGTAGGGTTGTAATGGAACACTAGGGGGGGGAAATATGTAATTATCATGTGTCAAATTGGAGTATAATCAATATTGTTTTCACCTATCATCAGGCGTGATGTCAGACTTGTTGAGACATACACACACGTGAGGTGTAAAAGCATGCAATAATATTTGGTACGTACTAGCAAACTGTAAACTGCATAAATGATGTTAGATTGTTATGATAATTATGCAATTTAGTCATTATGCTTTTCTGTCTCCTATAAATATATGTCCTGATGAAGGCGGTGTGAACCATATCGATTTCTATCGAAACACCGCAGCGACAGATTCTTTTTAATTAGTGCTTTTGATGTTAATTGAGTAATATATTTTTTTCATTTGAACACAATATAAATGTGATAGGTATTTTTGTTTTTATTAATGAATGTATTTTAACATATATATGAGGTGTATATTTTTTTAACTATATAATAAATAATAATTCTTGGAACTATATAGTGAGAGAGATTGAGTTTATATATTGTTGTATATTGTCCAAGATGTGTACTTGTGTATATGTTTTGATTTGCCTAATAGAGGTCGAAGAACATAAATAAAGCACAAGAGGGAAATCGATTTTCTTTAAAATTTTCACCACACCACTTAACCAATTTAGACCACCTGCCAGCATACACCGATTTGGTGGAGTGTCTTCTGGATGATAAAATAACATCCACAACATCCGGTGGGAGAGAGAGAGAGCTCAGGTTGCCCCGTTGAATCTCCAGCCTTGAAGGTGCAGGCTCTGGAGGTGGGGGCGTAGAACCTGCTACTGTGAGAGGAGGTCTGTCGTGAGAGGGAGATGGAGCAGAGGGCACAGGGGGAGGCAAAGGAGGTCTGTGTACCACACCCTTTGCGGCCAATCAGGAGCTATTAATATGCCTTGGGCCAAGTCGAGCCGAATGTCTCTCACAACCCGAGGAATCAAGGGTATGGGGGAAATGCGTAAACCAGTTGGGAGACCCAGTCCAATTGAAACGCATCCCCAATGCCCCCAGCACCAGATACTGGAGGCTGCAGAATGACGGGCAGTGCATGTTCTCTGGTAATTGGGTCTTTGTTGGCTCCCACACCTGAGGCCAGTTGTTGTGCCTCCGTCCGTTCTCCCCGAGCGATCTCTCCGAATGGTATTTTTTTTATACCATTCGGAGAGATCGCTCGGGGAGAACGGACGGAGGCACAACAACTGGCCTCAGGTGTGGGAGCCAACAAAGGCCCAATTACCTGAAAGAGAAGGAAATAAACTGACCTGGACATATTGGACTTGGCATACACCTCTTAAAATAACTGAAATGACAAAGTGACGATGTTGAACAACTGACAATAAAATATCATCTAATTGAGCCCTGAAGAAGTCCCAAGAAGGGACGAAACGCGTTGGCTACATATGGCTACATCTTGAGTGAAGAAAAGAAAAATAGAAATAAAGGATTATCTTAAAAATTGTGACATATGTCTCCTTGAAATTCTTTTTGGAATCTATCCGATTGTAATAATGACCTCATAAGTGGATTCATGTTTAAAAAGAAGTGTGTGCTGATCATCTTTATGTAAAACACTTCCGGATAGAGATGCCACTCATAATCGACTGAAAAATTCTGACTGAGACGGTCAGCACAGACTTTGAGAACTCCGGCCAAGTGATTTGTTATGACACAAATCCGATAATCCTGAGCCCAGGACCAGAGTTGTAGAGCTTCTCTGCAACGAAGATACGACCCTACTCCCCCTTGCTTGTTTATGTGCTACATTGCTGTAATATTGTCTGTTAAGACCTGCCTTGACTGACTGCAAATGGAAGGGGGGGGGGGAAGGCCTTGAGAGCCAGACATATCACCCACAATTTCAACAGGCTGATATGACTCTACTGTTCCTCTGGAGACCAAAGACCTTTGATCTCCGGATCCCCCAGACGAGCTCCCAACCCTAGAGTCGAGGAATCCGTCATAACTCTGGCCATCGGAGAAGGAGGGTGAAATGGCTTCCCTTGGCCAGATTGCTGGACACATTTCACCATTGAAGATCCACTGCAGTGTCTTTGGGGATCATGACAGACTCCTGGAGATCCCCGCTGTGCTGAAACCACTGCTTGCAGAGGTACCACTGGAGGGCCCTCATGTGCCAGCAAGCGTGGATGACACACAGAATGCAGGAGGCTATCAGACCTAGCAGGCGCAGGACTTTCAGGGCTGGAATCACAGCTGCATTCTGAAACATTGGACTCATAGCCTGAATGTCCAGAATCCTCTGAGGAGGAGGAAAGGCTCGATTTACCGTAGTGTCCAGTCCTGCCCCTATAAACAGGGTGAGCTGAGAGGGCTCCAAGTGAGACTTGGGCTCGTGAATGGAAAACTCCAGGTTGTACAACGACTGAGTCATCAACTGTAAGTGATGCCACACTAACTCTGGAGACTTGTCTTTGATCAGCCAATCGGCCATGCAAGTGAATATCGGTACTCCTCACCTTCTGAGATGTGCTGCGACCACTGCCATCACCTTTGTGAAGACTCGATGTGAGGCAGGAAGACCAAACAGGAGAACCGCAAACTGATAATGTTGAGACCCTGCCGTAAAGCTGAGATACCTCCTGTGCGACTGCAGAATGGGGGTATGAAAATATGCATCCTGCAAATCAATTGAGAGCATCCAGTCTTCTCACTCCAGCGCAAGAAGCACCTGTGCTAGGGTCAGCATTTTGAACTTTTCTTGCTCAAAAAACCAATTCAAAATCCTGAGGTCTAGGATTGAACGTAAACGACCGTCCTTCTTGGAATCGGAGGAAAAACGGAAATAGCATCCATGACCCCGTTCCTGCTCTGGAACCAACTCCACTGCACCCTTTTGAAGCAAGGATTGGACTTCCTTTTGGAGGAGCTGAAGATGGCTTGCAGAGAAGACATTTTGTTGGGGCGGAAAGGGTGGGGGAAGTTCCAGGAAGGGTAGAGAGCATCCCTTTTCTACAATATTTAATACCCACTGATCCGATGATATGGATCTCACCGTTGTAGAAACTGGGACCCCCGTCCTCCCACTGGTAAAGCATGCTCTTAGATGGGAAAACCAGGGCTGCTTTCCTGTGATGTTGACGGAGGAGGAAGAGGAAGATGGGGAAGGGCAGCTCCTCGCTGTCTACTCCTGCCAAGCCCCCTGTAACTTCTATAGAGGGGGTTGGATGGCTGCTGCTAGTACTGCTGTCTTCCACGAAAGGAAAAGTTTCTGCCAAAACCCTGGAACCTCCTAAACTGTCTGTAATCCTTGGGCTGAGATTGAAGACCCAATGATCTAGCTGTCGCCTTGCTGTCCTTACACCTTTCCACAGCAGAATCTGCTTTGGCTCCAAACAGTCTTGACCCATCGAAGGGCAAATACATGAGGGCATTTTGCACATCCGGAGAGAAACTAGAGACTCTCACCATGCGTGTCTTCTTGTAGCGACTGAAGTTACCATCGCTCTACTCAATGAATCAGCGGTATCCAACCCAGATTGTATCACTTCCCGGGCTGCAGCTTGACCACCATTTAGAATCTCGGTACAGTGTCCCTGAACATCATCAGGCAGTTTTGGGATCACTGTCTTAGCTGAATCCATCAAGGCATGTATGTAACGTCTCAACAAGCAGGTTGTATTTGTAGATTTCAGAACTATGCCGCCTAAAGAAAACACCTTCTTGGCCGATTGTTCCATCTTTTTGGACTCCCTATCCGCTAGAGAAGATGGAAAGGATGCAGGGGTCATCTTTGACGAACACGAAGCCTGAACAACCAAACTCTCAGGTGATGGATGCGCAGACAAAAAGGTTGGATCACCTGGAGTCGGCTTATACCTCCAAGCTATCGGCCTGGACACAGCAGGAGTCGACACAGGCTTTTGCCAAACGTCCAAAATCGGCTTTGTTAAAGCCTCATTAAAGGGTAACAAGGGTTCTCAGGACAATGACGAGGAGTGAAGCACCCCAGTCAACAAATTTGACTTAAGTTCTGTGGTGGGAAGAGACAATTCCAACGTTTCCGCTGCCTTCCTTATAACCGAGTGGTAGGAAGTAACATCTGGAGGCAGAATACCTTTTGGTGACACCAACTCCCATTCCAGGGACGTGTGCAAGCCACTTGCCTCTTCCAACCCTTCAAAAGCCGGGTTTAGTGATACAATCTCAACCTCTTCCAGTTCTGGAGGATCTTTATCTCCAAAGAAATACCTTTCTTCTTCAAGAAGTCTTTGGGCCTCTCTTCTTGACCTGAGATGTAGCAGATATAACGACAACGTCGGCACTGATGACATCGGTACTTGTACAGAAGTGGTGAGAAGTGGCACTGGAGTCGAAGCATTCGACATCGGAATGGAGCCAGCCGGTGGCGGAGAAGTCATGATTGGCGTCAGAGACACCTCAGCAGGCGGAATGGCCAGAGGGGAAGAAGTCTTCTTTCTAGGACGCTCTCTTAAGGTCTGAGTCGGCTAGGAAATCCGAGCCATCGGCATAAATGGCATAAAAGGAGCCTGCTAATAGGTCGCTGAAAAGCCCAAAGAATATTACAGCAGACTCATGGGGCCCACAGCCACACCTGCTGGAGTCATTGCTCTATTAAAAATGCTAAACATAGCATTTATAAAGAGGGACGGATGCCCATCTGAAACAGGAAAGACTGGATGCATACACCTGCTCTTGCTGAGGTGCTGGATCCAAGACCGGTGTCGCTTCCTGCATCTTAGGAGAAGCCAGTCACGGCGCCGGATCCATAGGTGACACCGAGAACGGCACCGGAGTGGCTTCTTGCTGTCCATCGTCCAAAGCCAGTCATTGAGGCACCGAACTCGGCGCCTCCTCTTTGAAAGAACGGCATCGAGAAACATAAGGTTGCTTCTTCCTTGCTGACCGCGATGAATGGGGAGACTGAGATTTGGCTCGAGGGCGAGACTTTCGACAACCTCTCTTCTCTTTCCTTGCTCTTGCCATGAACAGCTTTGCCTCCCTCTCCTTCAGTGCCTTTGGATTCATCTTCTGGCACGAAGAACTAACGAGTGGGGGAGGAGCTTCGACTGTAATGGCCGCTTAGAACTGCAGCTCCGTGCCGACCCCACTCACCACGGCACAGAACAGCACATCAAAATGCCATACACCCACGCAAAGTGACGATTCCGAAATCGAAATATCGGCTGTAATAGCTGGGGCATAAATTGCGGTTTGAAATGGACTGTTGGGACCGAAATCGGAGACTATAAACTCCGTGCCCCGTCTCACAACATGGCGCCGGCGGATAGTAAACGCACCGCGGACGGGGCCGAGGGAGGAGCAGCCGATCTCTGCATCGGAGCATAAGAGCCACCAGAAGGATCGTATCTCCCTGATTCCTGCTACGGCATCGATCCCGTGAGTACTGCTGAGACCGGGGCTGCATTGATCGGCTCGGTGACGGGCGGGGAAGCGCTACACTACAATGCGCGGTGGATGCCCGAACGCGAGACTGTGGCGGCGCGACTTGGCATGTTTCCCTAATTCAGAGGCTATGTGTGAGGAACGAACATAGCCCGCGGTGACTGCCCCTAGTACGTACGGCGCACCTTGGAGAGCATGCACCCCCTTGATCTTGATTAGAGACCTGCACCTCCTACAGCAGCAAGCCCAGCGCCGTGCTCTCCCCGAGCGTGCAACCGTCCAGAGAGGTAAATTCGAGGAAGTGGGGGAAGTATTTTTGAATCGCTGCCGGGGATTTCTCTCAACACGCTATATGCAGGGGCTATTGCTATAGAAACAAGACTCGTGAGTCGCCCCGCCTGTCCTGCAAATGGTGGCTGTTTCTCCCTCGGGCGAAGATCACTCGACATCACGCACTCCCACGAAAGACATGCGGACCCTGGCTCTGCTCATCATGACGATCCCCTGCCTAGTCTGCACCCCCTTTCATCCGGAGTATAGAAAATTGTGGGGATCCTCTGAATTCTTACATCAAGGACTTATCCCCCCCTGCATGACCTCAAGATGGTCGCCTCAGTCATTGACTCTGTGAACTCTCCATCGACAGCTGAGACCCAGCCATTTTGACCGATGCCCGGTAGAGCTACCTCGCGAGCTAAAGGGGAGATGGGCTATGGATTCCCTCCTTGGCCATCACCTACCCAGCCGGTCCTTGGACAAACTCTCCTGCATCTCTCCTTGACCTTATCTCCCTCCTCCCCCTTCACCCTACCCCCCACCGCTCTACTCTTCTCTTCTTTCCAACTATTGACCCCTGCCCTCACCCGTCCTTGCTCACAGTTCCCACCCTGTTTATCTACTGGACTTTCTTATGTGAACTCTCCCTCGTCAGTTTGAGACCTAGATATTTGACTAATGCCCGATGGAGCTACCTTGCTTAGCTAAAGGGGAGACGGGTTGTGGACTCCTTCCTCGGTCGTCACCTACCCAGTCGGTCTTTGGGCAGACTTCCCTTCGTCTCTCCTGCCGTCTTTTCCCTCATCTTCCCCCTCACAATTCCCCCTTCCCCCCTCCTCCCTACTTCTCTCTCCTTTCTTCCCTCTTTCAATGTGTTGCTTATTTTTTGACGTAATGTGTAATTGTTATCATTTTCTGTAACATTGTGTAACCGAATGTAAAGCGCTCTGATACCTACGGGTCTAGCCAGCGCTATATAAAACTCATTAAATAAATAAATAAATAATTAAAATCTGACCCTAAGCACCAAAGGCAAAAATCATGAACGTCAGTGACGGACATCTGGCCCTCACAGTCTTTACAAGGCTTGAATCCTGACTTCCATGGTGGAGACATTGTTACCAAAAATCACAACAAGTTCAAGAAAACGTCAAAAGACTTCAACCATTCTCTAATGGACAGCCAACAGAAACCGTTACACGTCGAAGGCACAGAAAAAAGGGAAAGGATGTCAGCACGCCAACTAGGGCTTCTTATGGCTCCAGGGACGTCACACGGAGCTGCGTGCAGAGCCATGGGCATTATGATGCCCCTGTCGACGTGTGAAAGCTTTCAAGAACGTTTCCGTGGAATGCTGGCGCATTGGGATTTTCAAAAGGTGAGGAATCCGCAGGTAGATGTAGCCATCAGGAAAAAAAAATAACTGTAGTCACGCTGACAAATTACAACTGAAACAAAACCAGATTCATATCTGTGACTGAATCCTCAAAACCAAAGAGAAATAATACCTAACCGCATTGGTGAATCAAGTCCATACCAATGGCAGAATAGGCATGATACAAATATTTGTAGCAAAATAGGCCATTCCTAGGACTGAGGAGCAGCAGATCAAGTACTTTGTCAGATGTTCATAGAGAATGCTGGGAAAAATTCTAGCAGGAAATAAATCCCTTTGCTATCCAAGACACTGCAGGAAACAAACATTTGAAAATAAGGTACTCAAAAATAAGAAGAGATTGTTAAAACTACTATTAGATTTTTCTACAGTACGTTAATGACTTATTGTTGACTGATGGAAAGCAACAGAGCAGGGTGACCTTTGAACCTCAACTTATGAAATCTAAGCTTGGGGCTACTTCAGGTGAAGGCATAAAGACAGAGGGTACCGAAGGAATGGGGTGCATGTTGCAATGTCCACTGGGACACTCATCCTTATCTCGTGTGCTTTGGCCGCATAAGATGACGTTGCTACTGCAGCACTACTGCGGTTGGGATGGTATCCACAGATGTGCAGTGTCTCAAATGGGCCACCACCATTGGGCTTTTGAAATGCTGGAGAGGTGCATGGCAGATCATGTGATCAGATGCAAGTGTGATGACCACTTAAATCTGATCACATGAACTGCCATGCATCCCCCCAGGATTTCAAAAGCCCAATGGTGGTGGCCCATTTGAGACACTGCACATCTGAGGATACTATTGTTGCTTTGGCTGTACCTCATTCTTTGGCCGTAGGATGAAGGCACGCAAAGAACTGAGAGGCTGCACCTGGCAAATATGTCCAAGAGGCATACAGCGGGCACAGAGAGGTGACCTGGTAGGAGACAATGACTCCAGATCTCCCATATTCGCGGACACACAAATAGGAGAATAACCAGGAGGCTGCAAAAATAATACTTTATCATTAGTGCACTACCTGTCAGAAAGGGATAAGTATACCCCCCACACTTGCACTCCTACCATTTTGTTGACAGTGTTCCTACATTTGGAAAGACTAGAAGCCAAAACATCTTTGCTCTGTTACAGACTCCATTATACAGCTGTGTCTTCTCCATTGAGTGTTCAATCCAAGATTGTAGTGCAGAGCTGTTTCTCCCTTTTATCTTAATAGTATCTCTCATTTCAGACCCCAACATCATTTCTAAGTTGCAGGATCCAGTGCTGAACTATTTCTGTTTCTCTTCTCCATGCCGCGTTCTATCCAAGATTCCAATGAGGAGCTGCTTCTCCCTCTGATCCTCAGGAAGTCTCCCATCTCAGACCCCAGCATCTTTGGTCAGTTCCAGACTCCATGCTGAACTGTTTCTCACGCTCCTCACTGTGCCACGTTCGATCTACGATTCCAGGGCTCAGCTGCTTCTCCTTCTGATCCTCAGGATGTCTCCCATCCCAGACCCCAGCATCTTTGGTCAGTTCCAGACTCCTTGCTGAACTGTTTCTCACTCTCTTCACTGTGCCACGTTCGAGCTACGATTCCAGCGCTTAGCTGCTTCTCCTTCTGATCCTCAGGATGTCTCCCGTCCCAGACTCCAGCAACTTTGGTCAGTTCCAGACTCCATGCTGAACTGTTTCTCACTCTCTTCACTGTGCCACGTTCGATCTACGATTCCAGCGCTCAGCTGCTTCTCCTTCTGATGCTCAGGATGTCTTCCCATCTCAGACCCCAGCATCTTTGGTCAGTTTCAGACTCCGTGCTGAACTGTTTCTCACTCTCTTCACTGTGCCACGTTCGTTCTACGATTCCAGCACAGAGCTGCTTCTCCTTCTGATCCTCGGATGACTCCCATCTCAGACCCCAACATCTTTGGTCAGTTCCAGAATCCATGCTGACCTGTTTCTCACGCTTCTCATTGTGCCACGTTCGATCTACGATTCCAGCGCTCAGCTGCTTCTCCTTTTAGATCCTCAGGATGTCTTCCATCCCAGACCCCAGCATCTTTGGTCAGTTCCAGACTCCATGTTGAACTGTTTCTCACTCTCTCTGTGCTACATTCTAGCCAAGATTGCAGTGCAAAGCTACTTCTCCCTCTGATCCTCAGGAGGTCTCCCATCTCAGACCACAGTACCTTCGGTCAGTTCAAGACTCCATGCTGAACTGTTTCCCACTGTCTTCACCATGACACGTTCGATCTACGATTCCAGCACAGAGCTGCTTCTCCTTCTGATCCTCAGGATGTCTCCCATCTCAGACCCCAACATCTTTGGTCAGTTCCAGACTCCATGCTGAACTGTTTCTCACTCTCTTCACTGTGCCACGTTCGATCTACAATTCCAGCACAGAGCTGCTTCTCCCTCTGATCCTCAGGATGTCTCCCATCCCAGACCCCAGCATCTTTGGTCAGTTCCAGACTCCATGCTGAACCGTTTCTCACTCTCTTCACTGTGCCACGTTCGATCTACAATTCCAGCACAGAGCTGCTTCTCCCTCTGATCCTCAGGATGTCTCCCATCCCAGACCCCAGCATCTTTGGTCAGTTCCAGACTCCATGTTGAACTGTTTCTAAACTGTCTTCACTGTGCCACGTTCGATCTACGATTCGAGCGCTCCGCTGCTTCTCCCTCTGATCCTCAGAATGTCTCCCATATCAGATCCCAGCATCTTTGGTCAGTTCCAGACTCCATGTTGAACTGTTTCTCATTCTCTTCACTGTGCCACGTTCGATCTACGATTCCAGTGCTCAGCTGCTTCTCCTTCTGATCCTCAGGATGTCTTCCATGTCAGACCCCAGCATCTTTGGCCAGTTCCAGACTCCATGTTGAACTGTTTCTCACTCTCTTTACTGTGCCACGTTCGATCTACGATTCCAGCGCTCAGCTGCTTCTCCCTCTGATCCTCAGGATGTCTCCCATCTCAGACCCCAGCATCTTTGCTCAGTTCCAGACTCCATGCTGAACTGTTTCTCACTCTCTTCTCCGTGCCGCGTTCTAGCCAAGATTCCAGGCCAGAGCAGCTTCTCCCTATGAACCTCAGGATGTCTCCCATCTCAGACCCCAGCCTCTATGCTCAGCTCCAGACTCCATTATTTAGACATTCTTCGCCATGTTCTCACCATGGTTCCACCCTCTCTGCTTGGTCTCGTGCTCTAGTTCTGAGCAGTTTCTCCCTCTGATCACCAGGATGTCTCCCATCACAAATACCAGCACCTTTACTCAGATCCAGACTTCAGTACTGAGCTGTTTCTCTCCCTGTCCCATGCAGTGTCTATGTTGAAATCAAACTACTCAGCTCAGCACCAGACTGCTGTGTGAAGCAGTTCATCACTCTGACTTCCTACAAAGATTCTAGCCTGAGTCACCAGCATGAATGTTATGTTGCCTACTTCACACGTACTGGCTTAGCTTCTTGAGGACTAAGACTCCAACATGCCATTTGAACGTGAGAAACATGCATGGACCTTACTCACTTCACTTATTTGCAAGAACCAGCTACAAAGCTGTCCACATGACCTGGGTTTAAGATTTGGCACAGACTATATAGAGCACTAAAGCACAAGTGACTCTCCCGGGAAGAGGAACATTTTGGAACAGATGTGCATTACAACATCTGTGCAATCTCCATCTCCAAGCTCTACTCCTTACCTGCAGCTCCTCGTTGTCCAAGAGCTCTCTGCTTTTCCTCTGCAGGAAAACTGCCCGGGACTCCTCCCTCAGCTTCTGCAGCAAGATTTCATCCTCACCTGGCAGCTGGAGGAGATTGCATACAAGAGTTTAAAACACAGACCTCACTCCGTCAGCATTACACACAATGACAAGTCGAGCATCTGCTAAAAGTTCATCTAGATCTTTTGCTAGGAGTGAGACACAGCTTGGCACAGGATGTCCCTGGTGAATCAAAGACACATTCCCGGTCACTGGACAGGACCTAGCACAGAAACAAGGCCACCTCCCTTCATGACGTTTGGTGACTCAGACTTTTGTTACAGTAGTTCTCAATTATAAAGTTTCAAGGTAGTGATACAACACTAAAACAATACCTTCACTTTAATATATCAATACATTCCTGTTGGGGTACTCAAGTGTTGTAGAATAACTTGTATTATTCACCTACTCACTGGCACATATTTCATTTTCCATAGGAGAATGAAAGAATGGTCAAACCTGAGGGACTCAAACCTCTGCCATGCAGGTTACAAAATGTTCTATGTTGTAAAGCCATTAATCCAATGAGCTACGGATGTACAAGCTCACTAAACCATTATCCAATGGAATCCTCTGTAATGAACTACGGATGTACACGCTCAGTAAACTATTATCCAATGAAATGCTCTGTAATGAGCTGGAAAAGGAATTGGCCAGAACTGAAATGTACCAGCTACAATCTGGAGTGAGTGCCAGTAGCGCCAGTTGTTACTGGTAAATGACCAGATCTGCCATAAGACATACAGAAGGGGGTACCACAAAGCCTTTAAAAATGCTAAAAACACCAGATTCTCAAAATACATCTGTGACGCCCACCAGCAAAACACTGGGATATCTTGATCATCTACAAGGAATAATCAAACCAGCAGTCCTCACAAACAAATCCCATGGGTCCTAATGTTAGGAAGAAATCATGAAGTTTTGAGCCTAAAATAAACAGAATATGCAACTCCATCATCAACAGCGTGAAGTCCACATTGCCATCTCACCGCCCTGCCCCACTGAAATCTGAGTTTGCCACCTTCCAACCTGACATGAGCAGCTTTGGAGAGTGGACCTCAAAACAGAAGTACCTATGCCCCGCCTGTTGTATGAAACAATCCGGCCCTCACTTGTGACAGACATCATAACCGTGATAAATGCCTCACTTCTAAATAGTGTTCCTTGGGGCCATCTTAAACACGTCTTTACCCAATACTGAAACCCACAACTGTATACCGGAGGATCCTGGATAATTACCAGCTGATCTCCAGTCCTCCAGGCAAATTTCAGCAATGGTGGGTGCAACACACTCTTCAAGATTACATGAAATAAAACAATATTGTAACTGATCATCAGTCAGGGCCAAGCTTTCAAGAGGCACTGAGTCTGCTCTGATCAACATTACAGAACAGTTGCTCCTTTCTCTCAACCAAAAAAAGGAAACAGCCCCAATACTCCTACACAACTCTGCCCTGAGAGACACAGTTCACCATGACAAACCATCAAGAAAGCCAAAAGAACAGGCATGAGCTGATCCAATTCATTCTATGCACAAGGAGCCAACTAGAAAACATTTCCCCAGGACCATCTGCCTTGTGTATCCGTGTCAGATGTACGTGCGCCTTTGAATGCAGCTCTAGAGCAGGACCAGTAGAGCTTCCAGGTGAATAAACAAAATTGTTTAAAATATTTCTTTATTGATAGTTTGGGCAACAACAGGATTGACAGCATTAAGTACATTTGTCAGGTTAAGTAATACAATTACAATGTATACTATTTGTCCGCTGTAGGAATTTCACTGTATACACTATACATAGATTGCAGACTGCATCGCATTATTCGTGTATACAGTACTGATTATTAAACATTTCGAAGATCAGCCCAGAAACAAATGAAAGTATGGAGGAAACAATCGTGTGACTGCTAGAAGCTGTAATATAGTGCATCAGACGGGCTATAGAGAGGAGGAGGTCAATTATTCAGGGTCATTAAGTAGGTACATCACCACTGTAGGTGGGTAGAAGTGTGGGGTGTCCGACCCGGAGCAGGGGCTATGCAAGGCCAGGGCCATCTTTTCAACTATGCGAACGGTGGTGACAGCACTGATTGTGTCGCGACTGGACTACGGAAATGCGCTATATATTGGGCTCCCGGACAAGCAGTTAGGGAAGCTTCAAGTAGTAATGAACGACACTAATTTTTAAGCTTCCAAGGCGATCACATGCTACACCATTGCTGCACCAACTGCATTGGCTTCAAATTAAGCAGAGGACTAGGTTTAACGGACTATGTATTGCACATAAGTTCCTGTATGGGAAGCTACCAGGATATATCAAAAACAGTCTAAAGAGATATGTTCCGAGACGATACCTCCGGTCGTCCGAGGCAAGCCTGTTGTCCTGTCCACAGTTTGACAAAGTCACCATGGGTGGACGAGCCTTTTCAGTATCGATTCCCCAGTTGTGGAATAAGTTGCCGGAGAATGCGTGGGGAAGCCACTCTCCTTCCATTCAGGAAAAAACTGAAAACTCTTCTGTTTATGTAGGCTTTCGAGCAAGAGAAGTTCTGATCGAGTGGGTATTGTGGCAGGTAACAGTTGGTGTTGTTTGCAATTTTCTCACAAGCACTAAGAGACCGTTGGTGATTATGCGCTACACAAATGACACCTAACATTAACATCGTCCCTCCGGTCCACAGGCGCTACTTCCAGGTGTACGCCAATGACGTCCAAATCCACTTCCAGCTTGACAAGAGACCAAAGACCCAGCGCACCATTACCTTATGCTTGGACTGTGTGTTCTACTACACGAAAGCGAGCTTACGCTGCATTGGCAGAAGCAAGACTGGATGTTGGGCAATCACTTTCAGCTGACCCCCAACCCAAGACCTGCCAACACACACCTCACTGAAAGTAAGGAACCTAGCACAGTGTACACAGCCCTGCAATAATTCATTCTTTAGTTGTAGCATATTTAGATACCCAGAATTGTGTGTCCATTTCTTTGATATAAGAATCCCCAAGTCCAACCAAACTGACCCGTCCCTGCATGTAAGGACTCCTAGGGACGTTCACTCTAATATTTCATGCAGATAACGACCATCAGGCTTTGCCAGTCTGCCTTTTACTTTTCATTTTCGGACGCCAAGATCCATCCATACTGCCCGTTACTCACATGTAAGAAGCTGCAGGCCCATTTGATTTGCCTATTTCCTGTAGATCAGAACCTCCAGTAGATTAGAACCCCTTGATTTGCCTATTTCCTGTGGATTAGAGCCCAGACAGGACCATCCAAATCCCTTTGTCTACAAACATGCTATTGTTCTGCTTTGCATTTAGACCTGAGGTGTTTAAATGGATCTTTCGTATCTCATCACACGTCCCCTATACCCCACCGCTTCACCTGTGCATTGTATCCCTTACCCTATAGTAGAATCGTGGAATGTTCTGCGAGGATGTGTTGCCACTCTTGTTTCCTTTCCACTCGGTATAGAATTTGGTAAACAATTCCATTTCTTCATCTTTTAACTCCTGTTCACTTCTTTTAGCTGTTGATAAAAGTACAGAAAGTCAGAAGCTCAGAATTGATGCTGCACTAGAAATCTCAGGAGAGGACACATGTACAAGACAGACAGACACTTCCAGACTAAGGTTACCCTGGTTCATACAATAAGGTTAAAAATTCAGAGGCACAGTCTAACTTTTAAACTAGAGGTTTAGTCTTTATTTCATTGTTGATGTATTCAATTCTTTAAATTCTCCGAACAAGTCACTTCATCAGGACTCTAAAGTATTTTCTGTTTTTGTTGTGATAATGATATAAAATGATATAAAATTTAGATCTTGATAAAACTCAGCCCCCGCTTACTCTGACACAAACACATTATTCCCAATACAATATTCCCTTACCTCGACACAAGTGGACATGTTACTACCATAACAACAAATTGCATTTGGGAGTAACGTCCATTTGGGTGGGGTTAAGTGGAAGCTGAGGTTTTATCATTAACTACAGGGCTCGAAAAATCCAAAAAGGGTACTAGTCCTGCAGGTCTAGTACCTTGAAAAATCTCCTCGACCTAACTGCAACCTACTTGACCTCCGTCTCTGAAAGCAGAGAAAATGTGACAAGATAACAAGATTTAAAGGCATCTTTATTGCTCATTAACTTTGTGAGCAATAAAAATGCCTTTAAATCTTGTTATCTTGTCACATTTCTCCGTTTTCAGAGACAGAAGGACAAAAGTTAGTATGTCTTCCTACTCGCCAGAAAGCGCGAGTAGGACCTAAAAACTAGCTCGCCTCTGTAAATTTAGCTCGCATATGCGAGCGGTCGAGTGGATTTTTCGAGCCCTGAACTACATTTTGCATCATTATGGTCGGACTGTTTTGGTCACAAAACAAGTGTCTGCTGAATTTGATGAACTAAATATGTCAAACGACTTGCCATATAAATACTTTTTTTTTTATAGTCCTGGTCACTGAAACATGGGACCCTCTTTACTGAGTTTGATACCTTCACATTCAAGAGTGAGACGTGGAGGATAAATTATCATGTGGTCGGTTTACACCCGTTACGGATCCAGATTCTCAAATATCTACTTTCTTACTTCTTTACATGTATGTTGAATTAATCCTTGATAGTGTAGGAAAGTGCCCCTTTTTGACATGGTCACCCCCACTTTTTTGCCTGGTATTTGTTGCAATTTTGACAGAAGTGCACTGGGTTCCTGCAATCCAGGTCCCCAGTGCCAGACCTCTTTCCCTAAAACTGTACAATTGTTCCCCCAATTGGCAATATCTTTAGCACCCCATAAGTCCCTAGTAAATGGAACCCCAGGTACCTAGGGCATGGGTACTAAAGAGGGTCTCTACGGGCTGCAGGACGTATTGTGCTACCCAAAAGGACCCCTCAGCACACTCATGCAAACAGTCATTGAAGGCTGTATGACGTGGTGTAGAGAAAAGTGAAGACACGACATGGCACACCTCCTGTGTGCCATGCCTGCAGACACTGCATGCAGTATAGGTAAGCCACCCCTACAGCAGGCCTTACAGCCCCAAGGCAGGGTGCACTATACTACATGTGTGGACATATCTGCATGAGCAGATATGCCCCTGTGATGTCTAAGTCGATTCTTAGATATTACAAGTGAACGAAGAAACCATTTTGAGTACATGTGCTAGACACTGATAATTACAAGTCCCCCAGCTACATGATGACTTCACAGAAACCCAAGCTGTTTGGTATCAACTAACTCATATTAATACTCCGCCACAGTGATGGATTTATTAATACATGCACCCAAAGGGCACCCTAGAGGTGCCCCTTGAAAACCTACCGACTACTAGTGTACTGGCTGACTGGTGTAGACAGGCCTGCCACCACATACAGGTTTCTGACTCCCTGCAGGAGAGAGCCTGTGCTCTCTGAGGGCAGAAACAATGCCTGCTCCGGCCGGAGGTGTTGTCACCTCCTACAAGCAGGATGGCTAAGTAATCAGGATATCAAGGTAGGAGGCTTCAAAGGCCTCTGCCGCCTTTGATATGCGACCTAAGGCTTCCCCAGACAGGGGAAATGCCACCCCCCGCCCTGGGCCCATTTGGCACCAGGACAGGTGGGAAAATTAGCTAGTCAGGAGGCGTGCCGTTCCCCATCAGGCTAGTTCCCCCCTAAGGTGGGCTGCCTGATCGGGAACACAAAACTAAGAATTCCATCAACTTGGTTTTGGGGGAATTAGGGTAACAGGGTCAGGGTTATGCCTACTTCCCACAGGAAGTGGTCATATATAGGGTGTAGAAACCTTACAGGTGAGTAGCCCATTGGCACTACCTGTCATTCTCCATAAAGCCCCTAAATTGAGTATTTAGGTGGCAACCCTGATGCCAGGAATTTAGATGAGACAGATAGAGAAGAAGAGGACAAAGAAGAGCCGCAAGAAAAGCGAGAACTGAAGACTGCTGTGGACTTTTGGCACCAAACCCTGTCTGCATCAAATCTCGACAGTCGTGACCCAGTGCCTTGTCCTGCAGCTGAGCCCCTACCACGAACCCTGGTAGACTGCCAGCCCTTCGCAAACTGCCATTAATCTCCCTTGGAGTAGAGGAGCCACACCCCTGCAGTCCGTAGGCACTGAAGAAGCAGAGTCCAGTTGCTCCTGAAGGTCAGATCTGTCGCTCCACCGACTGAGGGGACAGGACCGACCAGAGCCGCACATCACCAATACCCGGTGTACCAGACCCCCGGCAGCAAACAAAGCCAGTGAGAGTTCAATCCGGACTCCCACCACACAGAGACCGAGCAGCTGTCGAGGGACGTCAGCACCGCAGAGAACCACTTCCAGAGTGGCCCAGCTGTCCTGATTTCTGCCCCTCAACCGGCGAGGCTGACAACTGTGAGGACCTTGGACACACAGATCTCAGCCGACCTATCTCCTCTGCATCTGAACAGCCCGGGTATCCGAAATCTGGCAGCACCCCCTTGCTCTCAAGACCCTTGTGACCTGAGCCCCTTGTTGGGAGCTCCAGGACTTGTCCCCAAGTCCCCCTCTGCAGTTTGTTTTTAGGTGGCCCCCCCTTCTTTCTACCGGCTTAGTGCACAGAGCTACCAACCTGACCAGCACCTCTGCACCTGGACGCCCCAGGGCAGGTAACAATTAACTACTGGTGGTACTTTGAACCTTGGCCCCCTACGACCATAAGTCCCAAATAAGACTCCCAGAAACAGACCATAAATAACTGTTTGCAACATGAGCCTTTTTCTACCATAGGAAAGCATTGCTGCATAAAGATGCACTTAAGTGAACATTTTGCTTACCTGTAAAAAACAATATTTGAAAAAGTACTTACTTAATAACAAAGTTCTTGGTATCAAAATTTATTTTAAAAAAGACACATTTTTTTCTATATAGGTCTTGGGTTTATTTTTGGGAGTGTGCGTCTCATTTATTGCCTCTGTGAGTACAACAAATGCCTAGTACTACTGCTCGCCCACACTACCACGAAAGAAAGCATTTAATGTTATCATTTTTGCCTCTGTAAACCAATTGGGGTTTGCTTGAACTCTCTACACAGTGTACCTCGTTTTGGTCCACTATATAGAGAGCTAGCTTCCTACAGGGAGTTAAATTCTTTACATAAAGTATGCTCCAACTCAACAGAGAAGTCATGAGGCAGTTGTTTTAATGTTTTAAATCCCGCAATATTGAAGCTGTACATAAAGAAATCGTATCCATTCTTTAGCAAATATATAGAAGTTATTATTTCTCCCTTTGTCTGCCATTTGCTAATGTAACATTTGTTTGTTACCTGGTTCGTGTTTCCCTCTTTGTAGCCGCATGCGTAGCCATACATGTTTATCATGGTTCCGACGCATGAATAGTCCAATCTCTATAATATGCAAAGTCGTAAGTTCAAGCTTTATCTTCAATACCTCTTAGAGCTGTCAGCATGGTAAACTCTTTCTGTGCACACAATCTATCTCCAGAGGTGTAAAGTGTCTTCCCGTGCTCTCTGATTTAGATATTATCTGTGAATCAGTACTGAACATCACAATGAAACACAAGAACCAATTAATAGGGGCAATCAATGGAGCACTAGATTCTTTAAATCCTACGCTCAATTCTTCAGTGGAGCAAAAAAATAAATGTAAATGACAGCAAGGTATAGCTAAAGCGAGAAGACAGTTCACGAGGGATCCCCACCACTTGTTTACCAGGGGAATCCTGGTGACGGCGTTTTGAGGAAAAGGTTATATAATAAGAACATGAGTGCAGACATTTTTTTAAAATCCACCTGACTTTGTACAACGTTGTTTGAGGAATTTTCAATGTACGTCCTGACATTGTACATTCTTTTATTTTTTCTCCATGTCCTTGGAAAAGTACTGAGTGGTTGTTAGAATAATTACACTTTGTTAATCATTTGTGCTTCTCTGAGATGGAAAGTCACACTGGTCTTTTTCCATTCAATTTGCAATTAAGCGATGGCTTGTGATCACTTATCTTGAAAATGTAGTGTGGTTAGCTATTCTTTATGTATGTATAACTGGAAGGAAATTTCCAATGGATTAGGGGAGGGAGTGAAGTCTGTAGGCAGAGCAGACTTGTTTGAAGTATAGTATAAATATGAAAGGAGAATTTTTTTTAGTTGTTCATTACCTACACGGAACAGCTTTTTCCTTGTTGGTCTTGCATCCGCTTAAGCTTGAATAAACTAATCTGTTTTACCTTCGACTCCCTGTACTCCATTTGAATTTAAAGTGGACAAGAGGTGCGTTTCTCAAATGGCGCCCGAACGTGGGGCCTCTACGTGGGAAATCCAACAGCATTTATGTCTGTGGCTGAGGAGACACGACCCGAGGCTGACGGATCGCTGGGGCCCCTGCTAGAGACTAATTTCTCGCAGCTGCCATCTGAAGTCCCGAATTGCTGTCCCTCAGCAACAGGATCTCCCCGGCAGAGGTTCCAAACTGGTCAAGCGAAAAGTGGCTGAATTGCAGAGTACAGAGAGCCGGACGTCTTCAGCAAATACCTGGTGAGATTGTTCTGAGTTATTTTGTAACAGGCGTTTTGAATTATTGATTAGTTTTTGGTATTGAGAATTTTATTGCATTATATTGGTTGGGTATCAGGTTGGACCTGATAAATAGGCCTGTATTGATTGTATTGGTAAGTTTTCTCATTTAGATGATTTTTTACTTTAAGGCACAGTTCGCAAACTAATTAAATATATTTCACTGTGTTGTTGTTGCCGTTTCATGAGTCCACGCCTGGATGAGTCCCAACTAGTCCCAGTTGAGGGTAGTCCTGCATGGAAGATGATGACAAAATATGGGACAGGTGTGAACTTGTGGAACATACTATGGCATCGATATACTAAGGGATTTGAGATGGCCGCTGGACGGTTCATTTGATCTAGATAAAATTCAATATTTGCAGCAATGTTTGTTTGAGAAAAAAGTCAGACAAGCAATGTGGGACAGTTTTAATAAATGGGAAAAACATGCTACAATGTTAGTAAGTAAAGAACAAAAAGAGAAGGAACGAGAACAGAAAAGGGAGTGTCGCAGAAAGCCAAAGCATATGATCAATTAAAACAAACTGAAAGCATTGAATGTACGGACAGAGGGTTTAGAATGACCACTAACAAGACATATGTGACACAAGAGAAAGAACATGTGGACAAGGATGAGGTATTAGAGAGACTATTGGAGAATCCCTCACCATAGGTCCCACAGGTTCCCATACCTGCCGCACAGGCACAAAATGTACCACTACAGATGGGTGAGCAGGGACATGCACCTCTAGTACCCATTCCAAATGTACCAATCCTTCCTGCCCCATTACCAGGTCAGCAACTGCCTGTCCCACCCAGACCAATACTTAATCCGTCTGCTGCTCAACAGCAGTCACAAGCAGGACAAGCAATACCTGCACCAAATGTATTGACTACCCCTCAGGTACATTTTTTACCAAGGCTAGTGACTGGACAAACCCCTTCTGCATTCCAATCTGCTGGAAATACGCCTGCAGGTACCCCACCTTTGGTTAACAAGCATCGTGGTAATTTGAGAGATAGGAGTGGGAATTGGAGGGACAGACCTAATACTAGACATGGATCACAGAGAGCTGATCCAGAAGAGTTAAAAAAAGATAGCCCATAGATGGATGGATGACATAAATAATGCCACCATGAATACTGTTATGCCAAATGTAAATAAGTTTGATGTTTTTCAGCAAAACTTACTCATTCAATATATGACTGAAAGGATAGAGGACTGGTGGACATGGTGTAATAAAAATAACCCACAAGAGGTGTTACAATTGTGGCATGATGCACAAGGTCACATGATCTCTTCCCCAGATGTCCCACGGGCTGTTGAAAATTGTTTGCATTGGGGTGTTAAGGTTAGAAGAAAATATCAAAAAAGGAATGGGGAATAAACCCATGAGGGAAATACACCCCCTTCCTGCACCCCCTGCTGCTGCTGGTGTTCCTGTCAGAACCCCATTCCTCAATTTGTTCATACTCCATGGAGTAGGTATGAATTAATGGCAATAAAGAAAGATTTGCTAGACTTTAGGAAAAACCCAAAGGGTTTTTATGAAGCCTTAGGGTCAGCCACTAAATTATGTGTGATGACATTCAAGGACTTGGATCTATTTTTTGATGCCTTACTCCACAGAGAAATATGGAACGGAATACGTAGACATGATGATGTAGCGCACTTTGGACATGCTTGGGTACATTTTGAAAATCGTGACATACAGAGAAGACCAGGAGACAGACCAGATCAACTTATACTTTATTTACCTGATCTTATTATTGCTAAATTGCTACGAATAATACCAAGGGAAGATGTAAATTGGGATAAAATAACAGCTTGTAAACAAAAACCTACAGAAGAAGTCTCAGACTATTTCACTAGGATGGAGTAAATATTCAGGGCTCATAGTGGTCAGGATTTGGCAACTGTCATGGGGAAAAGAATGTTTGCTGACAAATTTTTGAATAATTTGATGAAAGAATTAGGAGAGTTGATTAAAGTATCAGAGAGCACCTGGCCAACTAAAGAACCTGAAGATCTTTTGGTAATCGCTACATATTATGAGAATGACCAGAAAATAAATAAAGAAAAGAAGGATAAGAAACTGAAAGAATTAAAAACAAAGGTTTTGCTACAGCAAGCATTCCCAGACAGGGGAAGACAAAGGGGTATGGGAAATGTGAGGGGAGGTGGAAGAGGGGCTGGCAGAGCCTCATCAGCTCCTGCGCAGCAACACAGAGCAGGATTAGGCCAAAATCAGCGTGCCTATTGCTTTCAAGAGGGTCATTGGAAGGATGAATGCCCTAGCCTACAGGGCCAAGCAACTGTGGCAAGAGGAAGAGGTAGTTCAGTGCCAAGGGGTACAGGGAGAGGTGGCACAAATAGGCAAGATTTTGCCCAGCGTCAGAATGACAATAGACGACAGAATTATTTTGACGGTCAACAAGTTGACAGAGGTTTTTATACTGAAGATTTTACTGACATTGATTACAATACCTTTGAGTATTCACAATAGGACAGCAATGGAAAGGGTGGAAATAGGGTCATCATTCCAGTTAATCAAGCAGGTCCATATGTCACCATGGATATAGAAGGAGAACTACGCGACTTCCTTGCTGATACAGGTGCCACTCGCACCTCTGTGGCTCATGACCAATTTCCAGGGGATCCCCTCTCCGGCAGAATGAATACATCAGTGGAATTCTCAGGTATCCCCATCCAGAGCCCCATCTCCAAACCCCTAGATGTTACTAAAGGTCCCTTCACCACCTCTGTCCCATTTGTGCTCACTAAAAATTGTGCTGAGAACTTATTAGGTTTGGACCTATTGAAAAGACTGAATGCTAACATTTATTCTTCTTCTGATTGTGTCTATATATCAATAGCTTCTGATAATTTTAGCAAATGTTTTACAATGACAGATGTAACTCACCTACCACCTGAATTACCGGCAATTGATAAAACGGTCTGGGCATCAGGAGATAATGATGTTGGTAAAGTGGACATAGATCCCATAGTAATCACTGTTAAAAAAGGTTTTCCCTTACCCCGCATTCCTCAATACAAAATATCCCGGGAGGGAGAGGAAGGTCTCAAAGAGGTTATCTCTGATTTAATACATAAGGGGATAATAAAAGAAACAGAAGGCAGCCCATGTAATAGTCCTATACTTCCTGTTCTTAAAAAAATCAGAGGGAATCCCTGGTAAATATAGATTAGTGATTGATCTTCGAGCTATTAATAAAATTGTAGTACCCCAATATCCTGTTGTTCCCGACGTGAAATCTATTTTTATCATGATTCCGTCTTAAGCCAAATATTTTACTGTGCTTGATTTAAAAAATGAATTTTTTAGTGTGCCCATTGCTAAAGGAAGTCAATACCTTTTTTCATTTTTATTCCAAGGGCGTTCCCTCAAATTTACGCGTGCTCCTCAAGGGTATACAGAAAGCCCTAGTATATATAGTCAAGCTTTGAAAAAACAATTAGATCTTTTGACCCCCTCAAAAGGCTCTGTATTACTCCAAAACATTGATGATCTATTAATTGCCTCAGATACAGAGGAAGGTTGTAAGGAGAAAACAGTTGATTTGTTACATCATTTAGCACTCCTAGGACATAAAGTGTCCTCATCTAAAATGCAATATTGTCAACAGGAGGTTGCCTATTTAGGTCACCTCCTGTCAAAGAGTAGAAGACTGCACCCACAAAGAGTTGATTTGGTACAGAAAATGAAACGTCCCCAGACCCAATCTGATGTTCGCGCCTTTATAGGTATGACTTCCTTTTGCAGGCAGTGGATACCTAATTTCTCTTTAATTGCAAAACCTGTGATTGCTCTAACATCTAAGAATATTAGTAATCCACTCCCTTGGACAGATGAGTGTGAGCATGCTTTTCAACAACTAAAAAAAAGCTTTATGTAATGCACCTGCTTTGGGTAACCCTGATTATTCTAAGGAATTGTTTTTGTTTGTCCATGAGAAAGATGGCTGTGGTCTATCGGTTTTAACACAATCCCATGGGGGGAGGAATAAACCTTGTGCTTATTTTTCCTCCACATTAGATCCAGTAGCTAAGGCTTTGCCAAATTGTTTGCGCTCGGTAGCCGCTGCTGCTGTTGTAGTCAAACAATCAGAAATATACGTTCTAGGTCACAATTTGACAGTTATGGTACCACACGCTGTGGATGTGCTACTAAACAAAACTCAGACCCAGCACCTGACCAGTGCACGTTTAACAGTTAACACTTTTTGCTCCAAATATCATTCTGAAACGTTGAAATGTTTTGAACCCAGCCACAATGCTACCCCTCCCCAGTGATTCAGGGGAAGAACACCATGATTGTGTGTTCACCACTAAAGAAGAGACCAAGGGACGGGTGGACCTAACAGATACTCCCATATCTGAGCCACAGGGAGAGTTGTTTGTGGGTGGTTCATGTTTCAAATTACCAGATGGTACAAACACTGCTGCATATGCCATCACCACTTTGAAAACAGTGGTAGAGTCATGTAAAATACCACAAATGTCAGCACAAGCAGCAGAAGTAATTGTCCTTACACGGGCATGTGAATTGAGTAAAGATCTGATTGTAAATATTTATACTGATAGCCAGTACGCCTTTGGTGTTGCCCATTCATTTGGGCGATTATGGAAAGAAAGAGGCTTTTTGACCTCACATGGTAGTAAGATAAAATATGGGGAATTAATAGTAAAGTTATTGGATGCTCTGATGTTACCAAAAAAAGTTGACATTGTTAAATGCAGTGCCCATAAAAAGGTTATTGATGAGGTAGGTCAGGGAAATGCTTTTGCAGATGAAACAGCCAAGCAAACATCCAGATCTGAATATAGTTTAATGTATGTTACAGGACAAGCTAGAGGGGTCCCTGAAGTACCAATGTTTAACAATACCTTACAATGTGTTAGAGAGATACAACAGGAAGCTACCATGGAAGAGAAAGAGGCATGGCAGATGTATGGTAGATTAGATGATACCGGATGTTGGCTAGATCTGTCAGAGAAACAAAGATGGATGCTTCCTAAATGTTATGTTAACTGTAGGAAAGTAGGATCTGCTTCTTATGGTTACCCCCACTTTTTGCACCCACTGTTTTGACTAGTCTGGCTGGGATCCTGCTATTCAGGACCCCAGCCTATCGGCTTTCTCCTCTAAATTGCTATGCATGTACTTTGGTACACTCCAGATTGGATACTGGGGCACCCTTATAAGTCCTTAGTATATGGTACACATGTACCCAGGGCATAGTACCCCAGAGGCCTCCCATGGGCTAAAACATGTATTATGCCACCCATGAGAGGCCATGCAAAATGGAACTACAGGTGTGCTACTGCAACCTGTGTAAGCTGGTGCTTGCACCACTTACGAGAGATATAGGTTCAATATATCTATATATATCACTACACTTAAAACTTATAAGTCACCCCTATAGCAGGCCTTACCAATCCTGAAGGCAGGGTGCTGGGTTTTATGTGAGTGGGTGCTGCTGCATGAGCAGGGCCCCTCTACAGCCTTCAGAGACCATTCTCCCGGGTTGTCTGTGATAGAGCCAGACATATAGGTAGAGGTGCATTATAACCTCGCGGTAAATGCTATCTTGAAAACGGCTGCAACAAAATATGTTGTGTTTGGTATCAAACACCTTGGAATCATACCTCCACACCAGTAACTGGTGTGGGAGGTATGATACCTCCCCTCAGAACCAAGCTTCTGGGGGTACCTAGTATACCGGTACCAGCTTTCTCGACCCGGACAGCACAAAATGGATGCTGCAAGCCACAGACACGATTCTGCCCTCCTGCTGCCGCGCCAAGCTCGAGCAGGGGAAGGCAGCACAATAGGCATCCTGTCACAGGGAGATGTGACCACCTCCCAGACAGGATTTAGTGTATTGGGGCTGGGTGGGTGCACTGTCTCAGTGCCAGAAAGTCTGCATGAGGGGCACATTTGGTGTCCCTGTGCATAGTCCAGCTCAAACCAGTTCTGGGAGCCATTTGCTCCTGCTCTGGCGCGAAACTGGACAAAGGACATGGGAGTAGCCTCCCCCCTGTCCAGACCCTCCCCTAGGAGGGTCCCCTGAATCTGTCCAACCCTCTCCCGTGGGTATAAAATGGGTTACCTGGCTACAGGACATTAGATTTTACGTGGACAAGATTCTACAAGTAGAAACCACTAAGCTTCGATCGTCTGGACATGCTGGACCTCCATTGGGCTCGATTTCGTCTCCCTTTCCGTCCAAAGCCTCGTCTGTGTCCATGCTCCATACAGGCTCCGTGCAGGACCCTGTGGACCTCCAAGACATCAGAAGAATCTCCCTTGGGGTGAAGGAGTCACTCCCCTGCATTTGCAGGCACCGTAACGCATCTGACCGGCCTGCTGATCCTGAGCTCCTGCGGACTCCGAAGGCTCCAGCAACACAGGAGGTGGGTTCTGAAGGTCTCCGAGGTTGAGCTGCCCTCTCACCGAGTTTGAGACCAGTATCCCTCGTGGGGACCGCATAACCCGAACCCCTGTGCACAGCGTTCATTTGCAGCAGCACATGCTTGTTGTTGTGCAACAATTCCGTGCATTGGGCTCATTGTAGCCCTGACCCCAGCACACCTTTTCCACAAAGGACTCCGGCCTCTTCGCACTCTGTGCCCTGCTAGCTGTTGTTCTGTGAACTCGCCTGAGGTCCCCTCGCGACTCCTGTGCCTCCGGCCTGTGGGTCCACTTGAGGGTCAACACTGCTTTAATTGGGCTCCCCTGGTTGCTCCAGGCCTGCCCTGACTCCCCTTGCTGTGGTGAGTCTCCTGGTCCTTGCTGGGCCAGATCGACACTGAACTTGACCATCTTCGTGGGTTGCAGCTGCCAAGGCTTGTTGGTGCTCCAGCCGGACACCGACCCCTCAGCACTCGACATCCTTCGTGGGACAGCTCGCCTCCGGCTCCTGGTCATCCTAGACGTCTCCTGGTCCTCACAGCTGAAGAGTCAAGATCCCCGTCAACGCACCTGAAGCACCCGACATCGGTGGGCATTCGTCTACCGAGCCCCTGGTCACTCCAAAGTGACCCAGACTCTGTCCCCTCTGCTTTCAAGTTCCTCTCATCTAGAATCCACATTTGGATTCCACCGGACATTCTTCTTACTTCCAGCAGTGGCATTTCTTTGAGGTCTTCCATAGAAAACGACAAGGGTTTCCGATGCCAGTTCGTACCTATGCACCCAGCTCCTCTGGGATAGGTAACTCTGATACAAAGGTATCCACGGGTGGGGTGGCTCTCCAACCTCTTAATTTCCAAGGGAATTCCTCGACATCCACTGGGAAGGGTCCTTAATCTTTAATTTTCCAACCAGCGACTTCCCCATAGAGTATGCACGGAGCACGCGGTTGTGTTCTCACTCTGCACCTGTCCTCCGTGGGGTCCCTACTTACTCACCTTGGGTGGTTCCTTGGGGTCCCAGCAATTCTACACCTCCTAGACTAGGTCTAGTCCTGAGTCGTGGTTCTTATACCACTATTTTAGTATATGGTTTGGTCTCTCCCTGGAGCCCACTGTGTATTGTGCTATTTACGATTGTTTCTGTGCAACTGTATTACCTGATTTGTGTCGTACCCCCGTGTAGAGGATACTAGAGAGTGTTATATATAATAAATACATATTTTTATAACTACTGTGTGGTTTCCCTTTCATTTACCCAATACAATAAGGTTGCATTCTGGTAAAACAAGCTGCTTAACATTCCTTCAAGACTTAGCCTGAAGGCTACTCTCCATAGCTACCACTAGGATAGCTTTCTATAAAGGTTATCTTTAACCTAATCACCATAAGGGTTGTTTGGACTGGTGCAAGGTGCCCACTTTAATTAGTGGACAGCATATACCAGGCCAACTTCTCACATTAACGCTATTGTTACTATGGCACATAAACCCGGCTCACATTGGTGCCAAAGGAATAGTGGCAACATTAGACCACGTATGGTTCAACAAACTGATTCCCAGGGTGGCAGAGTCCCATGTCAAAAGATGCATATGCGCTACTTATAATCCAGGAAAAGGCACCCCAGTCCCGACAGGCAATCTTGCACCTCCAGATTTGCCCTTTGAAGTCCTGCAAATGGATTTCATAGAAATGGAACGAGTAGGCAAGCTTAAGTATGTCTTAGGCGGAGGTTTGCACCTTTAGTAGGTGGGTGGAGGCTTATCCTCTACGAGATAACACAGCCCTAAGTACTGCAAAAATACTCTTGAAGGAGTACTTCTCAAGATTTGGTTTGCCCAGAGTCCTTTGGAGCGACAATGGGTCACACTTCATTGGCCAAGTGATGGACCTGGTCTGCAAAGGCTTGCAGATAAGGCAAAGGTTTCATGCTGTCCACCATCCACAGGCTGCAGGCCTAGTGGAAAGATACAATGGTATCTTGAAAGGAAAACTGGGAAAGATATGTGCTGAAACCAAATTAAAATGGCCTGATGCTTTGCCCATAGCTTTGTTTTTAATGCGCAATACTGAACACTTGACAATGGGTTTCTCTCCCATTTCAAGTAATCATGGGGAGGCCTGCAAATGTATGGGGTGTACCATTAAAAAAAAAAAAGTGAAATTGAATATCCTCTACTTCTTGATTATTGTGACCAATTGACTAAAGAATTGCGTTTGATTAATTCACAGGTGAAGGCCAGTCTCCCTCCTCGTCTTGAAGATTCAGGTCATAATCTGAAGCCTGGAGACTGGGTCTTCACCCGTCACTTTCAGAGGAAATCCAGTCTTGAGCCACGCTGGAAAGGACCGGTGCAAGTTCTACTCGCCACTCAGACTGCTGTAAAGTGCATGGGACACAAACACTGGCTGCATGCCCACCATGTTAAGAAAGCTCTATTGCCTTTGTTCTATGATCAGTGTGTGAAGCGAGGAATTCCTCCACAGCAAGCATCTTTTAATGATGGTGAGCTGACTGAAGAAGGAGAAGTAGCGCATCCACTGGTCACTCCTGTTGAGCCCAAATTGATACCAATACCTCTATTTGAGCATCCGGATTGTGATTCGCCTAGGTATAATTTGAGACCTAGGACTGTCAAAAACTATAGACGTTGAATGAAAAAAACTATCTCTGGAGAGATAGCAACACATGCCGGTGGTCAAGACTGCCAACGTCTGGACCTGTACATAAACTTGCCAGTGAAACTTTGAAGTAAAGGACACTGGGAACTCGTGATGTTCTTTGGTAGAATACATTGGGATTTTTATGAAGTCTTAACCACGTTACTTTGCTTTTGGATGTTAGGTGTTTTTGATTTGGTTCTCTTTTGGAAAAGAGAAAAAAAAAGAGAATGGTCTGAGCATAAAGACAAAATATTAGGAGAAGCTTCACTCATCAAGAACAGGTAATTGTACATCCCACACAAATAATACAATATGGGTAAGACTAGGAGTATTGAACTGAGATCGTTTGGGAAATCACCCTCTGATTTAAGGCAGGAGGAAAAGACTCCAGTGTCTGGTATACAACAATTTAGGACCAAGAAAGTGAAAATTATTGTGCCTCTGTGTCTTTTGATGATAATATTAGGAATGCTAAGGTTGTTCTGGTGGTTAGAAGAAAACCACCCAGTCTCTAAATCAGTGACATCAGTCACCACACCAATACCAGGCATCAGTACATAACCCTTGCCCCTCATAAGCAAGCACACCGCTTGCAAAATGTGAATAATACATTCACAATCAAATCTTTATTCGATCCAATTAAAATGATCATAAAAGCACAGACAAAATACATAACAATAAGATATTAAAATCAGCAAATAGTTCATCATTGATCTTAGAATAAAGACCCTGTTACAACAAAATCATTTCGCATGTTAAAATAGCTCTAAAATAAAATTACCGCATAACAGGCTCAAGGTTCTTAGCGCCCCCCCCCTTCCTCTTTCTCATGCAAGCCCATAAGAACGTAGCTACTGAATAGCAAACCAGGGGGTCAGGTAACGATTTTAAAAAATAGAGTGCCACGCGGCATTGGTTAAAATTCCCTTGCTTTAAAATTGGGTTAAGGTAGTCGTTCCTTTCTTTTTCATAGAGCCTACAAAATAAAACTAGGTGCAGTTCAGTTTGTGGTGAAAGGTTATCACATGGATACACGCTTAAATCTGCGTGGTTGTATCTTTTTCTGGATAACCTAACATCAAAGGGATCATATTCATGCGGAACCTCAATAATATAAATCTGTGTTACGGCCTGGTGACATTTACTAAATAGGAGTACCCCCTCTATCAGTGGAGGGTTTTGGCGATAAATACAAACTGCTTGTTTCTCTCTGTGGTATTCCTTTCGCTTATAATCTGCCATCAGTAAGAACATATTGGTGACTTTTTGTTTAGAAACCTTTCTACAAGCCAGTGGGTCCTTAAACTGTTCAGGGAGTCCGATCTCCTTCAATACTGACTCCACGTAGCTGAGCCACCTAGACATTCTCCATTTGCCCATACTTAGGCAATTCTTTATTATTGTTTGTGTCAATGGCACTGTATCCCTCCGCCAGATTGAATGCCACAAGAGGATTGGGGCTAGTTGTATTGAATCTGCAATATAGGGCAAACCCAATTCCAAATGTAAGATATAGTTTGAGGAAGAGAGAGGAGGCCCACTATGGATTTGAAGAAGTTATTCTCAGTGGTTTGCAATAAGGTTGACGCTACCACACCCCAAACACCAGCCCCGTACGTTACTGCTGCCTTTACTTTGGCCTGGTAGATTTTTTTTATTGGTAGTAAAGGTCTTGCGCCCTATTTTTGGGCGAAAGATTTAACAGCCGAGGTACCTCTCTCCATTACCAGCTTCCTTCCTTCCACCAACTTTGACCATGATAGGTCTTTATCAAAGAGAACCCCCAAACAGGGGAAGGTGTCCACCAACTCTATTCTTTCGGTGTCCGCATGTAGATACGGGATTTTATCTCTTTTTCTGGCCCTGGCTATGATTACAAAGGACTTAGTTTGGTTTACCTTCAGCTGTATCGAATCCATAAAGGAAACATACGCAGTTATCAGGCGTTGCAGACCAAGCCCCGTTCTGGCGATTAACACTGCGTCGTCCGCATAAGCCAGTATTGGTAGCAGTTGGGAATCAAAGGCGGGGACGCCCCGGGTGGCCACTGTGAGTGCTTCCTCGACTCCATTTGTGTATATGGAGAAGAGGAATGGGGCGAGGACGCAACCCTGTCTTACTCCTCTGGCGATTTTGAATGGACGCGTGCAGCCTCCATTTTTAGTGTAGCGGACCGATGCCACTGCGTTTGAGTACAGCTGTCTAATCAAATTTAATATGGCTTGGTCAACCCCCATCCCCTCCATGATGTTCCATAGCTTAGCATGGACCACGCAGTCGAACGCAGCCGACAGGTCCATGAATGCCATGTAGATCTTTTCATCCTTCATTCTGGTGTACTTTTCTATGGTCAGTGCTAGATTCAAGCACTGATCCACAGTGCCCCTTCTCTGCTAGAATCCATACTGGGCCTGGATTAAGATATTATTCTCCTTGGCCCACCCCTCTAGCTTAGAGAGGAGGAGGCGGCCCATGAGCTTCGATGTTGTATCCAGCAGGGAGATTGGTCTATAATTCTTTGGGTTGGCCCCGTCTCCTTTTTTATAGATTGGGACAATGACACACATTGACCATGGAGGGGAGGGGGGGACCTACCAGAGCTACACTGTTCAGGACATTTGTTAAGACAGGTCTGGGTTATCCTGAAAGAAGTCAATTGGGACGCCGTCCGGTCCTGGGGCCTTTCCCATACTACAAATGTGTACCCGTGGCTGCGAAATACCATTGCACATCATGCCATCGGGTTGAATTATGTAGTGCAGTTTCAACGATTTGGTTTCCATTTGAAAACTTTATTGAATCACGTAGGATGGCATTCTGTTGGTCAGATCTGAATAATACTATATGGAGCATAAGAGACAGTTTAACATTGATTAATGAATGTCCATGCATAAAACTCATGTTTATTATAAGATTGAAAATGCACTGTCCCTTGTCTCGTTTGAATCTCGAACTTTATTGAATGCCGTCAACGTTAAAAACATGCGCTATAATTTCTGCATTATGAATGAATTTAAACTGCGATTTGCCTTCTAAGAATTATTTCATATGTATTGGTTTATATTGCATGAATTTACATGGATTTATTTTCAATCACAAATCTTTTGGCTATGGTAACGCTAAAGTATGTTTTTCATGTTCATGAACACCGATTTCTATTTCTAAAGGAATTTGCTGTATAGGAAGTTACTCGAAAAAGGCTACACGCCGAAACGCGTCGTCCTTGATCTTGGTGCACAATAAAATATTTGTGCAGTCTCCTGGTGTGCGGCTCCTTGTCTTCTGCATTTGGAGAATTGTCGAGGAATATATATATACTGAAAAAACCATAGGTTTCAGGGACGTTATAGTTAGAAATTAGCATTTAAAAAACCTTTGAAATTCACTGAAAAAACCATAGGTTTCAGGCACATTATATAGTTAGAAATTAGCATTTAAAAAACCTTAGAAATTTACTGAAAAAACCATAGGTTTCAGGGACGTTATAGTTAGTTGGACATTTCACTCGTACAAAACTTGAGAAATTCCGCCACTATAGTTAGTTCAGCGAACTATAACTCGCGCCCCCACAATGCACTGCTGATGACGTCACATATTATATCATTCATGACATGGTCAGTGACATCACTGATGACATCTCAAATGACATCATTGATGACATCATCCAGTGACTGTGTGTTTCTATAAAGTTTAAATATGTTTTATATATATGCCAAGGTGTATTGAAGAATGAGTGGGTGTATAAGTGTCTGGATGGAAGATTTAGTAGGTGCGTGACTGACTGTATAAGTGAGTGATTAAATGTGTCTTACTGAATGCATGGGTTAGTGACTAAACTGTGTGAATGTCTGTAACAGTCTGTCTGTTGTTGTGTAAGCTGCTGCATGGGTTGGCGAGTAGCTACATGAGTGTCTATATGGGTTATTGATTGGTTGCCTGAGTATTTGTATGGGTGCCTGAGTGTATGCGTGGGTGGGTGGGAGGTGTGTGACTGTGCATAGATGTGTGAGTGGTTGATTCACTGGGTGTATGGGTTCAAGAGTGCATGTGGAAACAGCTGTATGGGTGGGTGGGTGTGTTGGTGAGTGAATGGATGTCTCAGTGGTACATGTCCAAGTAACTACATATCTAAAAGGCAGTGTATGTGAGAGTTGGAGTATATAAATGACTATACGCGAGAGTCAGTGATTGTGAGAGTGGCTGTATGGATGAGTGTGTACTTGTATCAGTGATTGTATAAGAGAGTAAGTATGCGTTAGTATCTGTATGAATAAGTGAGGTGGTGTGTGTATAACTGTATAGGTGAGTAAATGGAAGTGTGATTGATTCTTTGCATGACTGACTAGGTGTGTGAGTAACTCTGGATGAGTGGCGGTGTGTGAGTGTCTGTATAGGTGTATGAGTGCATATGATAGTGTTTTATTGATGAGTGACTGTATGTATGCGTGACTGTATGGGTGAATGAGAGGATGTGTGTGTAGACCTAGGAATCAGTGAGTGCGTATGTAGTAACTGGTATTAGGGTGTGAGGAGGTGCATCAGATTTTCACGTGGATGATGTCATTTGAGATGTCATCAGTGATGTCACTGACCATGTCATGAATGATGTAATATGTGACGTCATCAGCAGTGCATTGCGGGGGCGCGAGTTATAGTTAGCTGAACTAACTATAACGGCGGAATTTCTCAGGTTTTGTACGAGTGAAATGTCCAACTAAAAATAATGTCCCTGAAACCTATGGTTTTTTCAGTGAATTTCTAAGGTTTTTAAATGCTAATTTCTAACTATAACGTGCCTAAAACCTATGGTTTTTCAGTGAATTTCAAAGGTTTTTTAAATGCTAATTTCTAACTATAACATAGCAGTCGCGTTTGCAGAGTGGTGGAGAAAGGTGAGCGTGGCCTCCAAACACCTTTTAGCAATCCCACTGTGTGGGATTTAGCGAACGTAACAGGAGGGATAGTTAGCCCCCAACATCAACCTTGGGGGCCAACTACCCCTTTTATTACCTCCAGTAAGTCCCACACAGCAGGATTGCCAACTTGTTATATCAGGCCCGCCCCCTCCCTGCACCACTGTGCAAATGTGCCCCCTGGCACGTTGTAAGTTAGGGGATTAAGTCCCCTTGAATCTTGAGGGTCCGTGGGGGCCAAGTAGCCCATCAGGTACCTCCAGTAAGTGCCACAGAGCTGCGTTGCAGAGAGGTGTTCCGAGGCCACGTCCCTTTTTACACCACGCTGCAAACACGGCTTCTGGCGCACTGCTGCTCGGAGGATGAAGTCCACTTGTGTCCTGAGGTCCTCAGGACACAAGAGGACTCTCATCGCCCATCAGCAGTGCACTAGAAGCCGCGTTTGCAGAGTGGTGTAAAGAGGGCGTGGCTCGACCACCTCTCTGCAACGCAGCTCTGTGGCACTTACTGGAGGTACCTGATGGGCTAGTTGGCCCCCAGGACCCTCAGGATTGAAGGGGACTTAATCCCCCAATTTACAATGTGCCAGGGGGCGCGTTTGCACACTTGTTATGTCAGGCCCCGCCCCCTCCCTACTCAGTTCCTATGAGGTACCGTGTCTCCCCCTTAATACTGCGCACTCAGATAACTTGCACAAACTTTCCCTAATCCAATCCATTCCCTCCTATACCCATAGAGTTGCAAGACACATTTCTAGAGGTATAGTGGAAAACAACCTCATACAAGTCCCCATCTTACACGAACCCACCACAACTCCCATCAAAACTCGGCTAAAATGTATACTTCTAAACTATAAGTCTGCCTCAAGACATGCAGCCGACATAGCTGACCTCATATTCACCAATGAACCTGACCTTCTAATTTTGACCGAAACTTGGCTAAATGAAACATCTACGCCCATCCTTGACATACTAGTACCCCCACCCTATGACATCTCAAGACTTGATAGAACTGATAGGCCAGAAGGTGGTATTGCTTGCATACATCGGAGCAATCTTTCTGTGATCCGCTCCCACTCCCAGGTATTATCTTCCTGTGAAGACCTTTGCTTAGACATCACTAGTAATAATAAACGAATATGTTCACTACACTCATTCTACCATCCACCAGGGGATAACCTCACCTTCATTGAACACCTCATGGATATTCTAGCTACAAATGACGGACAACAAAATACTCAAATATTCCTTGGTGACTTCAATCTCCACTGGGATGACCTTGACGACCCAGGAGTCAATAGCCTAAAAGCTTTCCTCTCAGACCTTAACCGTACCCAAATCTGTGATAGCCCCACACATGATAAAGGCTCAACCCTTGACCTAGTAATTTCCAAAGCTGACTCCACTCAGCTTGATTCGATCCTCCCCTGTGACTGGTCTGACCACCACATCATCACATTCCACATCAATGAATCAGTTAAATTACACTCTACCCAACTCACGAGAACGAAAATTTGGAAGAGGAATCTAAAAAATGTCGGTTCCGACTTACTCACATCCTCTAGTCCCAACATCCTGCTTCCGCCTGAAGGCTTATCCGATGTACAAGGTCTAACTAACCACTACTTCCACTCCATGAACACGTTACTAGACAAACTAGCTCCCCTACAATTGAAAAGAGTCGCCACAAAAAACTCAAAACCCTGGTATGATGGTAGGCTAAATGAAGACAGGCGATCCTTAAGATTAATGGAACGACGTTGGAGATCAGCACCATCCTCTGACCACCTCAAGCTACTAAGGAGCACGAGAAACTCCTACTACAGAAAGATCAGACGATCAAAAGCAGACTTCTTCAGTAAGCAATTAGACCAAGCCAAGAACCGTCCCAAAAAGCTATCCGAACTTATCAAATCACAATCGAAGAGTGCACCCCAATGCCCCCAAACTAACCCAGACACACTACCCAATTGCAAGGAGTTTGCCTCCTTCTTCACTATGAAGACAGAAAACATAAAGACAGACCTGCTCAACGACCTAATGTCCCATACTGACTCGCACTTGGACAATTCACTGTCCCCGCTAGGAGGTCCACTCGTGCGTCCTGCAAAGTTCGACCTCAAAAACAACGCATCATGGTCCTCCTTCAACACCTACAGTGAAGAAACTATATTAAAAACGCTCACGGCCCTAAATCCTTCATGTCACTTCACAGACCCTCTACCTGCAAACTACATAAGACTTCATTCCACTGGTATTGCCTCTATGGACTAAGATTATAAACACCTCTCTCCTTCAAGGAACCATCCCAGAAATCCTTAAAGCAGGGCAGGTAGCCCCTATCTTAAAGAAGCCAACTGCTGACCCATCGGATTTAAATAACTATCGCCCAATATCCAACATCCCCACTCTGGCCAAACTCTTAGAAAAATGCGTTCACACGCAGCTTAGCAAACACATAGATCAATTCAACCTGCTCAACCAATTCCAATCCGGCTTCCGTGCAGGTCACAGCACTGAATAAGCCATGACCCACATAATAGATGACGCACTAAAAATCCTGGACCAAAACGAAGCCTCTCTACTAATCTTGCTTGACCTATCTTCGGCCTCTGACACAGTCAAGCATGACAATCTAATCGATCTCCTGAAATACAGAATGGGCTTATATGGATCTGTTCTAAATTGGTTCACCTCCTTCCTCCAAAATAGATCCCAAAGATTCAAGGTTAACCAATCTCTATCCAAGCCCGTCCCAGTCACCTTAGGAGTACTACAGGGATCATCCCTTTCACCTACACTTTTCAACCTGTTCATGGAACCACTCACAGAACTTCTCAACTCCTCGAATATCCATTATCACATGTACGCAGATGACACACAACTCTACATAAAGATCCACTCAATTGAGGACATCAAATCTCTCAATTCAACGCTTCTAAAAACGCAGACCTGGCTGGCAGAAAACCATTTGAAATTAAACACCCTCAAAACTGAATTCCTCCTAATCGCTCCTCCCCAACCAGTCAACCACCATCCTCGATTGGATGAACCATCTAACAGCACTCAAAGGTCAACCTCTCATTATCGACTTCGCAGAATCGCTGGGAGTGACCAGGGACAAAAATCTAAACATGCAGAAACACATCAGCGCCTCTACAAAAGGAGCAAATTTTCAGATGAACACCTTGAGAAGACTGAAACCCTTCCTGCCAGCTAATGACTTCAAACAGGCAGTTCAAGCTTTAGTTATCCCTAGAGTTGAATATGGGAGTGTCACTCTGTGCGGCCTTCCCAGAACGACGACGGCCGCCCTAAGAGTCTCAATCAACGCAGCTGCTAGACTCATCACAGGCTCCAAAAGAAACAGTCACATCTCCCCTGACCTCCGAGCCCTCAACTGCCTACCTTTCGAGGCTAGAATTCATCTGAAAATCGCTTGCATGACACACAAGGCACTACATCACAAAACTCTGAGTTATCTAGCTCAGAAGCTGGTGCTCTCTTGTGGGAATAGATCCACCAGGAGCTCCAATAATCTTCTACTGAAACCTCAACGATTTGTCAAGAAGAAAATATACAACCGATCCTTCTCAGGAATGGCTCCCAGGATTTGGAATGCTTTGCCCCCAGAAACAAGAAAGAATCCTTCTACTGCATTCTTCAAAAAAGAAGTGAAAGCTATTCTCATGGCTAAATATACCTGAACTATTTATACTTACCTGTAATTTATTTGCTAGTTGTTAGTAGTCACCCGTTTTTATGAGATTCACCTACATTTTTCTATGCTTGTTTTACTTACATCTACCCTGTAAAGCGCACCGATACCCGCAAGGGTCTTGTGTGCGCTATACAAAACCTTCAAAATAAAATAAAATAAGGTCTCTGCGAGACAGAAACGCGTTGAGTTTGATACAAGGATTTGCCTTTGGAACTTTGAGGAACGAATAAAGGAATTATATTCACTCCGTGAGTGTGACCCGACTGTTTCCTTACGTAAAGCTTGGACGATATATTTTTATATATATCTATCTATCTATATATATATATATCTATCTATATCATGTGAACAAGGCCGCAGGTCGTCGGCCGAAACGCGTCATGTGGACCATGTCATTTAAAGAATAAAAAAACTTTTTTCACTATACCTGGAGTCTGTGCCCGAGCCGTGATTCTTCACTTTCCGTGATTCTTCACTTTCCATGCACCAGGAAGGAGTTTGATATTGATATATATATATATATATATATACACACACACACACACACATTGCGCTGGAAATACCAGGGTTCTCTTTCTATTACATATTTGAGTACTCAGATGCTTCGATTATGAATATCCTCTGTTAAGGGCAGCATCAGAGAAGGGCTCTGAATGTGCCAGCACTTCTGATATGCAGTCTGATTACAGCAGAGTTCACGATATAACACTGTTCCAACTCTATCTTTGTTCTCTTTCTTAGTTTAGCTTCTGAGGAAGCGTCTTCTGACATGCTTTGGTAATTTTAGATTTAAGCATTCACTTGATTTCACAAAAATGTTACTGTAAATTAAGCTAGATTACATCTGTGGTCCAGTACCTAGGTTACCAACTAAGGATCAACAACACAACTTGGAATCTGACCTTCTCCACTCGAGCATACTGTGTAATTCTTTGGCAAAAAACTTCATCCACTATGCCTCAATTCCCAGTTTGCCATAATTGTGAGCATACACCAAGCACTAGATGAATAAATGGTTTACAATTTACAAATACATGAACTACGCAAGACCTTGTCAGAGTCAAAATGTTATTTGCCTGATTCTTTAAACTATTTACACATTTCAGTATGATTTATATGTCAAAAGTTGGTTTACTTGCATAAAGATTTTCATCAGGAAATCTACTTGAGGGGTCTGGAAGCAGGTGGAAAGTGATAGTTTCAGTACTCTCGCCTAGGAGTATAGTTTCCAGGCCTACTTGAGTAACCCTGTGTGAATTCCTGAATGTAGTAAATCTTCACTCATGCAAGGTCATAGAAGTGCAGGTGTGTGTCACGATTCATGGCTCACCTTTCGTGGTTTGGTGGGCACAATTCTTCAAACCCACTTGCATTAAGCTTCTTTTAATGAAGGAAAGGCCAGAAGAGGTCACAGAATGGTAGAGCCATTTGCTTTGAGGCTCAGTTGCTCTAGAGAATGCATCTGATATTACCTAACATAAAAAATATATACATATATGAACACAGTGAGCCCGGGACCCACGTCTGGGCATACCCGGCGCACTTAGGGCGAGAAAGCAAAAGACACACAATTGATGGACGGAATGCAGAACAAATCAAAATATTCACCCCCAGTCAAGAGATCTGGGTTAAATCCATCATTCTTTTTCTCACCATGCCACTGGAGTCAAGCTATCCTGGCCGATGAGGGCTGAAAGCGCGAAACCGGTCCTAGGATGCTTGTTTCCAGTCCATGGAGGACCTGGCCTGGCAGTTCGGGCTGGACTGTTCCCATTGGGCGCAGGGTCAAGACTGATTTGCATATGGCTGGGTCCAAACTGGAATGGCGAGCAAAAAACCAATGGATTTAGGCCCAGATCTCTGTACTGGGGTGAATGTATGACATTGTTCTGCATTCTTTCCATCAATTGTTCTTTTTGCACTATTTATAGATAACGGCATCAAAATTCACTAATATGCCGATGATACACAGCTCTACTTGAAAGCCTCCCCTGCTCCATACATCCAATGCCTCTAACACTGCCTGCACTTCATCCAAATATGGATGTCCAGAGCCTACCTGAAGCTCGACCTAACCAGTATCGAATTCCTGCTATTGCCAAGAACAACAAGCAAAAAAACTGTACAAAGCTGGCTCAGTTACATGAACCTCCATGGCTTCGAACCCCAACTTTCATTGAATACCCCATCACTTGACTTCACTCTGGAAACCAAAGAACATATTGACAAAAAAAAAAAGAGATGGCTTGATGCAAACTATCTCCTCTAAAACGGTTTCTTCCAGAAAGTGATTTAAAAACAGCTGTTCAGGTCCTCGTTCCATTGCGTCTGGATAGTAGTAGTAACACAGGCCTCCTCTATTTATCCGGAACCTCTTATCGGCATCCTATATGGTACAGCACTTCTCATTCAGGGCCTGAAGAAATATGAGCCTGATGGTGCTCCATTCGCTCCCCTTGCTAACCCGCAGCATCTTGAAAACCAGCAGCATAATTTACAAAGCCATCATGACAGCAGCCGGCTTCTCCTGCAGACAAGATCACCATCACTGGTGGTTCTCTGCATACCTACAGCTAGGACACCATCAGACTGCAGACTAAGAAGTGTAAAAACAAGGCAGCAGTCATTTTCCATTTATGCACTGAGGATCTGCAACAACATCTCTGTATCCATCAGGATCTCAGCAACGCTGCTCAAGTTTAGGAAAGAGTTGAAGACGCACCTCTTTGGAGAAACCTACATCACAATTGACTAACAGTGCATAAAGCAGCTACTTCTCTTATCACTCATGGATTTTATGTTTGTCTTTGGCCCTGTTCGGAGATCAGCTGTCTTTGGCATGGTTTGTGCCATAGAAATAGCACACACATACGTACAACTATTCTGTAAATTACGTTTTTGGAAAATGAAATTTTTACACTGACGCCAGTAAATCCGAAGACGTTGTTGAACTTTGTGTCTTATTCTTGATAAGAAACAGGAAGGATCCTGCAACGACTGGATGAATATTCATATTATGTATGAGTTAAGGTATAGCCATAAGTAGGAAAGTGATTATTGCTCAGAGCAACAACTTAGAATAGATGATTTATTATATTTCAGTTGCACAATGAAAACCTAGAAACTAGGCATTTAAGCAATTCAGATTCAGAGCGCAGACGTTTACAAGGCCTAAGACAGTTACCATATCAATAGGAACGAAGGTCATTATATATATACAGCGGCTTGCCTTGGCAGCAGATAATACTCTTCCCCACACCCATATTGCACACTATAAATTAGCAGCCAACGGGTTTATGTTGCAGGAGTTTGATCTACTTGTCCAGTGGACAAAATAAAAATGCAAACGTGTTGTCCTTGACCCCAAAGAATGTGCTCAGGGGTGTTGAGCGCTGATTGCAAGAACCCTTGAAGCATGCCTCTTATCTTTTCTGAGAGCACGGTCTGTTATTATGTTTACTTGATTCTCCCGATCTGGGAATATCTTTGTGCACCCATTCTTTGATGAACAAAGACCTGGATGCTGAGATGGAGTCGCCCCTTATATGTCTTTGGTGGGCTACAGCGCGAATCCTCAAACCCTCCTCAAGCCACAGGTCGAGGGAGCCACCAATTATATTGGTTAAGCCCACTAAATTCCCTGAGGTTGCTTTTCCTGCCTCCTCCCCAAGTCATGGGTGAAAAGCATCATGATCTGCCTTTCTCTAGCTTATGGCACTGTGTTTCATTTCGATAAGTGGTTAGGAGACATGTGGCTGTGCACAGGTGGAGGGGCATTAGAACTATAAAAGTATTGTTTTTTACAAAAAAAAACACTGAAGAATGAGGACATACTTGCAGAGCATTCTGTCAAGCGCGTTCCTTTAGTAGCTCACCTTCATTTCACAGTAGGTGGGGATAAGTTATCATTTAATTTAGAGCTTGTATTGGTACCCACTGCCAGGAAAACACAAAATGGCTCCAGGGGCACACGCTACACAAACTCTAAAGAATCAGGATGGACTCATCATGAAGAACGGGGCAGTGCCCCCTCTTGACGTCACAGGAAAGGCCATCGGAGGAGGAGGAAATGAACCTTGAGGCTCATTAACCATCTGGTGATGCTGTCACAATACAGCTCAAAACCCCACCTGACGCCATCAAACACAACATCATTCCGGAACGCATATTGCTGCTATGTTATGTTACTGGAGTTTGTAATGCGCATGTTCACCAAACGGTTTCATGGCGCTATGGCGGCCACAAGGTAGGCAGTGTGTTAGTTGTAAGCTTGTCTAAACCCGTTCCGCGCTGCGCAAATTTTCGTGCTGTGCGGGCGTTTTATTGAGTGGGCGGAGTTTGGACGGCCCCCGGCCGTCCTCCGCACACGCCCACCGTGACGTCGGACGGCCGGGGGCCGTCCGAAGCACACCAAGGGTTAAAGCTTTTCTAAATTCCGAGTAACAAGATGCCAATATTTTTTTTTTTCGTTTTTATTGAACTTTTATTGATGACAAAATAAAACATTGCACAGGTATTCATTGGTTAGTTGAGCATTCAATATACATTTCCCTTGTCATTACTCTCGCTTCCTGCTTTAAATACCTCATCCCTCCTATCCTGACTGCTACAAAATTATCAAGGGGGGGAGGGGGGATGCACCACGTCGAGGGGATGCACAAATGTTTCCTCAATACACGTTCCAAGTGCCCCATATTTGCCTCCATTCCCTAGGATTGCCCAGAGATTCCTTTTTTTTAAAAAATATTTTTTTATTGAGTTCACAATTTACTTTGCACAAATAATCATACATGCTTGTCACTAAACCTCAATAATATCAAATTACTTATCATGCAGAGGAGACAACATTTCTACTGCTGACTTTACCACAACATCAACAATCAAGATTCAACATCAAATGTTGCAAATGATAGACAGATTTTTGGGAATCGTCTCCTCATGTGTAGGGTCTTGAGCCGAGGTCCAATGTCCAACTATATATATAACAACTACTCTTAAAACAACAAACAACAATTGCACCCAGTAGAAATAGCCTGGCTAAATTTGCAACAGAATAATTATCCTCAGGACAGGTAGATTACATATATATTCAATACCCTGTAATGTTCTAAGCTATGCCTGCTAGAGAGCCCATAAAGAGGCAGTGAGGTTTCGTCCTGGGTTAGGTCCTGGATGGGAGGTGTTTTTATTTTTGTTGATCATGTTGATATGGCAGGCTGTGTGGGTTCAGGAGAGCTACTCCTTTCCTCTACATCTCTCACTTCCCATTCTCGTAATACTTCTGACCATAAGTTCGCTATGGGTCGGCGCCTCATCCCTCTTTTATCTTCCTCAATTAAAGGTCTTTCCTCCGCCCGAGCCCAAGCCGTGACATCTTTTTCCCAGATTGCAATGTTGGGACCTGAGTGGGATTTCCATCTTAACGCTATTCTTCTTTTGGCCAGAACCAAGACCAGGTCTATGAATCGGGTTCCTAACTTTTTGGTCTTTGGCCTGGTAAATAACCCCAACAAGCAGGCTTCTATCGTGCAAGGAATGGTACGCGTGAGGACCTTGTGTAATACTGCCAGGACACGATGCCAGTATTCGGGCAGGGATGGGCAATCCCACAACATATGCTTGAAATACACATCTACGTGTGCACAGCTTGGGCACTGCTGGTCACTACTACCTAGCATTAAGTTAAGTCTGTGTGGAGTGCGGTAGGTCATATGGAGGATATTAAATTGGGTGCATTTAAAGCTGGCGTTTCTACTTATCGTCTTGGGCGATCTCAATGCCGTCTTCCAATATGCTTCAGACAAAATGCGTTCTACGAGTGCCTCCCATTTCTGTAGCAGAATTGGTAGAGGTTTTTCCGCCATTTCCCTCCGGGCCCGGTATAACCATTTTATGAGGTGCCTCGCCGATCCCAATGATATCAAGGCCTGTAAAAGCGCATGTGCTTTTGGTTCTTGAGTAGGACCGTCCCACAAACACTGAAATGATTTCTGCAGCCCATGGTAATTTAAAAATTGTCCAGTAGGCAGCTCATACTGAGAGATTAAGTCGCCCAAAGGGATCATTACGCCCCCCAAATAGCAGTCTTGCGCTCTCACCAAACCCACCCTTCCCCAATCCTTCAAGTGGTTCTTAGTGAAGAATGAGGAGGTTCCTCCTCGTGGGAGGTCAGGTGAATATAAAGGGATTTCCGCGGTGCGCATAATGCTTCTGCGCCAGCATCTCAAGGCCACAATGAACAAGGCACCCTGAGGTTGCACCCACTTCCTAGGAAGTAGTAGCCTAGCCATCAGGTGGCATATCCAATGTTTCCAGCCCAATCCCCTCTAGCCACTGAGCCAACCACTGCAATTGAGCAGCTAAATAATAAGGCTCAAAGTCCGGCGCTCCCAATCCCCCCCTCTCCGGTGCCCTCTAAGCAGTGGCCAGCAACACTCTATTACGTCCCCCATCCCAGATCAAATCCCCCAGCAATGTATCCAGTTCATTGAACCAGGTCCTCGGGATGACCACCGGCAAATTAGCAAAAAAGTATAGTAAGCGCGGTAACATGACCATTTTGGAAAACGCCACCCATGACCTAATGGGGAGTTTAAGAGAGCGCCAAAATGTCACCGATGATTTAAGGGATCGAAGAGCCGGATTCAAGTTACCTTCAAAGAGGTCCTGTTTTTTCATGGAATATTTGAATACCTAGGTATCTAAAGGACCGGGGGGACCATTTAGCGTCCTTTGGAAGTGACAGGGGGCAGAGGGTCGCAGGGTAAAGGGGAAAGACGTGAGTTTTGGACTGGTTTACTTTCAAACCGGTTAGGGAAGCATAATCATTCAAGATGTCCATTACAGCCCCCAGATTCATAAACAGTTTTTTCGGTTATCATGCACCAATCCATGTCCCTCTTCCAGGCCTCAACTGTTGGCGTCTCTGGAGCCCCCCATGCTTTAGCTATACTACGTTTGGCCACTGCCATTCCCAACACTGTCCAGGTTTTTTCTTTACTTGTCAAATCTGTGGGTTCCCAAACATTCAAAAGGCACCTTTTGGCCCCTGGTTCCAAGAGTGTCCCCAGCACCTCTGTCATGCATCATAGTACTTCTATCCAATAGCTCTGTATATGTATACATTCCCAAATGATATGGAAAAACGTATCCTCCAGGTTACAGTGCCTTCTACACTTGGGATCTTCCCTTTACCCCATCTTGACCAATGCAGGTACCGTGAAGAATACTCTATGTAAAACCTTGAGCTGTATTAACTTGAGCCGTGAGGAAATCGCTACCTCCTTTGGGGATGCCAGCGCCTCCAGCCAGTCATCTTCCTCCAAATCCGGAATGTCATTTTCCCAGTTCCTACGGAGTTGGAGGAGGGGATCGGGTGCAATATTGACCAGTTTCTTATAGGTCAGGGAGATTGCTTTTTTATGCATGAATCTATGAGAATTCTGTCCTCCAATGGGGAGGACTCAGCGGGCACCTCAACCTTGGGGATTATCGCTTGCAGGGCGTGTCTGATCTGTATACATCTAAACCTTTCTCTGTCTGCAAGTTCATAGTCTCGCTGCAATTGCACAAAAGAGAGAACCTCCCTACATGTCCACAAATCTCCCACCCAAGAGATTCCGATTGTGTCCTAACGGTTGAATCCCTTGGCATGCCTCAAGGTTCCCAATTGTTCCGAATCCCATAGTGGGGTGGCCTGTGTGATTTTCCCTGCCCTTCCCAGGCTCTTATTAACTGTATTCCATATATGAACTGCTTGTCTGGTGGGGCCTGTGAGCTGCAATCGCGATGGCTTGGTGTATAGCGCTCTATGGAAGCTCCCTCCTGGAAGGATCCACCTATCCATTCTATATCCAGGGTCGTCCTGTGGCCTATATATGCAATGATTGATGGCAGTAAGCTGTGCTGCCCAATAGTATTTCTTAATGTTAGGGAGTCCTATACCTCCATCATACCATCCCGTCATCAGCTTCTGGGCAGCAACTCGAGGCGGCCGCCCCACCCACAATACATCCCTCTGCTCGCTGTCTATAAGTAGGAGGTGGGAACAGGAAATGGCATATTGTGTAACACATAGAAAAAGCGTGGGAGAGACATCATCTTGAATAACGCTGCACGTCCCAAAAGTGACAGCGGAAGAGTTTTCCAGTGGCGCACATCAGATCTCAAGCGCTGCAACGGGGGCAAGAGGTTTTGAGCGTAGAATCGCACGGGATCAGTAGTGATATATATATATATACCAAGGTACCTAAACCCCTCCTCTGCTCTCTCCACTACATATCCTTTAGGCAGCGGGGGGAACCCTCCCCTCACAAGATGCCAATCTTATCTCAAGGGGGGAAAGAGTTCCAGAGGTTAGTAGCTATGATCGAGAAGCTGGTGCCACGCAGTCTCTTCCTCTTGAATTTGGGAACTGATAGATAGTTCAAATAAGCAACTTGTAGTGAACGTTTAGGGGGATACTTGTGGAGTCGGGAGGTGATGGAGGGCTTTTGTTGGGGAGTGTTTACAAAACGATCCAGCCAACTTTGAAAGTCGTTCTTTGTTCTATTGCTGCTTATTCTTAGAGATGCAGGAGAGGTTAAAAAGGCTGTTTTTCCTCTACATCACACCCTACCACTAGATACCTCCCACACTCCAATAACAATATGCATAACTGTAACCCACTGAATGTACGTATCACCATTGTTATTTCACTCCCCACCCCTTGGTTCACCTAGCGTGACATCTGCTCTGCTATCTTTCTGCTCTCAAATTCAAGCGGCAGAGAAGCAAATCTTTGCTACAGTTGTTCTATTACCTGCATCTCTTAGGTTTTGAAGCACGTATGGAATCTGTGCTCCCTTTGGACTCTTGTTAGCTGGAGTAAGAGCAGTTGTTTGATATTTTATGTGTGTATTTTGTACTGCTATAGGTTGGTGATCCTCTCACAAGTGCATGGCTGACTGGCTGTGTGACTACCATATGTTTCTTCCTTCTGGTGGTCCCTTGTTCGCCTCCTTTCTGCTCTAGGAGCTTCTGGACATTCCTACAGTACACAGAGTGGGTAACTGTTGTTTATCAAAGCGTGAAGCTTGCCATGTACTGAACAGAGCGCCCACAGGTCACACACTTTCTCCAAGAATGCACAGGTGTGCGAGTGTGTTCCAATCCCTTTATAAATGTTGTATACCTTTTATTTCTGTTGCATGAATTGCATGTATATGTTTAAATGCTGTCAGTAGCCTGTTGTTAAGCAGCATGTTCTAAGTTCTATGGATAGAAGGAGGAATTTTTGACTTACCTCAAGGCCATTGATGGTGGAAGGTTGTCAGCTGAGAGGAAAAAAATATTTTGACACTGTTTGGGATCAGAAGGTCAAGTTGTGTTTAGAACGCTACTGAAGCTGAAGGTATTGGAGACAGGAATGTTTTTGAAGAAGATATGGTGAGAATAGAGACCAGGTTCAAACCTACTTCCAGTGCTGCCCTTCTTAGGTTTAAGTTTTATACCTGACCTCAAGAAGCAGGTAAACTTTTGATGACTTTCTTACGGGGTTGCAAGCTGTTTCTATAAACTGCAGTTTTGGACCTATCACTGATGAAATGATAAGGATCAGATCATTGTACATGTCAGGAGTAAGAAGGTTCAGAGCAGTTATGGATAATGGGTGATCCGAATTTGCAGGACATCATTAGCACTGCTAAAGCACTGGAACAGTCGGAAAATGCAATCTTTGAATAAGTATCAGTGGGGGATGTGTGCAGTGTGAAGTCTGGAAATCCACGTATAGGCAGAGTGTGGACAAAAGATATGATTAGGCTTTTCATTATTATAGATATGGCAGCACTAGTCATACAGCATCTTCTCCAAGGTGTCATGCACTGGGTAAAGAATGCAAGAAATGTGGACGTTTGAGGTAGTTTGCACTGGTGTGGTTACAGACTTTAAATGGAACTTTAATGGTAATGCTGGGAGGGTTGGGGGGGGTGGGGGGGAGGGAGGGAGTTGCAGTAACCAAGGCAGTTTGAAACCACCCAAGTGTGCGGTGCGCGTTTTGAATGTGAAACTGGAGCTTATGGCTGACTCGGGATCACCATGGACAATAATTACTAAATTCAAGAAATCATGATCCTGTGTTGGTGGTAACAGAGTGATAATAAGACAAGCATTTACAATGCAATAGGTCTCGCAATTGCGATTTTTTTAGCTATTGGCATTGTAAATGCAATGCCTTTATAATATTAAAAGGCATTGTCAGTTACAATACCAATAGATCAAAGTTTTGCAAAAGCAATACCTACTGTATTGCAGAGTGCAGTGTCCTTGAAGCGGGCATCTCGCTCATTATTAAAGTAAAAAGAAAGAAAAAAAAAAAGAAACAGAGTGCGTTGTCCCTGAAGCAGGCGCTGTGCTCAGTATTAAAGTAAAAAAACAAACTAAAAAAAACAAACAGAGCGCGTTGTCCCTGAAGCGCGCCTGTGCTCAGTATTAAAGTTAAAAAAAATAAAAAAGAAAGAGCGTGGTGTCCCTGAAGTGGGCGCCGTGCTCAACATCAAAGTTTTTTTTAAAGGTTTTTAACTGAGCACAGTCTCCCTAAAGCGGGCGCCGCGCTCAGCATGCAAGTTAGAGCGGCATAGCGCTCTATAAGAAAATCGGCCGCCATTGTCCTGTGTGGGCGCGCTGCAAATACAAAAAGCAGCCGCCATTGTCCCCATCAGTGTCAATAAACAAAATAGTGCTTACCCACTAGATAAAACAGACTGTGTAACGAGCCAAGTAAAAGGTCCAGTCGTTCTGGGCGGTAACAAATGCAGACAAGGCGGTACCAAGGAGGGACTAACAAGCCTATTCACGAATCAGAAGCCAGCATTTACGAAGGACAATGACCCAAGCCAATGAAAAATATGGGTGGAGAGTGGGCGGGGCTTCCAGTGCATACTCTAATACAGCATGCCTCGCAGAGCGAGCAGTGCATGCGCGCTGCCGCTAGGCTCGACCTAAAAAGGCTGATTAGCCAGTTTTCTAAAGTGTTCTCGGAAGAGCTGGGAAAACTTAATAGCTTTGGTCACAAGATCATGTTAAAAAAAAGGGGTAGTAACTGTCAAACGAAAACTTATGGGAGTACCTGTGAACGTGAGAGATGAACTTAAAAAATTGTTGCAAGGACTTATTGATGAGGACATTATTGAGGTAGTGGAGTGATCCAAATGGGTATATCCCAGGGTTCTCAATCTGTGCGCCGCGGCTTTCCTGGTGCGCCTACAACTAGCCAGGGGCGCCGCTCAAAGGTTTCATATTTTCGAATCATGTCATGAAATTGCCGGTAACATCTTAGAAATGTGAGCTATTTAGGAAAAGCATAAATCCTCTTGTCCACCATGATGGCAGCAGAGCATTCTGTATTGTGAGTGCAGAACTGAATGTTACTAATGGAGATGGGTTACTGCGTCTCTGCTTAAGAAGCCAGCAATCAAGAGCTTCTGCGTGGCAAGAGGTCACTGGTGGCCAACCCACAACCTGAGTGACAGTGGTCATGGTAGCAGGCTGCTATAGAACACAGGTAAGGTAAGCTATTTGTAATGCAGCTGCCCTAGAACATACAGGCCCATTTTAAATGTGTGTAGCTGAGCCCAACTATCAATGCACTGGATAAGCAGCTCCAGGCTCATATAGTCTCTCGAATACATTTGGAAGAGGAGGCAAAGTCTGGTCGCTTTCTCAAAGAATTAGGTCGAATTAATCCAGAACTGAGGAAAACAGTGCTGTTTTAAAATTAAAGAGAAGAAGAAACACTACCTGCCTCAACATGGAGCGAATTCTCTTGCTTCTGAGAGCTGGAGTTCTGGTGGTTCTGAGTGTCAGCAAAGGGAATCAACGAGAGAGGCTGAGGATAGTGACCACGCTTAGCTTGACTAAGATCTGCTCTGAGACGCCCTATATGCCCTTATTCCACCGCACCTGCAGCTGCACTCTGCATTTCTCTGACAAGCAGCGCTGAGCTCATCAGGCTGCGCACCTCCTCACCACCCAGTCCAACAGCTTTCCCATGATGAGGCCAGAGAGCGATTCATACCCACCTATGAACCTTTGTTCACGACAAGCTGCAATAAACGCAAAAACAATCATTGATGGATAGAATGCAGAACAATGTCGTACATTCACCCCAGTACAGAGATCTGGGCCTAAATCCATCGCTTTTGCTCACCATGCCATCTCCAGTTCGACCCAGCCATATGCAAATCAGTCTTGACTCTGCGCCAATGGGAACAGTCCAGCCCGAACTGCCAGGGCCAGGTCCTCCCTGGACTGGAAACAAGCATCCTAGGACCGGCTCGGCTTTCAGCCTTCATCAGCCAGGATAGCTTGACTCCAGCGGCATGGAGAGCAAGGACCACGTCTGGGCATACCGTCCCACTCGGGGTGACAAATGCAAAACAACAATTGATGGACAGAATGCAGAACAATGTCGCACATTCACCCCAGTACAGAGATCTGGGCCTAAATCCATCGCTTTTGCTCACCATGCCATTCCAGTTTGGACCCAGCCATACGCAAATCAGTCTTGACTCTGCGCCCAATGGGAACAGTCCAGCCCGAACTGCCAGGCCAGGTCCTCCCTGGACTGGAAACAAGCATCCAGGACCGGCTTCGGCTTCAGCCTTCATCAGCTGCAATAAACCTCAGCTTGTCCCTCATACCAGTGTAGCACTTTCGACCTTACATTGGCAGTTCTGACAGTGCCAGTGTCAAGCTGCTTCTGCCGATCTCTGCAGCACTGCAGAACACTATGCTCATCAGGAGCACACACCCTGAGCTAAAACAAAACTGAGATAGGAAGAAAGCACAACCGACTCTCAGCATGGTGCTCGAGCAGCAGCAGTTCCACCAATGCTGCCCAACAAGAACAGTGCACATTCCATCTGCAGAACCAGCCAGATATAGCCTGCAAACTGTGCCCTGACTTTGCGCTTTAACTACAAAGATAAACTTCACCATTAAAGCTGTATTTCTGTCATAGATGGTCAGATAGCCCACAGCATAGTTTTAGCTCTTATAAATATAAAGAATTGACATTTATTGTGTGTGATAAATGTCTCGACTGAACTAGGCGTTCCATCCCATTCTACACTACAGGAGTACTCCATGACTGCTCGGCATGTCATGGGTACATGACCCAACTTTATCCCAATTATTTTCATGGAGAAAAGTGTAAGTACTCCCGCGACTCTGGCTTACATCCATCCACCTGCAAAAAAAGTCACATAATAGGGAGCCGCGGCCAACGGCCAATAAGCCAAGGGAGCCATGGGTTGAAAAAGTTTGGGAACCACTGCTTTTCTCCATGAAAATAATTGGGATAAAGTTGGGTCATGTACCCCATGACATGCCGAACAGTCATGGGGTACTCCTGTAGTGTAGAATGGGATGGAACGCCTAGTTCAGTTGGGACATTTATCACACACAATAAATGTCAATTCTTTTATATTTATAAGAGCTAAAACTATGCTGTGGGCTGTCTGACCATCTATGACAGAAATACAGCTTTAATGGTAAGTTTATCTTTGTAGTTAAAGCGCAAAGTCAGGGCACAGTTTTGCAAGGCTATATCTAACTTGGTTCTGCAGATGGAATGTACACTGTTCTTGTTGGGCAGCATTGGTGGAACTGCGTTGCTCGAGCACCATGCTGGGGGTCGGCTGTGCTTTCTTCCTATCTCAGTTTTGTTTTAGCTCAGGTGTGTGCTCCTGATGAGCATATGTGTTCTGCAGTGCTGCAGAGTCGGCAGAAGCAACTGACACTGGCACTGTCAGAACTGCCAATGTAGAGGCTCGAAAGTGCTACACTGGTATGAGGGACAAACTGAGGTTTATTGCAGCTGATGAAGGCTGAAAGCCCGAAACCGGTCCTAGGATGCTTGTTTCCAGTCCAGGGAGGACCTGGCCTGGCAGTTCGGGCTGGACTGTTCCCATTGGGCGCAGGGTCAAGACTGATTTGCATATGGCTGGGTCCAAACTGGAATGGCATGGTGAGCAAAAACGATGGATTTAGACCCAGATCTCTGTACTGGGGTGAATGTACGACATTGTTCTGCATTCTGTCCATCAATTGTTGTTTTTGCATTTGTCACCCCGAGTGGGACGGGTATGCCCAGACGTGGGTCCCGTGCTCTCCATGCCACTGGAGTCAAGCTATCCTGGCTGATGAAGGCTGAAAGCCCGAAACCGGTCCTAGGATGCTTGTTTCCAGTCCAGGGAGGACCTGGCCTGGCAGTTCGGGCTGGACTGTTCCCATTGGGCGCAGGGTCAAGACTGATTTGCATATGGCTGGGTCGAAACTGGAATGGCATGGTGAGCAAAAAACGATGGATTTAGGCCCAGATCTCTGTACTGGGGTGAATGTACGACATTGTTCTGCATTCTGTCCATCAATAATTGTTTTTGCGTTTATTGCAGCTTGTCATTGAACAAAGGTTCATAGGTGGGTATGAATCGCTCTCTGGCCTCTCATCATAGGAAAACTGTTGGACTGGGTGGTGAGGAGGTACGCAGGCCCTGATGGGCTCAGCGCTGCTTGTCAGGGAAATGCATGTGCAAGCAGCAGGTGCGGTGGAATAAGGGCATATAGGGCGTCCTCAGAGCAGATCTTAGTCAAGCTAAGCGGTGGTCACTATCCTCCAGCCTCTCTCGGTTGATTCCCTTTACTGACACTCAGAACCACCAGACTCCAGCTCTCCAGAAGCAAGGAAAATTCGCTCCATGTTGGGGCAGGTAGTGTTTCTTCTTTCTCTTTTTAATTTTAAAACAGCACTGTTTTCCTCAGTTCTGGATTAATTCCGGCCTAATCCTTTAAGAAAAACGACCAAACTTTTGCCTCCTCTTCCAAATGTATTTCGGGAACTGTATGAGCCTGGAGGGTGCTGTTTCTATCCAGTGCATTGATAGTTGGGCTCCAGCTACACACATTTAAAATGGGCCTTGTATGTTCTAGGGTAGCTGCATTACAAATCGCTTTACCTTCCTGTGTTCTATAGCAGCCTGCTACCATGACCACTGTCACTCAGGTTGTGGGTTGGCCACCAGTGACCTCTTGCCACGCAGAAGCTCTTGATTGCTGGCTTCTTAAGCAGGAAATACGAGTAACCCATCTCCATTAGTAACATTCAGTTCTGCACTCACAATACAGAATGCTCTGCTGCCATCTGGTGGACAAAGAGGTTTTATGCTTTTCCTAAATAGCTCACATTTCTAAGATGTTACCGGCAATTTAATGACTTGAATTCGAAAATATGAAACCTTTGAAGCGCGGCGCCCCTGGCTAGTTTGTAGGGCGCACCAGGGAGCCGCGGCACACAGATTGGGAACCCCTGGAGAAAAGTGTAAGTACTCCCGCGACTTGGCTTACATCCATCCACCTGCAAAAAAAGTCACATAATAGGGAGCCGCGGCCAATAAGCCAAGGGAGCCATGGGTTGAAAAAGTTTGGGAACCACTGGTATATCCCATTGTTTTGGCAAGAAAACCGGACTAAAGTTTAAGGTTGTGTGTGGATTTGAGAGCCTTAAACGCAAATTTAGTGGCGGACTGTCACCCTATGCCGAATATTAATGAGGTAGTTTGCATGCTGGAAGGGGCCAAGGTGTTTTCCACTTTTGATCTTCGATCGACCTATCACCAAATAGCATTGGCCGAAGAATCCAAACAATTTACTGCTTTTCTTACTTCACAGGGTATTTTCCAATATAAGAGGATGCCCTTTGGCTTGGCCTCTATGGCACCTGTTTTCCAAGTGCTATGTATCACATATTCAACAATGTAGACTGTTTTGTCAAGTGCGTCCAGGACGATACACTTATATTTTCCTGGAATCAAAAGGAACATATTGTACATGTTATGTAAGTTTGTAAGGGTTTGGAGTGACATGGTCTGACTCTTAAGGAGAATAACTGTAATTCTGTTGAGTACCTGGGGCATACGCTTTCTGGGATGTAGTGGTTCCTAAGAAGTCACTTGTGGATGCTATTGTTAAAGCTCCTGCCCAGATAACAAGGAAAAACTTTTGTCATTTGCTGGGTTATGCGAATATTATAGCAAGTTTATTAAGAACTTCGCTACTAAGATAAAACCACTGCCGGAGATCACTAGGCACAAGGCATTATTCTGTTGTATGAAAAGACAACAGAATACTTTCCAGCAAATCAAAGAAATTGTACAAGCTCCCACGCTTAAACTTTTCATTGTGAACAAAGTTTGTATTATTACTGTTGATGCTAGTTTATATGGCATTTGTGGTGTTTTGTCTCAGAAATGTGCAAAGTATGAATGGTGTGTTGCTTTTCCTTCTTGGATACACAGTGACACAGAAAGAAGGTATTCTGTCATTGAAAAAGAGCTTTTGGGGTGTGTGTGGGGCATCGAACACTACCAGAATTATCTGTGGGGGAGTAGATTCATACTCCGAACGGATCACAAACCTTTGGTGGCGATTTTGTCAACAGGTAGGGGATGGAATGCCACAGCACGCATAGCTAGACTCAAGTCTAGATCACAGGTTTACAACTTTAGTGCGGAGCATGTACGAGGCAAGGACAATGTCACTGCTGATTGTCTGCCCAGATTGGGTGTCCGGGTGACAAGAGCACTGAAGGGCGTTGTTAGACCTGGTACCATTGGCGTGAGTCTCCCTTCCATTTTTTGCTGATTGCCTCCTCTGTTTTTTATATGTTTTGCTGGTTTAGATGCTTTGGGCACTGTGCCACTGCCATTCAGTGCAAGTGCTCCCTATGGTAAATTGATGTATTGATTAGTGACTCCATGATTGGATTATTTGATTTACTTGTCAGACCCTAGTATAGTGCACCATGTGTGCCCAGGGCCTGTAAATCAAATGCTGCTAGTGGGCTTGCAGCACTGATTGTGCCACCCACAGGAGCAGCTTGTAAAGTGTGTCTCAGGCCTGCCATTGCAGAGCCTGTGTGCAGTCTGTGACTGCCATGTCGACTTGGTAAGTGCACCCACTTACCAGTCCCTAAACCTTCCCTTTTCTGCATATCAGTCACCCCTAAGGTAGGCCCAAGGGCAGGGTGCATTGTATGTAAAAGGTAGGACATGCCCTGGTGTGTGTAGCATGTCCTGATAGTGAATTACAGCCAATTTCGTTTTTCACTATTGCAAGGCTACCTGTCCCCATAGGCCAGAATGGGCAGTTTGATTATAATATCTTATAATCCTAACTGACCCAGGGAACATGGTAGAAATTCGAATTTCGTATGCCTGAACTCAGAATGATAAAATACATCTTTTAGTGAAATTGGTTTTAACATTCTGTGTTTGAAAATACCACTTTTAGAAAGTAGGTATTTTCTTGCCTAAACCATCCAGCCTGCCTCTACTAGCTTGTGTATTGTATGTCTGGTTTTGTGAGTGGCAGGGGCTGGGGGGCTCCAGGAGACAGGGTGAGTCAGCACAGGGCTGAATAGACCTATCTGCATGTAGAGTGGTGGGAGGAGTAGCGCCTGGGCCTGAATAGGGCTGTGCCTGCCTTCCACAATGCTGGCTCCACCTCCTGTGGTGTGTCTGATGTCCCTGGCCCACACTGACAAAGGAAGAGGGTGTGCACTGGCAGGATGCACCCAGAACTGGTTTGGACTAGGTACAGGACCCTCTGCCTTCAGAGGACAAAGGATTTGCTGGTATAAATATTGGGGCCCTGACCCCAGAACTTTAGATCACTTCTGGAACAACAAGACAAACCTTTGCAATGGAGAAGAACCAAGGAAGCTGCAGGAGTTTGGACTGCCCCTCTACCAGTGTGCTGTTTGCTGGGATGGCCTGCAGTGGTCTTCATTGCCAAGGAAAGGAGAAGGAACTTTTAAAGAACTTCCATCATCTTGCAGAATATTCTCCAAGGGCTTGAACTAGAGCTTGCCTCCTGCTGACGTCTCAGGGCTACAAGACTTCACCACCAGCTCCCTCCTGAATTCCCTTGCTGGGGATTCTGTCTGCAGAAGCCTGCGTGTCGCTGGGAGCTGGAAGCGCCTGCGTGTCGCTGTCGCAGCTGCTGCCGTCGCATCGCCGGAGAAGCATGTCGCCGCCGCAGAGGCCGCCGCATCACCAGAGAAGCGTGCCTTCGTCGCAGCTGCCTGCCGTCGCATCACCGGAGAAGCGTGTCGCTGTCGCAACTGCCTGCCGCCGCATCACCAGGGAAGCTGCAGTCGCTACCGCAAGGGTCACAGTCGCATCCCCCGAGAAGCGCTGTCGCCGCCGCAGCGGCCTGCCGCCGCATCACCGGAGAAGCGTGTCGCAGGGCCTGTCGCGGCTCCAAAGATACAGAGTTCGACGCGACGGCGGTCAGGCGTGCACGCATCGCCTTCACATCATCGCATCAAGGGCGCACTTTCATCGCATCGCACCGGATCGTCGCCCCGCATCGAGGCGCCTGCTCGCCGCATCGTCCTCCCTGCGGACCCTTTGTTTGTTTTGCGTTACGCATCCCAGGTACTTTTGTGAGAAACGTTTCGCATTTATCATCAACTTGAACTAAGTTACTTCTACCATCTTTAAGTCTATTTTTGAGTACAGTATTGTGGATTTTTGTCGTTTGTGGTCTTGTGTTAAATCTATATAAAGAATACTTATTTTTATAAAACCTGTGTGGTGTCCATCTGTAGTGTTATCACTGTATTACTGTATGTGTTCACAAATGCTTAACACACTGCCTCTGAGATAAGCCTGTCTGCTCGTGCCAAGCTACCAAGGGGTTCAGCAGGGGTTATCCAGGAGTGTAATCCCCCTTTCCCTGACTAGAAGCAAGGGTCCCTATTTGGTCAAAGGTGTATACCATTGCCAACTAGAGACCCCCAGTTCTAACATTGGTGGTCAGCGGTGAGGATTCTGGACTTGCATTTGTGACTCATATACAGTGATTGGTGTACACTACTAGTGAGTGCAGACCAAACGCAACCACATACTTTTTTGGTAGAATTTTTTCTCCTTGGACTGCTATTTTTCTGAGAACTACCAATTCTTATTGCCATGAGTCCACCAGCATCTGTTGCATCTATGGATCCAGATTTTGAGGAAGAGAGGTTGGATACCTATAATGCCAAACAGCTGAAAGCCTTCTGTAAAAAATTTAAAGTTGCTATTCCAGGCCTCACAAAGAAGGATGAGTTCCACAAGGCGCTGAGGGCCTGGGTGGAAGCAAGAAATGCATCTGAAAATGTGGAGCACCCTGTGGGAGAGGCAGAAGAGCAGCTAGATGGGCCAGTGGGTCCAGGGGGGAGAAAGTACCTACCCCGCCAGGCAGCAGTGTTTCTTCCAAAGACCTGTCCCCAGGAGAGCTGGAGGATAGGGAGAGAAATAGAAGGCAATGAATGGAGCTGGCCAGGCTCAAGATGGAGGGTGAAAATAACAAGTTAGCCTTGGAAAGAGAGATAGAATGAGATTAGAGCATGAGAGAATGTTGAGGGAGTTGGAGATCAAAGCTAAAAGCTTAGAAATAAATCCCTCTGGTGGCAGCACACCGTCTGTGCCTGCAGAAGGCAGGGTATATATCCCAAAGGATGTCATCAAAGATTTCCATAAGCATGAAGATATTGTGCAGTGGTTTGCAGCCTATGAGATAGCAATGTTGGCCCACCGGGTCCCTGAGAAGGATTGGGGAGCGGGGTTGTGGGGCCCCTTTGTGAGTAAGGGGAGGGATACATTGTTAGACCTACTCAGTGAGAATAGGATGTCTTATGCCCATATGACGGAAGCCCTGATGACAAGGTATGGTTTGACCCCAGAACTCTATAGACAGAGGTTCAGGGCTTTGTAAAAAGCTGGAGGCAACCACTTGGGAAAATATGCATCTTTCTTTTGCAGAGCTATGGATGGTTGGGTGAAGGGTAGCAAAGTGAGTACTTTTGAGGAGCTCTATGATTTGTTTGCATGGGAGCACTTGTCTGGTAATTGTTTTCCAGAGCTACGCCAGCACCTTATTGATAGCAAGTTAACTAACCCTAGGAAGCTTGTTGAGGAGGCGGACCGCTGGGTCAGCACCCGGGTCCACAAGGGTCACGTGGGAGACTTCTGCCAAAGGTAGGCAGGGTCCCCAGCAGAAGAGTGGGGGGGACAAGGGTAAACAGAGGGAGTTCCAGAAAGGGCCCCAAAGTAATTCCCAAGGGAACCAAGGGAAGGGTTCCCAGCCTCCCCTGAGAAAGCAAGAGGCCCCGACAGGTAAACCTGTTCACAGGGGCCCCACTAAGTGCTTCACAAGTGGTCAGATGGGCCACCGTTGGTATGATGCACAGTGTCCCATGAGGGATCCCAAAGCACCACCACGTGCACCACCCTGTCAGATGGCGAGTGTAGCCCTGGGGGGGGGAGGAGATGGCTGCCCAAGGTGGGTGGGGTCCCGCAGAAATGTCCCTTGTCTCGCTAGGAGACTTTGAGAAGGTCCCTGAGACCCAGCTGCCTGATAACACTAAGAAGTACAGGCAGTGGGTGACCATCAATGGCCATAGGGTGGAAGCTCTCAGAGACACTGGGGCTAGTGTGGCAGCTGTCAATTGCCGGCTGGTGTCCAGAGAGCAGGTTATCCCCCATGCATTCTTCCCTGTAGTTGCCGCGGACAACTCACAGAGCCAGTGTGAGGTGGCTCAAGTTCCCTTTGAGTGGGGGAGGGTCTCAGGTACTCTTCAAGTAGCTGTGAGGCCAGCCATGCCTGTTGATTGTCTGTTGGGCAACGATTTGGAGAGCTCCCTTGGGATAAGGTGGAGAGAAGGTCTCATTTGAGATGTTGGGTCTGCCTGAGTGGGCGTGTGTGACCACTCGGTCTATGGCAGCCAGTAAGGGTGTTGAAGCGGTTCTGGAGCCTGATAATATGGCCCAGACCCCTGCCTTAAAGAGAAGAACTATGGGGAAACCGGCCCCCATAGTTCCCACGGTCTAGGAGGAGGCAGACCTTGAGGGGGATGCCCTTTGAACCTACAGGGGAACAAGTGGCCGAACTGGGGGACCTGCCTGAGCTGACCCATTGGCAGCAGGAAGGAGGACCCTCCAGGGAGGAATTTTGTGAGAGCAGAAGAAGTGCCCTTTCTTTGAGGGTTTGCGGCAACAGGCCACAGCCCAGGCAGCAGGTGATCAGTCTGGATCACATTGGATCTACTGGGAGAACGACCTCCTGTATAGCGAGCCTAAGGTTGCTGAGCCTGGTCAGCCCGTGTGCTGGTGGTACCCCAGCGCTTCAGAGCCTTTCTACTGGGTTTGGCTCATGATGTGCCTTTAGCTGGACATCTGGGGCAGAACAAGACCTTTGAAAGGCTTGTCTCCCACTTTCATTGGCCCCAGATGCGGAAGAGTTCAGACACTCATTGTAGGACTTGTCAAACTTGCCAGGCAAGTGGGAAAAGTGGAAGGAAGCACAAGGCTCCTCTCCAACCTTTCCCTGTAGTCAGTACCCCTTTGAACGGGTGGGCATTGACATTGTGGGGCCACTGGACCCCAAGACAGCCATGGGCAACAGGTTTATCCTGGTCTTGGTGGGACTATGCTACCCGGTAGCTATCCCGCCAGGACAGTGACGGCCCCCGTGGTGGGACGTGCACTGATGGGGATTTTCTCCCGTGTGGGGTTCCCCAGAGAGGTGGTGTCAAACCTTGGTACAAACTTCATATCCAACTATATGAAGTCCCTGTGGCAGGAGTGCGGTGTTACATACAAGTTCACCACGCCTTACCACCCCCAAGGTAATGGGCTGGTTGAGAGATTCAACCAGACCCTTATAATGGGTCTTGAGGAACCTATGAGGCGTAAGTGGGACGTCCTCTTGCCATGCCTGCTTTTTGCTTACCGTGAGGTGCCACAGAAGTCCCTAGGGTTCAGTCCCTTTGAACTCCTGTATGGTCACCCGGTGAGAGGACCTTTGAGTCTGGTCAAAGAAGGCTGGGAGCAATCTCCCAGGAAACCTTCCCAGGATGTATACAGTTACATGCTGGCCTTCAGGAACCAGACCAGGCGATTCAGGCAACTCGCTGAGGCGAATCTGGAAGCCAGCCAGGAAGAGATGAAGCGGTGGTACGATCAGAATGCCACTCTGATTGAGCTTCAGCCTGGTCAGAAAGTTTGGGTCATGGCCCCTGTAGAGCCCCTGCGCGCTCCAGGACAGGTGGACCGGACCATTTGAGGTGGTGGAGCGCAAGAGTGATGTCACCTACCTGGTGAACTTGCGGTCTCTTAGGAACCCTTTGCGGGTCCTGCATGTTAACCGCCTGAAGCCCCACTTAGAAAGGTCCGAAGTGGGCATGCTCCTAGCGACAGATGATGGAATGGAGGAGGAGACCGAGCCTCTTCCTGACCTCCTGTCTGCAACAGAGCAAGATGGGTCAGTGGACAGTGTCAGCCTCTCTGCCACACTGACCCCTGAGCAGCAGCAAGATTGTCGCCAACTGTTGGGACAATTGTCTGATCTGTTCTCCCTGGTTCCTGGTGTCACTGAGTGGTGCGTCCATGACGTGGATACTGGGAACAGTCCTCCTGTGAAGCACAAAGCTTACAGAGTGACTGACAGGGTCAGAGCTCACATCAAGGAGGAGGTCTCCAAGATGTTTGCATTAGGGGTGATTGAGTCCTCTCACAGCTCTTGGGCCAGCCCAGTGGTCTTGGTCCCAAAAGCTGCCGCGCCTGGTGCCACACCCGAACTCCGGTTCTGTGTGGACTACCGAGGACTCAATTCAGTCACCAGGACTGACGTGCACCCCATCCCCAGAGCTGATGAGCTCATTGATCGGTTGGGGGCTGCCCGGTACCTCAGCACGTTTGATTTAACGTCTGGGTACTGCCAGATCGCCTTAACTGATGGGGCCAAAGAGAGGTCAACATTCTCCACACCAGATGGGCACTACCAATTCCGGGTTATGCCCTTTGGGATGAAGAATGCCCCTGCCACCTTTCAGAGGTTGGTCAACCAGGTGTTGGCTGGACTGGAGGATTTCAGTGCCGCCTACCTGGATGACATTGCAGTGATCAGCGCCAGTTGGGAAGAACATCTGCGCCACCTTTAGTAACTGTTGATGGCACTGCGCAAGGCAGGCCTCACGATCAAGGCGAGTAAGTGCCAGATCGGGCAGGGTTCCGTGGTGTACTTGGGACACCAAGTTGGGAGCGGCCAGGTGGTGCTCCTACAGCCCAAGATTGAGACCATCCTGGCTTGGGAACCCCCCAAAACCCAGACAGAGGTGAGAGCCTTTTTAGGACTCACAGGGTACTACAGGAGGTTTGTCAAGGGGTATGGCAACATTGTTGCACCCTTGACTGAGTTGACTTCCAGGAAGCAGCCCAAGAAAGTGAACTGGACTGACACCTGTCAGAAGGCTTTTGACGCCCTGAAGACTGCCATGTGCACAGCACCCGTGCTTCAGGCGCCCAACTTCTCAAAGGAATTCATTGTCCAAACAGACCTTCAGAGCATGGTGTGGGGGCTGTTCTATCACAGATTAATGAAGAGGGCCTAGACCAACCTGTCATCAGTAGGAGGTTACTTCCACGGGAACAGAGGTGGAGTGCAATTGAGCGTGAGGCATTTGCTGTGGTCTGGGCACTGAAGAAGTTGAGACCATACCTGTTTGGGACTCACTTCCGGGTTCAGACAGACCACAGGCCCCTCAGATGGCTGATGCAGATGAGGGGTGAGAATCCAAAGCTGTTGAGGTGGTCCATTTCCCTACAGGGGATGGACTTCACTGTGGAACACCGCCCTGGTAGCAGAACACGCCAATGCTGATGGTCTGTCCAGATTTTTCCGCCTTAGTGAAGAGAACTCCCAAGGGGTTGGGTAGTTCTCCCCACATTTCAGCTGGAGGGGACACGTGTTAGACCTGGTACCATTGGCGTGAGTCTCCCATTTTTTACTGATTGCCTCCTCTGTTTTTGATATGTTTTGCTGGTTTAGATGCTTTGGGCACTGTGCCACTGCCATTCAGTGCCAGAGTGCAAGTGCTCCCTATTGTAAATTGATGTATTGATTAGTGACTCCATGATTGGATTATTTGATTTACTTGTCAGACCCTAGTATAGTGCACCATGTGTGCCCAGGGCCTGTAAATCAAATGCTGCTAGTGGGCTTGCAGCACTGATTGTGCCATCCACAGGACCAGCTTGTAAAGTGTGTCTCAGGCCTGCCATTGCAGAGCCTGTGTGCAGTCTGTGACTGCCATGTCGACTTGGTAAGTGCACCCACTTACCAGTCCCTAAACCTTCCCTTTTCTGCATATCAGTCACCCCTAAGGTAGGCCCAAGGGCAGGGTGCATTGTATGTAAAAGGTATGGCCTGGTGTGTGTAGCATGTCCTGATAGCGAATTACAGCCAATTTCGCTTTCACTATTGCAAGGCTACCTGTCCCCATAGGTCAGAATGGGCAGTTTGATTATAACATCTTATAATCCTAACTGACCCAGGGAACATGGTAGAAATTGAATTTCGTATGCCTGAACTCAGAATGATAAAATACATCTTTAGTGAAGTTGGTTTTAACATTGTGTTTGAAAATACCACTTTTAGAAAGTAGGTATTTTCTTTCCGAAACCATCCAGCCTGCCTCTGCTAGCTTGTGTATTGTATGTCTGGTTTTGTGAGTGGCACGGGCTGGGGGGCTCCAGGAGACAGGGTGAGTCAGCACAGGGCTGAATAGACCTATCTGCATGTAGAGTGGTGGGAGGAGTAGCACCTGGGCCTGAATAGGGCTGTGCCTGCCTTCCACAATGCTGGCTCCATCTCCTGTGGTGTGTCTGATGTCCCTGGCCCACACTAACAAAGGAAGAGGGTGTGCACTGGCAGGATGCACCCAGAACTGGTTTGGACTAGGTACAGGACCCTCTGCCTTCAGAGGACAAAGGATTTGCTGGTATAAATATTGGGGCCCTGACCCCAGAACTTTAGATCACTTCTGGAACAACAAGACGAACCTTTGCCAAGGAGAAGAACCAAGGAAGCTGGAGGAGTTTGGACTGCCCTCTGCCAGTGTGCTGTTTGCTGGGTTGGCCTGCAGTGGTCTTCATTGCCAAGGAAAGGAGAAGGAACTTTTAAAGAACTTCCATCATCTTGCAGAATATTCTCCAAGGGCTTGAACTAGAGCTTGCCTCCTGCTGAAGTCTCAGGGCTACAAGACTTCACCACCAGCTCCCTCCTCAATTCCCTTGCTGGGGATTCTGTCTGCAGAAGCCTGCGTGTCGCTGGGAGCTGGAAGAGTGACGCAACGAGAAGAAGCGTGTCGCTGTCGCAGCTGCTGCCGTCGCATCGCCGGAGAAGCGTGTCACCGCCGCAGAGGCCGCCGCCGCATCTCCAGAGAAGCGTGCCTTCGTCGCAGCTGCCTGCGGTCGCATCACCGGAGAAGCGTGTTGCCGTCGCAACTGCCTGCCATCGCATCACCAGGGAAGCGTGTCGCTACCGCAAGGGTCGCCGTCGCATCCCCCGAGTAGCGTGTCGCCATCGCAGCTGCCTGCCGTCGCATCACCGGAGAAGCGTGTCGCAGGGCCTGTCGCGGCTCCAAAGATACAGAGTTCGCCGCACGGCCATTGGGCGTGCACGCATCGTCTTCACATCGTCGCATCGCATCAAGGGTGCACTTTCATCGCATCGCACCGGATCGTCGCGCCGCATCGTCCTCCCTGCGGACCCTTTGTTTGTTTTGCGTTACGCATCCCAGGTACTTTTGTGAGAAACGTGTCGCATTTATCATCAACTTGAACTAAGTTACTTCTACCATCCTTAAGTCAATTTTTGAGTACAGTATTGTGGATTTTTGTCGTTTGTGGTCTTGTGTTAAGTCTATATAAAGAATACTTATTTTTATAAAACCTGTGTGGTGTCCATCTGTAGTGTTTTCACTGAATTACTGTATGTGTTCACAAATGCTTAACACACTGCCTCTGAGATAAGCCTGTCTGCTCGTGCCAAGCTACCAAGGGGGTGAGCAGGGGTTATCCAGGAGTGTAATCCCCCTTTCCCTGACTAGAAGCAAGGGTCCCTATTTGGTCAAAGGTGTATACCATTGCCAACTAGAGACCCCCAGTTCTAACAAGCGTGATGATATCAAAATGATGGTGCGCAGCAGGAGTTTGGCATTATTTCGGAGGAGGAATGGAAGAAAAGCAGCGCTGAGGATGAGAGATGGAAACTGTTAAAAACTATCACATGGAAGGGTGACCCTGAGAAAAAGAAGTGCCTTCAGAGATGAAGCCTTTCCATCGTATATCTGGAAATCTGGAAGTAGAAGGTAAATTGATATTTAAAGAAGGGAAGTGTGTGCCTCCAGAGTCTATGCAGGATGAAATTTTAAGACTTGCACATGAAGGTCATCCTTGTATGTCTTCCATGAAAGGACTTGCCAGAGCACATTTTTTGTGGTCTGGGGTGGATATAATGGCAGGTAGGGTGGTGAGAGAATGTGGTGTGTGTATTAGCAGTGACAAGATGCAAAAGCCATTCCCCACCCCATTGAAACCAGTGACATGGCTCAAACTTCCATGGCAAAAAGTGGCATTTGATATTTCTGGTCCTTACAGATGTTAACCACAGGATGCACGCTTTGCGTTGGTATTAATTGACTATCACTCTAAGTAGCCGGAAGTCAAATGTATCACTCTGGCTATTTTGCAGGTCGTAATTGAGTTCTTTAAGGACGTTTTTGCCCATGAAGGCAGTCTTGAAGTTTTAGTAACGGACAATGGGGTTCAGCTGAAGTCACGTGAGATGGAGGAGTTCCTAGGAAGATGTGGTATTAAACATGTGGCTACAGCTCTAGATGAACCTCATGGAAATGGCCAGGTCGAGTCCTTTTCGATTATTGGCGATTGGACCGAGGCCGGGATCCCCTAGGTCTCGGATCTCGAGCTGGGACATGAGTTTATTTACCCTGAATCGGGGGTGACTATCCTGGTGATGTGACGACGGCTTTCATGAACAAGTGTGAACACAATATTTAATTTTTGGAGCCCTGATGAAGTTCCTACTGTGACAGGAACGAAACGCGTTGGCTGATGGCCGATTTTATACTTGCGTACAATAAATTTCATTAATAAAAGAAGATGATGAACTGATTGAATCCATTTCTGGTGCACCTTCCATTCGGCGTATATCGAGTCCTTTTCGTTTGTTTAAGGGAAGGGATGCCCGTGGTGGATATGGAAGAAAATGTCTGGAACTGATGTTATGGATATACAGAGGGACACGCGAGCAATCGAGAGCGTCAGCTTTTGCCAGAAAGAGAGATTACTTCTTCAGCGGAATGAGGAGTTTCATCGATGTTGACTAAGGGTGCCATTGGGCATTTAAAGTGCCAGCATTTTGTTGAGAGGCGGAACGCGGGAGCACGCGATTAACTGAGAGTGGCAGCGTTTGTCTGAAAGAGAGATAACCACTTCAGCTGGACAGAGAGTTTTCTCGCTGTTGTTCAAGAGAGTTAGTCGATATTGAAAGAGACAGCACCTTGCTGAGAGTTGACATCCGCAGCAGGTGATTATTCAGGAGCCACTAAGATTCTCCTGAAGAAGGGAGTGCATCCCGAAATGCATTGGGCTATGGGCTACTGAACTTTTATTTTTTTAAATTTTGGCTATCAAGACCATTGTACAAAAGAAGGATTTACTGTACAATATTTGTTTGTAAAGTAACACAACATTACTATATTGTCAAATGTCGTATATGAGGTTGTTAAAACACAACATGTTTTTGTGTAATATACATGACGAAATATGTTAAAAATTTTGGTTTGATTATTTCATGAACAGTGTTTACTATTGAGTGATAGATTCATGCAATTGTGCTTGTGGGGTCCAAAGAATGTGTTCTTTGGCTTTATTAATGGATATACAGAGTACCTCGTTGAGAGTGAGGGAGAAACAGGAGAAAATTTAAGAAATGTATGATGCCAAGGGGAAGGTGAAAAAGCCTACCTGTTCGGTGGATGATTCGGTGAGGATACTCAGACCTGGTTTTAAGGTAAAAGGTACTTCAAAATTAGGTCGTGGTGACCCAGGATGGTAGTGTGTGGAATGTGAGGAGGGTGGTCAAGTGCAGAGGTGAGGTGACAATATGAGCCTTGCTGAGAACAGCATATAGTCAGAATGAACAGGTATCGTGGGTTTACTAGAAGTGGTTGTCAAGGTAATGATGTGATTAATGAAAGTTCCGGTAATTATGTCAATGAACCCACTGACACAGAGTCTGTGGCATCCAGAGTTAAAGTGGGTAGTAGAGTTGGAAATCCTCCTGTGAGGTTGAGGGATTATGGTTAATGTTTCCTTAGCTTTTGTTTATTAAAGGGTGGGGGGGTGTTCCTTTCGCTTTATAAATGTTGTATCTGTAGTGTCCGGCTGGACACGTTCTAGTGTTTCACCCTGTCAAACACACACTAACAGTCAGGTGACCCTGTTAATAAAAGGGGCCGGGCGCACGTGCCCTGGGCCAGTTACCAGTACATTACAACTGTGTCCGTGTGATTTGTCCACAAGTATGTGGGCCTAGCGCCCTACTACTTTACAATGGCGATGAGGCGGGTCTGACCCCCGCGTGCCCGCCGCACAGCCCTTCATTCATCTCTTATGGGGAGGAAATGAGCCAGAGGACACGACACGCCCCACAGTGCAGCCTCCGAACACCCGCGAGGGCGGAGAAGATCGGGCTAGACACCGTGACGCAGCCCTCTGCCTTCAAGGAGGAGTGAACGGAGACTGGCCGTCTCCTGCCCCATCGATTCTGGTGAGAGCGAGAGCCCCCCGGCTATGTCAGCAATGTGCCCGCTGCCGCGCTCAGTCTGTCACTGCCGCCATCAAGAGGCCCTGTGACCCTCACCGTGCGGCAACAAGGAGAGCCATCCCGCCCCTTCTGAGCAGGACGCTATACAGCCCGCTGAGATCCCCGCCTCTCTGACTCTGACCGGGCTAGTGTGGCGCGTAGGCTGGCTTAGAGAAGCACCGCGGCCCGGTAACACGACGTGGGACCACGCTCCCTGGTCCGTCTCCTGCAGGGAACAGGACTGCTACCGCGGCCCTCCAGGGCACCAAGCGGCGCAACGGAGTAGACACTGCTGCCGTGGGGATCGGAGGTCAGCGCCTGCGACCCCATCCAGCCGCCGCCTCGCCACACTGCACAGGAAGGTAATTAGGGCGGTGAAATCATGCAGCATGGCATTGGAGGAATGACAGGGCTCCCGCGACTTGCCCCCACACCGAGGCCCAGGTGTTAAAGTGAGAAAAAAACACCGCCGAAAGGCCCCAACACTGTCCCCGTACCGGCATCTCTAGCACTGCTGCCATCAGCGGAGCGGTCTTATGCCTGAAATAAGCGTTGATCGCAGAGCCTCCTAGAGGACGCCGAGACCATCCCGCATCGCACAACCGCTTGCCAGCAGACTAAGTGAGGCGCGTAGCGCCTGGAAGAGAAAGGAGCGCATGCAACTGATGCGCCCTGGCGCACCAAGACATCGTGGGACCAACATCAGGCCATGCCCCCACATAATGTGGCACCCATAAGCTACCGCCGCCGGCCGCCAGCAAACAGTACCGCTCCCGCAACCTCACCTCACCTCGCATGCTGTGCACCGCGTCGTGCACGAGATGTCCCTGCAACAAAAGCCGCATGGCCTCGCAGAGTGAAGGAAACTGCCGTAGTCTGTAATCTACTGCCTGCAATTACACCCGGCCACACGAGGAAGGAGTCAGCCAGCACCTCGTGCCTCCATCTGAGTGAGTGGACCCTCCTCCTCACATTGCCAGTCCCGAAGAGGCCCGTCTGCCTCCCGGCCGTTTTTTTCTGCTATGGTAGCCTGAAAGGAAAGACTACCGGAGCCTGCTGTAAACACAAACGCTGCACTGCCACCCAGTGGCTACCAGTGGTACTCCACCCCAGTAAAACACATAAATGCTGTCAAGTGCCCAAGCAGCAAGGAAATGCATGAAGCAGCACAGCACGGTACATAGAATGGGACAAGTAATATAAAAGGAGAGCAGGTGCCCACACCCACTGAACAGCTCACTGTGCAGCTCATCCACAAGGGGAGGAAAGAGTGGAAGGCACGGAGCACTGCTCAAGACATCCCAGTAAACAGACTGGTCAAGAGAGTGTCACATGCCCCATTGACTGCCTGTCAGGTTGAGAGGGAGAGACTGCAAAACCCCCAAGCAAAGAGACTGGTGTGGCACGGACAGGCAGTGCCGCTGTGAATGTCTTTCTGCCCCAACTCTCAGCACCTGGACAGAGAGAAAACGCAGCGCCAATGAAAGTGCAGCCCACAGAACGGAGAGTGCCAAGAAGCCCAAAGCTGCCCCAGCCCAGACAAGCGTCAAGAGACCAAAGGCAGCAAGCCCCCTTCGAAGCACAAAAGGAGCGGGCATAGAGCGTGCAACTCCCAGTGGCTGACCTATGCCACCGCAATCAAGAGTCTTGCCACACACTCCCCAGTGGTGAAGGGACGTCACCGCAAGCCAGGAAAGTAGGCACGCCAAGCCCCGGAAGAGGGCGCCCCGAAGAAGGTAAACGAGCGCGAGGTGCGCGACATATGCACCCAGAAGATTGTCAACACGGGCAAACGCCCAGGAGAGAGAGAGATCTCCCCAAAGAGGAGAAGCAATACTGAAGGCAGCAGGGAGATCCTCTACATCTCCACGCACCAGCGAAGCTCCGCAGTGGGCCAAACACAGCAGAGTGTCCTCCCTCACACTGCCTCAAGACAGAGTCGCCAGAGATCCACAACAGGCAAGAGGAGAGTCGCACACCCCACGTGGCAAGCCGCCACCATGACGTATGTTCTGACGTCAGGCGACACATGCCCGGACGCCACAGTCGCACCGCCAGCATGGAGCACGTCACTCGAAGTGACCAACTCCACCAAGCATTCCCGAAGGGAGGCAGGATCAGTGCCACGACGGCGCAGCCTTGAGGCGCAAGCACGACGCTCCGAGTGAAGAGAAGAGGAGCACCGCGAAATCCCTGAGGAGGGGATGGTGCCCGTGAAAGGTCCCCAAGAGGAAGAAGCAAGTCCTACCGACAGGACAGACCTGCAACATGTCCGCAGAAGAGTGAAGACCGTCCCAAGAACTTGACGCGACCAGCGAGATGTCCATGTGGCGCAAACATGAGACATGTGGCAGGACACCACATCCAAGTGAGGACCTGGTCGGAAGGAGGAGATGAGAGTGGCAGGACGCCACTCCGCGAAGGAAGGAAGAACAGTGGCACAACGCCACAGGGCAGACAACCACCACAGGCGCGCAGGAGAAAAAGGAGCAGAGCGACAGGACAGAGGACTCGTACCATCACAAGATGAGCGCACCCAGAGACACCAGACAGCCATCAAGCCGGACCGACGTCCCTGGAGACAGCCCAATGGGAGAACCAAATGTAAGCCGCAGCCAGCGCGAACTGCGTCTCTCTCCAACGCTTCCCAGTGCGACTGTCCAGTCCCGAAGCCAGACCGACGTCCCTGGAGACAGTCCAATGGGAGAACCAAATGTAAGCCGCAGCCAGCACGAACCGCGTCTCTCTCCAACGCTTCCCAGCGCGACCGTCCAGTCACAAGCATCGGCAGTCCAAGTCGGACGACATCCCTGCTCCTCACCGCAGATGCCAAGGGTGAAGAACAGCCTCAGCAAGACGAAGACACGGGCTGCGAAGTCCCTCTAGTCCTCCTCACTCCGCAAGGTCACCCAAGACAATAGATCACCGCCTGTTTGCCCAACTGAAGGAAAATCGCTGTTTTGTCATCGTCATCCAGGTGCATCATCACCCAGGAGCATCGCACCACCAGAGTGGATCCCCACACTCCAGACAACCGGAGTTCAACGAGGCGAGCCACCCAGGAACCTTCCTTGTGCCCCCGTCAACCTGAAGCCTGCCGAAGTAGAGCATACCCGACCATTGGAATATCCACCCTTGGGGTGACACAAGACTTGGCCGTGGCCCTGTTGGGAGTTCCGCAGCGACCCCTCAGCGCGGCCTACGAAAAGGCCCGCACAGCCCACGCGGCAATCCAGGGGCAAGGGCCTCGACGGAGTTCCTGTGAGAGGGGAATCCAAATAGGAGAGATGCGTCGGCAGCAGCTCCACAACGGGCAGGGGAAGCATGGAGGTCACAGTTGAAGGCTGGTCAACCAAAGACTACCGGAGGAAGGCACAGAACCTGAGTCCTGACGGCGAGAACGTCCAGACCGAGACTCAACTCTCTGCGGCTACATGAGCGACTTGGCTGGGAGTCCTGTTGGCAGTTCCTCGGCGACGCCTTTGCGCGGCTTACACGAAGCCCGCACAGTCCACACGGTCCCATGGCAGCCTGGCAGGAAGGCCCTCTAGGAGGCTCCAGTGAGAGAGGAGTCCAGTCAAGAGAGGCAAGTCTGAAGTTGCTCGGCTGTCAGGAGCTAGAAGGACCATCAACACGTCGCCTCCAAGGGAAGGCCTCATACACCGAGATCATCCCCAACAGCTGTAAGTTTGTCGTCCACCGGATCCTCAGCGCCGGCGAGATCTCCAGAGTGGACTCCACCACCGCTCCAGATGCACCGATACTTGAACTTTGGAAATAGACTCCAACACCGCGAGACCAGGCCGGTCTGAAGTACATCGCCAAGGCGGACCAAAGCATCCTGACCATGTGGTCCGAAGCTCCAGCGCTGCCTGGCTGACGGCCTGAAGAGACTCATTTGGTGCTATGTGTTGTTTATTTGTTTTTTTCCAGGTTGGACTTTTGTTTGTTTCTTTTCATTAAAGTTTGGGAGGGATGTAGTGTCCGGTTGGACACGTTCTAGTGTTTCACCCTGTCAAACACACCCTAACACCCACCCATCAGAGGCGTCACCAGTCAGGTGACCCTGTTAATAAAAGGGGACGGGCGCACGTACCCTGGGCCAGTTACCAGTACATTACAACTGTGTCCGTGTGATTTGTCCGCAAGTATGTGGGCCTAGCGCCCTACTACTTTACAGTATCCCTTTTATTGCTGTTGCATTATGTTAAGATCAGCACTCGGAGACCGATATAAGGGTGTGACAGGAACTTTATTGAAGCTTGAGAGACTGCTGTTGGTGCCCCCCGCCAGCCAAAGTAGAACTGACCACAAAGAGAACACTACAGAGCCATGACATATGTGGGAACTGGAATACTTACACAATAGCATTCCAGCCCCCTGACTTACAGATATATTATCCATTTACAACTATATACATACAACACATTCATTGCATGTATATTCTGAATGCTGTCAGTCGCCTGCTGCTACGCAGCATGTTCTAAGAGGGAAATAGATTCTCCAGAGGACTCTCCTGAAGCAGTCCTCTTGGTACTGTGCTGCCACCAATACATCTTTTATATAAAACTGCTACAGGCTGAACTGGATCTTTACAGAGTGACACTTCCAAACTCAGTGCTCCCTCCACTCACCCCCTGCCCCTCACTCACCAGGCCGCCCCGCACCCTCCAGCCGCCTCCGCAGGCTCTGCTTCCAGTCCATGCCGCTCCCAGCTCCAGGCAGGGCCCCTGCCACCAAGGGCCCGGGCTCCGTTGCTAGGCACCCAGCCACTTCCGGTTCCATAACTGCCATGGACGCCTCAACTCGCCCATTCCAAGATGGCGTCTCCTCCACCCGCTGAAAGGAGATCCAGCATAAAGATAAAAGAAGGACAAAGGAATTGTAGCGTTTGTGGCCGCCATCTTGGAGTGGGATCTCACTGATCCAAAGGAGGCAAAAACCTCCAGTAAGCCGGCGCCGCAGAGCTCCTACACCTGCTCACGTTCCTGTGTATTACTTTCCTTTATACTCTCCACCCAAAGCTACCTCTTTCTGAGACTAGGTAAACTACAAGTTAGGGTTTGCCGTGAAGCCCATGTGCAGCTACTTCCGGCAGGACTGGAGTGGAGCGGAAGTCCCCGTAGGGTACACATGACCCTTCCCTCGGTTGATGTGGAACTGGTTGATGAAAGTTTGTAGTTACCAGCGGATATAGAGTGACCAGCTTGTACCAGAGGGACCTGGACTAAGGCACTGGGCAGTCGCACGTGGTCAGCCTCGCACCTGTCGTGGTTCCTGCACAACCACACTCTGTGCAGAGCACTTAGAGCCGGGGTTTCTCTACCCCCAATGACCTTTGACCTCTGTTACCTGTGCCCTGCCTATCACCCATCTTTGTACTGTGACTTTTGCGTTGCCCGTGGCTTTTAGCCTATTCCCCTATGGCCCACTTCCTCGACCCTGTCTGTGATTTATTGTACTGCTTGTGACCTGTTAGTGGTCCACGCCTTCCACTGTGTCCCTGCCTTCCCTTCTACTGTGTCCCTGCCTTCCCTTCTACTGTGTCCCTGCCTTCCCTAGAACCCACACCACTGGCCTGCATCTGACAGCCCTGCACTCTCAGTCTGGTCTCTGATTCACGACCAAAGCCCTGCATGTATCTGACCACATGGCTCATGACCCATGCTCGACCTTCATCAATCTGTGACATCTTACCTGGCCAAATCCTTTTATGTGGCCATTTTTGAGTTTCCACCTTGTAAACTGTCCAGGACACATACATTTTTTTTGTCAACTATGACCTCTATGATGTGACTCGTGGCTTATGCCCTATCAATGTCCTTTGCTTAACTGCATTTAAAAGGTGTGCACCTGTGATCAGTGCATTAAGCTGCCATGGCTTGTACCCTACAACTCTGGTCGGAGACCCCTTCTCTGCTCCATGCCTTTTCCAGAGGGTTCTCACTCTACTCTGGAGGTCAGAGAAGGACGATATCTTGTCTTGGACAGTTGAATAGGTCACGATTTTCTAAGCTTCAGTGTGCCTCCTTTACATCTTCCAAGTTTCCATCAGGGAACGATGAGAGAAAAAGTAGTCTGGTGGATGGAACAGCAAAAAAGTTATCAAGATCTGGTAATTTGTCCACTCCAGCCTTCTCCGTCTTCTCAGCTGGAGCTGCCAAGAGAAGGGCTGAGCAGCAGCACAGTAGAGGGGAGAAGGTCAGTGCCCGTGACCCACGCCTCTCCAGGCTGGAGGGTGTTATAGTGCCCACACAGCCTTTACAGGTAGATGAGTGGAAGAAACTCAGTAACGAGTTCTACAAGCCAAGCATCTTCGAAGATAGGATGATGGACCAAATGATTGCATCCAATAGCGACATCAATGTGGCCAAATCCCTTCTGTGTTTCACCGCCAAGGAAAGTGGCAGCGTTGGGTACAAATTGCTCCTCAAGTATCTGACCCTTTGCGTCCATCAGAAGCAGAGCAAGGAAATCCAAGAAGTGTATGATCTCATGAAAGCCCGCTTCAAAGCATTGGAGACAGGCGCATACAGTCTTTTTATCAAAGGGTTTAGCCAAACGGACCGCTGGCGAGAAAGCCTCTTGCTTCTGGAGGTTCTAAAGAAAGCCATGACACCGTCCAGGAGAAACTATGGAGACTGTATAAAGGGGGCCCTCCAACACCAAGAAGGCGACCTTGCATGGGCATTATACTCTGAAATGCTGAAGGCTGGCCTAGAGCCCCATCATGACACACTGCAGGGCCTTTTTGATGCTGGTCGGACTCTGGGCAATAGACACTTTAATAGCGAACTCTTCAAAGTGCTGGAGTTCCTTCAGGACCATCAGGTCTATCCTGGGGAATCTTTTGTGCAGAGCATAAAGTCCTGGTTTGAGAGGTAATGCTTCCATTTTGTGTGAAGGTATTTGTTACTCGTATGAAGGCCTTAGTGGAATAAGGATCTAAAGTGTACATTTTTACGAAAAGAAGCCTTTCCTTGTAACATTAGGGCCATAAAAATACATGTCTTGGAGTAGCAGACCTCCACCCACAGTACTTGTATCCTTGTCGTTTGGTGGAGTCCTTTTCTGAGTCCAACTCTTGAATGATCTGAAAGCACTCTGGCTTTGAAAATTGTGTATTTAAATATTTTTTTCTTTTAAAATTTAAAGGCTGGAAATAATATGTCTGGCGATAGTTTAACCTAACATGAGCTTTACCAGAGCTGTCAAGTAAATGCAACTTCATAGTCTTCCACCTTCCCTCCTCTGAGCTTACAAGGGTTATTAAACTCTGCTTAACTGTGTTGGTCTGTATTGGTATTTAAGGAGAGTCAGTTAGGATAACACTTTTTTGTTGTATCTCACCAGTATACAGAGAGGCATGTGACTTATGAATTAAGAGCGAGATAGGTTTTACTTTCCTTAAACCCCCTTCTAGTCAGTAAATGCTGTAATGATAAAATAGTGTGTTAGTAAAATAGAAATATTGATTGCTAACGAATAATTAAAAAAAGACTCAATTAAGTTGCAATGTCAAAGATATTATGTTAAGTCTCATAAAAAGAGTTATTGCCTTACACTCTCAATTAGTAGGAGTATCTTAAACATGTATATGGAGGAGGCACAATTTATACAAAACCTAGTTAAATTCTAATAATAATGGTGCAAAGAGCAGTAACTGCTGAAAGTGCTTCTTTCATCTCCAGTCTGTTGCGGAGAGGGTGCAAACAGATATATGGCCAATAATTGTTCCAGTTGGGCCTCCTTCACGACTCATGAACATCAGCACGCAATTTATGGTGACATCTGCTCAAACTGGATAGTCAAAGGAGTTGTATTGTATTGCAGCATTTATAAAGTGCTTCATACCTCTGATAAGGCTGCGAAGCACTTTGATGGTGACAGGTTAACAGGCAAGCTCTTTTAATGAGCATGGATGATAGTTTGTAGTGTGGCCCGTGAGGGGAACATTGGATGAAGTGACTAAGATTCAGAGACATGTTTGAGATGTGCCATGGTGAGCTTGCATCTGTGCTTAAGTCTGACCTGAGAAATGTGTGAGAATAAGCGAGGTCATGCAGGCCGATATATACTATAGTTTCCCTCCCCTCTTAGATGTAGTCTTTCCCAAGTATCATACACTTGGCTATAACCAGATTTCAGACACTCTTCAAAACTTGAGGTAGTCGTAAACTATTCTTAATCTCACATGACTCTAGTTTCAGAACTGGCCATCTTGACTGGTGATGAGCTTCCAGTAGTTTGAGATTTTCTGAAGCGAGAAAATTGGTTGTATGCTCCCCATGGTCAGTTTGTCCGCTACTTTCCTTGGTCAGTTTCTCCCCTGCTCCTTTCTGTCATAATATCTAGTCCCTCACTTGACTAGCTTGTCCTGTATTCTACTCTTCATCAGCCTTTCCTAATGATCAGGATGATTGATACTCCACTTGGCAAACTTGCCTCTTGTTAAGTTTGCCATATATTCTTTGTGTTCTGCTTATCTTGAATTCCTTCTAATGGTCAGTTTGTTTAATTCTCCTATTGGTCAGCATGTTCTCTGCACTTATTGGTCCCCTTGTTCCCCGCTTCTTTTGTTCAGTTTATCCTGTGCTCATTTTGGTAATCTTGTTCCACCGGTTTTGGTCACCTCTTCTGGTGATCCTAATTAGCTTGTCCAGTGCTGCTGTCGATCTAAGCTGTTTTACTGGTCCTGACTTTTATAATTAGAATGTGTGTGAATGCTCTGCCCGTCCATTAAACACGCCTCCTTTTAATGACCTTAACTTAGGCTGTCCTGCTTCCAGTGTTTGGTTTGTGGATTTCAGTGGTGTTTTCTCAGTGTTTTTCACACCTTTTAAAATCAATGCTTATCAGTGTTTATTCAGCTGCCTAACACCCAAAGTAGACAAAAACTGTGTTTTTCCAGTATTTACAAAACATGTTTTTTTGCAGTGATTGTTATAAAGCACATATTTAGAAGCAATGCAGGGTATGTAGTGTCTTCCTATTGGCAGTGTATCCAATGGACTTCTGTTAGACCGTTTTAAGCATAGAAAGTCACTGTATTGCACTCTCACTCATATCTCATTACCCTCTCTTACATCTTATTACCTCTCACACTCACTGTGTCAAGACTCTGTCTGTTTTATAAGCCTATTCAGGGATTAAAAAAATAAGTGCTATATTCATATGTTTCAATAAACAGATTAATTGAGGTCATTAACCTACTCCTTACTGAATATTATCACATTGTAGGGGTGGTCAACCTTGCCAGCAGCATAGTACATTTTGAAACCTTTAGAAATGTGAATTATACCAGGTTAATGTGTAGCCCTGTATTCTAAGGCTCCTGATACTTAATGCTTAAAGCATGCTCACCCCTACTTTTCTGCAGTTTTTCCCTGACTGCATTAATTGTGGTGGTGCTGCTGTTGTATGGACATTCATAACTGTCAAGTGAGCCCATGGCAAATCTCTCACGCTTTAAGGCAGTCCTGACCTTTTACATAGCTGCCAAGGTCTCAGATTGCTTTTGTGTGACATTTCCATAATTTCAGTGTAATTTTGAGTAACATTTAACAACTATAAGTGACACTTTCTCACAAGCAAAATCAAGCAATGAAGATGAGGGAACCAATCGACTTGGCTGGGCTTCCACCAATTGGAAGCGAGATGGATCAAATGAAAAGCGACCGGTGTGAGTGACCGGTACTGGCATATGATTAAGGCAATGAAGCCGAAACGCGTCATGCCCTCTCTGTTGAAATAAACGACTCTCCCTGGCTCCCCGCTGTGTCCCTCTGGTTTCCTTTCCTCTGGGTGAAGAAATCTTCTGTTTGGATATTTTGCGCGATGTTCCCGGTCGTGCTCGGGGGACCCGTCTCAATTGTGGCCGGAGCTGCATGGGAAAACGCTTCACAGCTTGCTGGCTCCAAGGGATTGGATTGACTTTGGCCCAGCATCCAGGGATTGTGATATGCTGCTGTACTCGCAGGCCGTGACTTCACGGTGAGGCTGGCTCACTGTAGCGGAATCTCCGGCATCACAGGACTTGGGCAGTGCGGTGAGACGTGTGGGGGCCAGGGAGGAGAGTAGGTGTTCAGCAAAGATACCGGGACATTTTAACTGCACCAATTTCGTTTCGTTTTGTCATGATCACCAGCACTCACTTTGGGGTTTCACAAGTCGGCAAAAAGAACACTTACCTCGTCAGCCCAGATGGTGCTGTTTGGGAATCGTAGTCTGCTCAGAAGGGCTGTGAACATGTGTTCGAAAGGAACCAATTGACTTGGCTGGGCTTCCACCAATTGGAAGCGAGATGGATCAAATGAAAAGCGACCGGTGTGAGTGACCGGTACTGGCATATGATTAAGGCAATGAAGCCGAAACGCGTCATGCCCTCTCTGTTGAAATAAACGACTCTCCCTGTCTCCCCGCTGTGTCCCTCTGGTTTCCTTTCCTCTGGGTGAAGAAATCTTCTGTTTGGATATATATATATCTCAAGATAAATAAATATATATATATATATATCAAGATAAATATATAGATATGTATCTGAAATTACACTCATTTGAGCAACAAGAAACTCTTAAGAAGATATTCAAACTGCTGGAAAGCAGCAGAAATGGAAGGGCACTAGTGCCCTAGTGACCTGATCGTACTTTTAAACAAATGTAACATAGGTGGGCCCACCCACAGGCAACTTCCAGAAAGCTGTGATTTTATTATTAAGTGTGAAAGGCAGACACACTAATGACCCCTGCTTTGTAATGTGCAGCTGCATATGCCTACTGGGCTGAATGGGATTTAGCACGATATATGCACTATTTGTATGTTGAAGCAGCTGCATTGGAATGTAAACTGTGTACTTTTTATTGTGTAAATGTCTCCCCTGATACCACGGCCGGAAATTTTCTGTGCTTGTGCTCCTTGGTGGACAGGATGTTTGCTGACACAGTTTTTATTACAAATTTCCTATGCACTAGGTCTTTGTGTAAGGTTTGTCGGCCTCTTGCATACTATCTACTGATTCATGCACACCTTAGTGGAAATAAATATAAAATCACCAATTAATGGTTTGGGTTTAGACTCGGAAGCGCATTTAAATCCAGATCAGTGACCTGAGGCATGTGCTGGCTGAAACGGGAGAAAGTTCTGTTGTTGTAACATACCTGCCAACTTGAAGAACAATCTCAGTGTGAGGAGGGGGCGGGGCCTCATGCCGAGAAGTACCTACGAGGCGCTTTTGAACCCCGCCCTCAAGCCCCCACTCCAAAAACGTTTGCTGAGGCCGGTGCCGATGTCCTGGGGTATTTTCACACCCCTTAATGGACGTCTGCAGTTCAAAGCCTCGGAAAACGAGCTAGAAAACCACTATTTTTAGTGGTTTTCAGCTCTTTTTCCCTATCACCATGTGATATTGGATCCTCACCAGGAGACCGTGTGATGGGAGCCGATATCATGTGCCACATGTAGGCACAGTGTGAGTTGGCAGGTATGTTGTAACCAAAATCCCAGCAAATAACTTAGCTGGGCCCAGTCCAGTTTCCATAGCAACCGCTCACCTCTTCATGACCTAGGCCCAGATCAAGCTTCAATATGAAAGCTCTCTCATGTGCCTAATGGGAAGCGAATTACTATCCACACAATAAAATAACAATACAATAAAATATTCAGTAAAGCAAATATTTCCCGACTTGCCAACCATTATTTTACTATCATGTAATCACTATTTGAGGAACCAAAAACTTGTACTTAAGCACTCACCTGACACTGTGCTTGGAACTTAACTCTGGTGCCCGACCTCCCTTGAGAGTACAGGCATCTCGGCCCGCCTGTGCCATCCAGAGATGAGCGAGGAATGACTGGTGAAAACTTGATGCTGGGCACCTGGTGCAGCAGCAGGTGGGCCCCCAGAGTGCTCAAGAACTATTAAGTAGCGTAATCATGGGCATTGATATCCTGTTGTGCTGCGCCCCGTGCACAGAGCCCCATTTAACCACCGTGGCTCGCACAAAGTGGCAGGGTGGGGGGAATAAAAGCCTTGACCAGCCGTGGCCTAAACTATCAAGTGTGGCGTGCGCACCCTATTGCATAGAAAGTAAAAGAAGGCAAGTGTGTGCTGAACCGAGCCCCCGTGGATCTTCATGTTTGCTCATAGCATGTGCCAGCAGGTGGTTCACAAGACATTGAGCCGGTGGGGTCGGGTCCAAAACTTTATGAAAACTGCCGACGCCCGCCCGTTCACACCGCAAGAGACAGCAGGGGCGGAAAGACCCGCCTATTAGTGTGTGCCATTGGGCACTGACTCTGACCGTCCTGGCGTAATTGATAATGCTGCGCCCGCGTCGGGTCCGTAGTGTTACATTGTAACACTGTGCAGGCTGACCTCAGCTAGGGCCCTAAAGCCTGCCGGGAGCAGCGCCTAGTGCGCCCTACCACTGCAGCTTTTATTGTGCGTTACTATAGCAGCGCTCCAAGTGACAGCTGAGAAGGTGCTATTATAATGCGTGACATTGCATTTCAGTGCGGTGATGCGGATCACCTCACTGAAATGCATCAGTCTAACGGCTGATGCGTGGTACTTGGCAGGGCTGTTTTTAACAGACATCACATTGTATTCTGGGACTTGAAATTTTCAAGTTAACATTGTACCTATAGTCTCAGAATTTTTTGGTGTGTCGAAAGTCTTATGACATGTTTTCACCACTATCCCATATGCATGTTGAGGGCACTCTTTTCACAGGTGCCTGTCACTACAGCTTGCATTGAATGTATAAAGCCTGGGGTGTTTGGCAGTTGACCTGCTGTCAATACTGACTGACCTGTTAGAAAACGGGCATGAAGTATTCAAGAGTTTTTTTTTGCCCATTATGTGAGTAAATGAGATAGCACGTATTGGCCAAGATACTTATGAGCTAGACATTTCACCAATCAGTGAAAGAATTAAACACTGCCAAAAGATCAAATGATTTTAATATTCCCAAATTCTCTACAGTGTATAATATAATTAGATCAGACCAAACACATACTTATAATCCCTTCACCTTTAATCAGAATCAATATTTTAGTGGCATCCATAAACAACAAACTCAAGCAAACGGATCTTAGACCAGTGTTTCTTGCTGCTACCTTGTATGACAAAGTTACATTGTGTTGGCTCCTGCAGGTAGAAATAAAAACAACTCATTCTCTCTCACTTTCTATTCTTAGAATGGCATTTTAATGTGTGGTTTTGCAGGTGTTTCATTGTTTATCTGTTTACACAGATGAGCTGTTCCCTTTTCGGTGGGGTTTTATCAGTTATTATAGGTTTAAGCCTAAAACATGATAGCCTTCTTTAACTCTTTTTACCTTTAGAGCTGTGCTGCCAAGGCTTTATGTGCAAGTTGCTCATCCTCTTTAGAATTTGCAATGTTTTGCTCAACCAAGTATACTCTTATTCAAAACAGTCAAGAGTGAGTCAGTGAGTGCATTTATAAAGCACACACATTAGGGAACTGCCTGATTTGACCTGCTGAGACCAAAGGCAGGTGCAAGCTATGATTACAGGAGCTGCTTGAAGCCCTGTTTGAGGAGATGTCCATCCACAGAAGCCTTTCTCATAGCAAACACTAGCCAATGATTGGTCCTAACTCTTTCCCAAGAAACTTTCCACAGTCCATTCAGTCCTCTTTTGCTGTACTTCATCTCTTTTTACTGCTAACAATCCCAGAAAACCCAGTTGTGGGGAAATTTAATTTGCAGTGCCGAAGGGTCAGTTTGTGGATTGCCCTGACCCTGCCCAGGGGCTGCTGTAGTGTAGTTAGAAGCTTTAATTAAAACCATCCTTGACCCATACCAATAAGAACAAATCGAGTTCAACCGAGAGTTAGATTTTCTATCAGGATTACAACAGTGCACATTTATTTCCCGCACTCTTCTCGAAGCCAAACTATTGAAAATACTGCGTTTATGCCTAAGCAGGCCTTTGCAATAATCCAAGGCTACTGCAGCATAGCACTTGGAATCCTATTACTGCAGGGACATGCCAGTCCAAACATTGCCCATACTTCCCCGTTTATACATATAAATCCAGGCCTGGAGGGCTGCAGGACTACTCATTGGCAAGACCCCTTGAATTATGTGGCACTGGAGGACCAAATTATGCGTCTTGGGTGAAGCAACACAAAAAGAGGAACTTTTGCAGCATAATGCATTTATTTAGTTAGTTTGTATGTTTATCAACTATTATTGTACGGGCGAAGTTGCTCCTCAATATTATCAGTTAAACAGCTGAAGACAGCGATCGGCAACTGAAATGTGGCCGTTAAGGTATGTGAATGAGCCACTGCTCGGATCTACATGAGGTAAGTCTGTCGGTTCCCCAGTGCCCCCTCGGCTGTAGCCTCTTCTGATTCATCAGTGACCCTGGTAAAAAGCCACAACAGCGGACTCACCTGCTTAACATATCTTGTGAAATAAGATGCAAGAACGAGCCAGGTAGGTAAGTAAATCTCTTGTTGCCTGAAGCAAGATTAATGACCCGGCATGCGTTTTCTATTCCAACTGGGGTCTTTCTTATCGAACGCCAAAGGAGGTCAAAGGCCATCTTTCATTATATTGCTAGGCTCCCAAGCCAGAGTATCTTCAGTCAAGAAATATAAAATAAGATTGACTTTTGCAAAGTCTGACTTAAATAAATTTGTGGCTAAGAAAGACAAATGGCATTCTCCATAAAAGCTTGTGAATTCTTTAGCTCGCCTGTGAATTTTCTGCTGGAGCCATTAGATGTGTTCCCCTGTGTCTCCTCAAAGACTACATTGGGCCCTGAGGTAGAAGCTCCTGTAACCAAAGCAGCCTATTCAAGGTTTAAAAGCAAAGTTGTTGAATTAGTTTAAAGGATATCTTGTTTTGCCATTTTCTGATCCTATCTAACAGAAGACATTTTCAGACTGAGCTCATCTAATTTTGGTGCATTGGTCAGATGGTTAGTGTCATTTTCTTTATGGGGGATTAGAATCCCCTTCATGCTCAAGAGTAATGTAAATGCTGACCATGGGTACTGTGAAGAGCCTGGCGGGCACGTACTGTGATGAGCCTGGCGGGCACGTACTGTGATGAGCCTGGCGAGCACTCGCGTGAGAGGAAGTCGTGAAGTTATTCCCAAGATTCATGTGTTTAATGTTTGAAGGACCAATGTCCACAGTACTGTGCCTCAAGATTTAAGAGAGTAGGGGACAAAGAGACAGACCACTGCCAAGTAGAAATGGAAACCACAAAAGGCCAGTCAAATAAACCCTTCACCTACAAGCCGGTACTTACAGAACGACAAGTCAGGAGACCTGGTGTGACCAGGCATTCAAAGGCACCGTCAAGCTTAAACAAGCATTGTCATAGCCAATAGGTCTCGCCTTTGGGACCGTATGTGTTTAGCCAGAGATATTGGCTTTGTCAGTGTCTTTAAACTATGTTGTAGATCAGTGTTGCCGCTGTGCAGATTGTTTAAAAGTTATAATAAAAAAGTGTTCTAAGCTTTTTTGTTATCTTATATATAACCAAGAAGACATTATGTACAACTGAACGACCCTATTAAAAAAAGAACATAAAAAATGTCTTCTAGTGTTTTGTTCTTGCAGTGCTGGCAACTTCTTCTGGCCTGTTTGAATACTTGCTTCTTATATATTTTTTGTTTGTTATGGGGGATACATAAACAACGGGAAGGTAGATGTTGGGAAATAGTACCTGAATTACAAACATGAGCAGCAGACGGACACCCGGGCACAATCAACAGATGCCAGATTCCAAGGGCAGACTGAGGTGGTGTTGAGGTGCTGGTGTGCTGGTGCGGAGGTGATGCTGTGGTGCAGAGTCATGCAGAGGTGGTGGTGCTGCACTGGTCCTCAGGTGGTGCTGAGCTGATGCTCAGGTGGTGCTAAGTGATGCTGCTGAGGTGGTGCTGCGCTGATGTGCTGCGTTGGTCCTGAATTGCTGCTTTGGTGGGGCTGCACTGGTGATGAGATGGGGCTGCGCTGGTTGTGGTGCAATGATACGGAGGTGGTGCTGTGCTAATGCTGAGATGGTGCTATGTTGATGTGGTGCTGCGCTAGTGCTGAAGGGGTGGTGCTGCACTGGTGCTGAGGTGGTTGTGCGCTGGTGGTGGTGCACTGATGAGGAGGTGGTGTTGTGCTGATGCTGAGATGGTGCAGATGCTGAAGTGGTGCTGCTGACGTGGTGCTGTTGTGGTGGTGCTTTGCTGGTGCTCAGGTGGTGCTGAGCTGGTGCTCAGGTGGTGCTGAGCTGGTGCTCAGGTGGTGCTGAGTTGGTGCTGTGGTGAGGTGATGCGCCAATGCTGAAGTGGTGCTGCGTTGGTGCTGCACTGGTGGTGCAGTGATGCGGAGGTGGTGCTGTGCTGATGCTGACATGGTGCTGTGCTGATGCTGAGATGGTGCTGTGCTGATGCTGAGGTGATACTGTGCTGATGTTGAGGTGGTGCTGTGGTGCTGCGCTGGTGTGGAGGTGGTGCTAGGCTCGACCTAACAAGCTGGCCATATTACCAATTACTGTGTAAGAAAATCGAGACACGTTAGAGCTGTTTAGCATATAATCAAAAATATACTTTTATATTTCTAAATGGAATAATGATACAACTAAAATGGAGAATAAAAGTGTGAAGTTCTGTTTATTGCATAATAAAAATATACCAACACCGAGCACCATCCTTGTAGTCCTTGTATTTTGAAGACATCTGGTAAAAATCACGTATTCCAAGAACGTTACTTTTCTCTAGGAAGAAGTTTATAAAGTATGCTCTGGAGAGAACATAAATCATTTAAAATCTCGACAATTTAATGGGATTTGTATCCTTCCTCATTTTGAGAGGCTCATGTGTCTGCATTTCGAAGAATGTTTAACTTTTGGTTAGACTGGTAGCTCAATTTTCTTTTTTTGACATTTGAATACACCCATGCACTTATCGCGACTCAACCCCCACTCGAGGGAAGTGATGAAGACACTACGAAACAAACTGAGCTGCCCTGAAATCTGGAAAGATTCATCAGGTCAGCACTTTCCATGAAGCGAGATGGCACCTGCAAACAATGCCATTATCCGGAATGCCTTTAAGAGTTCAATTGTGGTCTAGGACACCAGCGAGACACAATCCGGGCTAGTTTTGACCCACTTGTGTGACCTTGGGCAAATACATATCTCTCTCTCTCTGCTGAGTACTCACTTTGCACCTATTCTCAAATGAGCCCCTTTTAAAAGTCGCCTAGAGCCCATAAGTCTCTGGGGGTACTTGAGTATTATGCAAATCGCCGAAAAGTGCTTTAACTTCTCTGCATGGGTAGTAAGTGCTGTACAAATGCAATTAGAAATAATTGTATTAAACTAAACGCATACAATAAAGGAATGGATTAAAAATTACAACAATATGTTTTCCTGTATGGCTTGCTGACGGGACCCGTTGGTGTAGAAAAGTGCAAGTATTTAGCACTGTGCAGCTCTGTGCACCCAACCCCCACGCACTTTATCTTACCGCATGTCGCACCTCCCCCGTGTGATTGAATATGAGCCGAAAGCCCAAATCACATCGTGTCAGGAAAGCAGGGCATTGTGAAACATAAGTGTTCGCACGCAGAAAATAAAATCGGAAAGCGGCTGCCGTTGCTGAAGGGCAACGTCCCGAGAATGGTGTGTGCGGCGGCCGCCATTGCGAATCAAATGAAAGTGAAAGCGCACACGGCATGCAGAAAGTGTTCAGCGTGTCAGCATGTGGTGAAAAGCAATCAATGTTTAGGTTGGGGCTCCTGCTCCCAGATTAACAAAAGATGGTGACACAGATAGTGATCAAAGGCCTTCCTGCCGGTCTGTCAAACGGATTGCTGAGGGAATGTTTCCCACAAGGAAACAAGTCATGGCATCTGTCTGCTGTTTCCCACTTTTGCCGACCAGAAGGACCATCTAGCGTTATATTATTCAATTTTAAAACAAGTGTTGCTCTAGTCCTGGGTGCTAAAGTGGTTGCCTATGCCGACCACACTCAACTTTTGTTTACCTGGAAGAAGCACGAGGCTGCCACCTCTCATGCCGAGGCTTGCTTGTCTGCTGTATTTAACTGGCTTTCGTTGGCTCAGTTAAAATGTAATGCAGACAAAACTGAGATCCTTTTCTATGGGGAGTTCCCCCTGTTGTTTTGGCATAACTTTTGGCCCAATGATTCCCCTAGCCCCTCTCCATCTGACCACCCTGTAAAAAATCTTGGTATCTGGTTTGATGACAAGCTTAGCTTTGGTAACCAGATCAGCAAACTAACTGGCACTTGCTTTGGCATTTTAAAACTCCTCCGTAGATTTTTGCCGCTGCTGCCTCTTCCTGCTAAAGAAACTGTCATTCGTGCTTTGGTCACCTCTCGCATTGATTATGCGAATGCGCTGTATGTCGGTCTCCCTTGCTACCTTTTGGACAAGTTGCAGGCTGTCCAGAATGCTGCTGCTCGGCTGTTGTTGGACCTACCTAAGCGCTCCAGTGTTAGGCAACATCTGCGTAACTTACACTGGTTGCCAGTTAAAGCTAGGATTATGTTCAAGGCTTTGGTCATTGCTCATGCTGCGCTTTATGGGTATGGCCCTGCCTATCTCAGGAAACGATTTCAGTTTTACACTCCGGGCAGGCTTTATTTATTTATTTTAATTTATTTTAAAAGTTTTATATAGCGCTAGCTAGACCCGTGGGTATCAGAGCGCTTTACATACACACTGTACAAAACCAAAGGAAATTGCATTACTTATTAGGAAGGCAGTGGCCAGGAGCATGTTCGAGGCTTCTTCGTTCCTCGAACATGCTCCTGGCCACTGTCCCCAGGTTTCGCCTGAAACGTAAGGGGGGCAGCTCATTGGCCTATCTGGCCGCAACATATTGGAATTCCCTTCCCCTGGATCTGCGTAGTCTTGAGAATCCTACTCAGTTTAGGAAAAAACTCAAAACTTTCCTGTTTAACTAGTTTGTCCTGGCCTTTCTTCCGCTATCTGTTTCTTTGTTACTCTTGGGCTCGCGCCGGGACACTCTTTTGAGTAGCTGTGCGCGCTACAAATTATGATAACATAACATAGCGTACGGCATTTAATAAAGTATATACCGGCTGAGGAAGCGAGAGAGCGGTACTTCCTTACTGAGCTTACAAACTGAAGCACTTGTAATATAAACAATAGATACTGTGCGTTATGATGGTGCAGTTCGCCCGGGGGTGGGTGAGAAGTCACCGCAATATTGTAAAAAATAAGATAAATACATTACTGTTGGGGAATGTGGTTGGTGATGCAAATTAACTGCAGACACAAAATTACATCTATTGTGAGTAATAAAGCGTAAACGGGTGTGAAAGTGCATTTAATCCCCCTACGTGTATCCCAGGACTAATTAAAATTCAACGCAGACAGTCTGGGAAGTTTGTAGCTGCACAATAAAATGCATTACATTTTGGGAAGAATAAAAGTATGTAAACAAAATAATAATTCCATTATGGTCGGTGATTTGTAGCTGGTGAAGTGTATTGCTGTTTCGCCGGTAACACTAGACAGAAGTTAGAATTCTGTAAATGCGGCATAGGAGGACAATGTTCTTTAAAAAATGTAAGTGACATTTGGTTCAACAGTGACAACATTAAAGAGCCGGTACGCACTGTAACTTAATTAAACACTGTTATATGGCGAACGGGTATTATAGTGCAATTACATCCCGGGACTAGAATATCACAACAAATATTCGGAGAAGTCCGTAGCTGGACACTTAAATACATAACATTTGTAGAAGCATATAGGTATGTTAAGGTGCAGTAAGACGTTCTTTTAAAAAGTAACAGAAATATTAAAAGAAATGTTTTATAGTAGGCGAAGCACAAACAGTGTGTGTAATAGTGCGCTTACAGCCTGGGGCGTGTTCAAATTTACCACAATTAGGCTGTGCGCCGAGTGGGAGAAGAGGAGCTGTGGGAGGGAGAAGGGGGCGCGAGGGAAACAGAGTAGCAGCAGGCAGCGGAATTCGAACGAGGAGAGAAAATTTGCAAAATATAAAGTAATAAAAAAATACCCTATCTCGGATGTTTTGTGAATGCCGTCTCATGTGCAGCGCGGTGTTCTGTGAGCGCTGGCATCGGGTGAAACCTTCAGGTTGCAGTTGTGAGGCGGGGCTTGCAGAATGCCCAAGTTTGTTGAGCGGTGCCAATTAAAATAAAGGCCCGGCTCGCCAAACTCTTCTTTTTCAATATTTAATGCTTTTATTAAGTAGCGCAGCATGCTGCCTGTGCTGCGCTGCTTATTAAAAGCATATATATTGAAAAAATAGAGTTTGGCGAGCCGCGCCTTTTGTTGGAGTGGGGCGAGGCGGGGCTTGCAGAATGCCCAACAGAGTTTGTCGAGCGGCGCTGAATAAAAGAAAGGCGTGCCTCGTCAAAATCTATTTTTCAATATTTTATGCTTTTAGTAAGCAGCGCAGCATGCCACCTGTGCCACGCTTCTTATTAAAAACATAAACTGGCATCAGCAGATAAGAAGGCAACCCCAGCGCTCTCGGTAACAGCCTGTAAATTCAGTCTTTAAGGTGATAAATTGTGTTACAGGTTCTACCTACATCAGCACTAAATTCTCCGGAACCAGTTTGGGGAGAGCGTTTAACTTGGTATAGTTGCCTGTTCGCTGCAGCAGCACGGAGCGTCCATGATAAGCCATCCCCGCCTGCCGAGCCTAGGCCGTTCATTCCCACTAGCATTAAAATAACAGCAGGAATGATTCCAGGTTGCCGCAGTGTGTGTATACACACAGGCCAGACGTATAAATACTCAGCATTGTTTCGCTTCCTCCATCATTTGCGCTAATGAGTGCCGGACTCCTGACAGCCCACCAACAAGCAGCTCAAGAGGAGTGGTGGGGGCGGGCACAGGGAGACAAGGGGGAGTGGTGCAGGGGAGACAAGGAGGCACTGCAGCTGCCGCCCTGCGTGCCGCTGCTCGCTCCCACAAGCAAAACGCTGTGGGAGTGAACATTTGCAAAAGAGGTGAGACATGCGCCCGCCTTTAGCCATTTGCAGGCTACAATAACAAAATGACACAGGCAACAGCCAACCCAATGCGTGGGGGGAGTCAGACCCACACAAAGTAGTTTTAGAGTGCTTACAAGAAGCCTCGCAGAGCAGCGCATGCGCGCTGGCTCAGGCTTGACCTAAAAAGATGAAGAACTTGCAAACAAGGACATTTATAGCACAGATCCCAATATTGAAATAAACGCTGTTCCACCAAATAAACCAAGAACATATGATTCCCCAATAGTAATTTAAACCATGATGAGAATGATCATCAACATGGCTGCCAGAGTCTCCTACGCTCAGTGTGTCCTGTAACCCAAAAACCCTTTAGTTGACGCGTAACAACCACCGCCTGCTTCTGGGCGTGATCCACTGAATATCGAGATCTTTAAATGTGAGGACTTTATGGCATGTTATGGGCTGGGGGGGCACTATTGGTGCATGTATAAAACCCTCAAGGCACCACTCTGGGAACTTCCAACTGGATCAACTTATTGGGACCCAAGGCAAGGACATGTAATTTCTAAGTTTGATACTTCATTATTTAAAATGTATTACTTCTAAACTATTTTATTAGTTTTTTTGCTTAGTTTTGTCTTTAATTCTTTGTGGATCACTTTGCATATCCCCCATACTCCTTTTTAGGTCTCGCGCCTAGCGTTGCAGTGCGCAGCACTGCTCGCGCAGCGCGAGACCTTTAGAAAGGGCTTCTGAAAACGACCCACACGCTCGCGCGTGTGGTTTTGTTTCCAGAAGCCCACATTGGCTGTAGCGTGCGTTTTTTTTTTAAAAACGGCACGCGATTGGGCAAAGGCGGGCGCATGTCCTGCCTTCGCTCCTCCCATTCCCGACGGTGGCCAGAACGCGCAGCAGCGCGCGTTCGCCTCGCTGCCGTGCTCCCTGGCCCCCGCTCCTCTGTGGTGCGCGCGTACCACTGGTTTCGCGTTCGGCTCCTCTGTGGTGCGCGCGCACCAGGTTTCTATTCCGTGCTTGTTTAAAAACATAGCACACAATTGGTGCAAGGTGGGTGATGGACGCCTTGTTTGTTTCCTGGCCTAGGGTCCGCGGGTGCGAGCTTGAATCCCATTTGTTTCCAGTTATCGCGTGGCGGTAATTGGAAATAGATGGTGCTCGCTTTTCTTTTGTTTTCCTTAAGAATGAACCTCGTGGTAGCTGTAAACAATTGGGTAACAATGGCCCAATTCTGTTTACAGAATGAAGGAATCAAGCATGCGGAGGTAACGTGAGTTGTCCAAGATCACGCAGTGAGACTCAGGGTCCAGTTCTCCGGCCGAGACTTTAGTCACTGGCCCACGTGCTCTCCTCCTCCTGCTTTTGTGGGGAGGTGCACTACATGCCAAATGGCCAAGCTGATGACAGCGCCCAGCCCTACCACCGTGGGTGACCTTTACACGCAGGGCAACTGCCAGCCAGTGGCACGACGTGACAGCCAGGCTGTAGGCAGGTAGTACAGAAAGCACCCAAACACCCCACGGTGACAAATGTAGTGTGTGAGACAAAAAAGCAATTAAACAAATCGGGCGATCTTCAGACATATTGCCATCCAATGAGCGAGTAGCTCGCCTTGTATAGCGCCAAAAGTCAGAGTGGTCCGTGTCAAGCCGCTTTTGCAGCTCTCCGGTCCCTCATTCTTTGCTTGAGGGTGGTGATGGGAGCCCGAGTGCTGGCCTTGGAGAGCAGAGCAGCTTTCATTACTGTGACATGGGGTCATGGGTTGTAACCCCCTGCGTACCTGCGCTGGCAGTCATCATAATCACTATAGTTGATGACGAGGATGACAATCCTATTATACATAGCGCATGTCACAGACTTGCATCTGTTGGCGCTAGTATCACCCTACTCGATGGACACACGATTTCGACCTCAAAATCATGAAATGCTGTATCAGCCCTTTCGGGGTGATAGTACGCCTTGAGCACTGAGAGGGCTCCTATTGCACACAAGCTGAGGTTTCTATTCCCTGACCCAATTGTTCTCACTTTATCGAGATTGCAGTTGTGAGAACACTAACCCACCGAGCTACCTTCTTTTGACCTAAACTTGCAACCTGCCGCTCTTTTAGAAAGTCCTGCGGCATGGAGTCATCGCTTCACACTGCATTCGAGTCTTCTCAGGTGACAGTCATGTCAATTCAAGCCCCGCCCATCAGAAAACATAACACGGTGTCTTCGATAATTTTGGGGGTCCTTACCCTCTATCTGTTGTGAAGTATAACTTCTGTTTGTTTTTCAGCCTTTCCGATTTTGAAACCTGAAGAAACAGAAGTCCATGGCAACAATACGATTTGTCAAAGATCAAACGGTTGATCAAGAGGAAACCAGGGGTCAGGATTAGCAGCCAAGCCTGCTGCCACCCAGCTGTAGACCTTAGAACCTGACACTGTCTCATTTGTATCTTATTCATATGGCTGGGAGGGGGGTGGGGGGTGGAGTGGCTTGGGAGGGGGGGGGGGGGGGTGTGTGTGTGTGTGTGTGTGTGTGTGTGTGTGTGTGTGTGTGTGTGTGTGTGTGTGTGTGTGTGTGTGTGTGTGTGTGTGTGTGTGTGTGTGGTGTGACACGAGTAACACCAGGCTGACCCACAGACCCAGTTTTTCTTTGAATTCATAACATTTCTAAAGTCTCTACGAAGCAAATAAAATTGGTTTGTTTGGGGCGGGGCTCGAGCGGATATGCGGACAGGGCGCAAAGGCGATTTTTAGTGAACTTGCAGCAATAATGCATTAAATAGTCAGAACAAAAGCAGTGGCGGACACAGAACTCAAAATACCAACCACAGCTAAATATGAATTAAATGCCAGTAGAACCAGAGGGAAGTAATTTCAGCTTCTAGTCACAGTGCATGAAAACCCTGACCCCCTACAAAATGCTTTACACAAACTTAACCACACTTTAGCACTTCAAATAGCATCTGCTGCTATTATTACCAATACAAAAGTATTTAATTGACGTTGGAAGGCTGAATGCCTCAATTGGCCCCAACAAAACCCACACCAGTGACTTGCAAGTTACACTAGGATATCTATAGCAGGTGCTCAACCCACTGAGCTATCTCAGGCTTTGCAGACGCTGGTCTGTGCGTATGGGAGGAAGTGATGGGGCTATTTCCTTCCGCACAAGAATATCTCACCAAGATCACGGGTGACCTCTGGATTAATGGCTGTTTGCTTTTATTTTGGAAAATAGTACAGGGACGCAGTGAACTGCGGCCCTGCGTGTGCACACCTCTCGCACCCAGCATAGGTACTCCCGGCCTCCGAAGCCCCCCTCCCGCCTATCTCTGGCCATCAATATCTATCCCTGTCCCAATCTACCTCTTTCACCCTACCAGGGTCTGGTACCCTCGCCCTCCCATGGTCTCTCTCCCCCGCTCATCCCTGCACATCGGTACCTATCCCTGTCCCAATCTACCCCCCTCATCCTACCAGCGACTGACACTCACAGCCTCCCATGATCTCGGTCTCTGGCTTTCTCTATCATACACTCCACACAATACCACTCAGTGCCACATAATTACACACCACATAATTACACTCTACTGAATGCAACATACACTCTACACAATACCACTCAGTGCCACATAATTATATGCTACATGATTACACTGCACTCAATGCAACATACACTCCAAATAATACCACTCAGTGCCACATAATTACACGCCACACAATTACACTCTACTGAATACAACATACTCCCCATAATACCACTCAGTGCCACATAATTACACACCACATAATTACACTCTACTCAATGCAACATAAATACACGCCACATAATACCACACAGTGCCACATAATTATATGCTACATAATTACACTGCACTCAATGCAACATACACTCCACACAATACCATTTAGTGCCACATAATTATTTGCTACATAATTACACTGCACTCAATACAACATACACTCCAAATAATACCACTCAGTGCCACATAATTATATGCTACATGATTACACTGCACTAAATGCAACATACACTCCAAATAATACCACTCAGTGCCACATAATTACACGCCACACAATTACACTCTACTGAATACAACATACACTCCCCATAATACCACTCAGTGCCACATAATTACACGCCACACAATTGCACTCTACTGAATACAACATACACTCCCCATAATACCACTCAGTGCCACATAATTACACGCCACACAATTACACTCTACTGAATACAACATACACTCCCCATAATACCACTCAGTGCCACATAATTACACGCCACATAATTACACTCTACTCAATGCAACATAAATACACGCCACATAATACCACTCAGTGCCATATAATTACACGCCACATACTTCCACTCTACTCAATGCAATATAAATACACTCCACATACCACACAGAGCAACATAATTATATGCTACATAATTACACTGCACTCAATGCAACATACACTCCAAATACCACTCAGTGCCACATAATTACACGCCACATAATTATACTTTACTGAATGTAACATACACTCCACACAATACCACTTAGTGCCACATATTTACACGCCACACAATTACACTCTACTGAATACAACATACACTCCCCATAATACCACTCAGTGCCACATAATTATATGCTACATGATTACACTGCACTCAATGCAACATACACTCCAAATAATACCACTCAGTGCCACATAATTACACGCCACACAATTACACTCTACTGAATACAACATACACTCCCCATAATACCACTCAGTGCCACATAATTACAAGCCACACAATTACACTCAACTGAATACAACATACACTCCCCATAATACCACTCAGTGCCACATAATTACACGCCACACAATTACTCTACTGAATACAACATACACTCCCCATAATACCACTCAGTGCCACATAATTACACTCCACATAATTACACTCTACTCAATGCAACATAAATACACTCCACATAATACCACTCAGTGCCATATAATTACACGCCACATACTTCCACTCTACTCAATGCAATATAAATACACTCCACATACCACACAGAGCAACATAATTATATGCTACATAATTACACTGCACTCAATGCAACATACACTCCAAATACCACTCAGTGCCACATACTTACACTCTACTGAATGCAACATACACTCCACACAATACCACTCAGTGCCACATAATTATATGCTACATAATTACACTGCACTTAATGCAAAATGCACTCTACACCATGACACAATTTCACTAAGCATAATTTCACTCAACACCACAGTTCCAGGCCACACAATTCAACTCCACACATTTCCAATACACACCGCATAATTACACACCAAACAACATATTTCAACTCCGCAATCCACAACGTACCTCCAATCCACACCATATAGTGTCACCACCTGAGCACCAAACATCCTTCACCACCACCATTTTGCATCAGTGACCACTTAAGCATCACGTCAGTCTGCCCTTGGAATCTGGCATCTGTTGATTCTCCCCTAGTGTCCGTCCGCTGCTCGTGTTCTAATTAAATTACTGTTTTCCAACATCCACTCCCCCGTTATTTATGTCCCGCTCCCCCATAACAAAAAAATTATAACAAACAAGCATGAGAACAGGCAGGAAGAAGTTGCCAGCAGTGCAAGTACAAAAAAAGTAGAAGACATTTTTTATGTTAAAATCTTTTTTTTAATCAGGTTTTTCAGTTGTATAAAATGTTGTCTTCGTTTGTATAAAGGTAACAAAAATGCTTAAAACTTTTTATTATAAGTTTTCAACATAATGCACAGCAGCCACAATGCTCTACAACATAGCCAAAAGTTCTGGCTAAACACATATGGTCCCAAAGGTGAGACCTATTGGCTATGCCAATGCTTGTTTCCTTTACCCTTTCTTGTGTTTTTAGGTCTCGCCTGGCGTTAGCAGCGCGCATGCGCTGCTCTCGCCATGCGAGGGCTTCTTGGAATCAATACGGTTCGAGAAGTTCAGTTTCTGCTCCATCCCTAAATTTCATTGGCGAGCGTCATTTACCGTCATTAATTATGCCGAACAGAGTGTGCTCATTGTACCGGAGGCTTTTCAGTCCCTCCTGGTTACCGCCTTGTCCTCTTTTGACCACGCCCACCGGGATTGGATCTTTCACTGGCGGCGTTAGACGGTGGGTTTTATAATGACTGCCCGCACTTTTTTTTTTTTTTTACTATTGCGTGCGTTTGCACAGTCGCGTGGCGACAGCTGTTTGTGTTCTTGTTACATTTTCGCGGCGTCCACTTCAGGGACACCGCGCTCTGTTTGTTTTGTCTTTTTTAACTGTTCTCGGCTCGAGGCGCGTGGGGCTTGTGGCGATTTTATTTTTTAAAGATTGCATGTGTAGGCTTACCAAACCGCTTGTAACTTTACCTCACACGAAAAACAATCTTCCTTTACGTCCTACTTTTTTAAATTCTTCTTTAATCATTGACCTTTCATTTATTTACATATTTAATTAATATTAATTGACTGTCATCGCCGTTCCCCTTGTGTGCCGTTGCTCTGCGGTCTCCTTTGAAATGTGCGCTTTTCGTGTGGCTCCCGCCTTCTCCTCTCCTGTGAAGTCGGGTGTGTACTTCTGTTTCGCTATACCTGCTCCATAATGTGCTGCTGTTTGTTCCCCTGGCGTCAGTATTTCTCGGCCCCTTTTCGCGGATTTTCTTCCTCGCTTTCTGAAGCCGGCTCTCATGTCTGGTCACAGCTGCCCCCTGATGGTCCCTTCGATAATAACATCAAAACGGTTTTCAAACACAAGCCCACGCAGGCCCTGTAAGTTGTTCGGAGACTGGAGGGGGTTCAAGCCGACCTATTCGCTCCTTGCCCACTGTGCAAACAGATGGGACCCCTTTTAAGGATGCTGGGGCACCCCAAAGCACACAGAGACCTTAATTGACACCTAACCAAACTACGGAGGAGTGAAATTAGGGAACTGCTGTGTGTACGCTACAGACGACTGTGGGCGACTGGGCGTGTGCCCGCCACCACGGACGGCCTCTTCTGGGGTGAAAGGTCAGCTCGTCCACAGGCCTCGCCCACCTTTAATCACTGGTCCCTCTCATCTCCACTCTCAAACTCGGATTAGTAGTTAGGTCAATTCCATCTAACCCATCACCTCTTGCGTGTCCTAGGCTATTATTTCAGAGCGCCACAGTGCTGCAAAGATTTCTAGTTCTCCAGTGTTGGGTATGAATAGTTTTCTCAAGCCTCTTTTTATTACTTCTTTGAAATGACGTGATTGCAGTAGAGCGTTTGTCAAGAGAGAAACAAAACTACACTTCGGGCTCTTTCCGGGAAAGCTATGTTGTTTGATTTGCGTTGGCACATTTTTTTTTTAATTCGCATGAAGGCTTTTAAGATTGTTGTGCAGTTTGGAGATCGGGAGATACTGAGAAAAATGTGCAAACAGAACCAATTGGCCAGGATAGATTAGTCCTTTTAATTAAGGATAGAAAGTATGTTGACACCGTCTGTGGCGCTTAACAGGAACCCAGGGAGAAACTCCTGCTGACTATTTATTAAATGTTTTGCAGTGGAATAATCCATGTTGTATGTGTTTTTGAAAAAAAGACGGGGATTTCCACTATTTCATATAACAGCAAATTGAAACTAGCAGTCGCTAAAAGAAAGTGAATGTGTACATATAACTATACATATATCTATATATATATACATTGACTTTCTGACGAGTCATTAAATTCTTAACTCCTAAATCCAGAAATCCTGAGTGCGGCTCTTCTTTCTTTCGTTCTTTGAGCGTGGAAATTTTCAAATATATATATACATACATATATATATACATACATACATATATCCGTATATATATATATATATATATATATATATATATATATATATATATATATATATATCCAGCTCCAATGCACCCCACTTGCGGGTCACTCGAAGGGCGGGTGCTTCCCAAACCACGGCGGTGCCTCGTGGTTAAAAATCACTGCTCCAAAATTTCTCGTTTAAAGAAATTACAGCACTCACGGGCTCGGCAATCAGTTGAACTTTATTTTCTCAACAGACAAACAAACGCGTTTCGGAACCAGTCCTTCATCAGTGTTTACACATCCTATTCTGAAGCGCCATTTTTAAAGAGGCAAAATCATAGAGACAGAAAGAGGATATGGCGCATATTTACTAGGCGCCATTTCTAAATGGTGATTTTTAAAGAATCAGGAAATCTAATCTATTAAACTAAATAATATAAGAACCCATGTTCATACATACAATTAATTACACGAAAATTATTTACAACCTATCGCGTGCATCACCATTAAACCATAATCTCGCCGTGGATCGGCTTCAGGCAACCTCCAAAGTGGAGATTGGCCCAATTCCTCTATTGCATTTCGCCGTGAATCGGCAAGTCTCATATTAATATTGTATGCAGTAGCGGTGTGATCTTAAATGCATTTACATCATTACTCTCCTATTTGCTAAAATTAATTCACTAGATGTACACATCACATTGTCAAGCACCATTTTAAAAAAAAGGCTAAATCATAGAGACAAAAAGAGGATGTGGCGCACAGTTGCTAAGCGCCATTTCTAAATGGTGATTTTTAAACAAATCAGGCAATCTGATCTATTAAACTAAATAATAAGAGAACCCATGTTCATACATACAATTGATTGCACAAAAATTATTAACAACCTATCACGTACATCACCATTGAACCATAATCTCGCCGTGGATCGGCTTCAGGCAACCTCCAAAAAGGAGATTGCCCCAATTCCTCTGTTATATTTCGCCGTAAATCGGCAAGTCTCATATTCATATTGTTTACAGTAACAGTGTGATCTTGAATTCATTTACATCATTACTCTCCTGTTTACTAGGATTAATTTACTCGATGTACACATCATATTATCAAGCGCCTTTTTTAAAATCATAAAGACAGACAGAGTATATGGCGCATATTTGCTAGGCGCCATTTCTAAGTGATCTATAGAACTAATTCATGTGAAAACCAAAGTTCCTACAAACAATTATTTACACGAAAATTGACAGTCTCATATTCATATTATGTATAATAACAGTATGATCATAATTTCATTAGCATCATTACTATGCTCCTATTTACTAGAGACAAATCAATTGACTAGATGTACAGCCAATTCTTCCCCACTGTTGAGTCCATACGGAGTCCTAGTCTGTAAATCGATTATATATCGTGACTCCAGTCTTCGTAGTTTTAAAACTCTGTCTCCCCTCTGATATTTATAGGGACCGAGTCAAGACTGAAAAATTGTAATAGATCCCTATTACTCCCATGTTTAATGGCAAAGTGCCTGGCGACTGGATAGTTCAAATCCCTTTTCGCTATCGCACGCATGTGCTCTAATATTCTTATTTTCACACTATGTATCGTGCTGCCTATATACCTGAGGCCACACGGGCAACTCAGGCAATAGACACAGTGTGTTGTTTGGCAGGTCATAAATTTTGAAATCTTCCTGCGAATATTAGTTCCTGTCACCACATAGCTAAGTACTCTTTTACTAAAGGCACAGGCCTTACATTTGCCACATGGATAAGAACCTCTCAATTCGCTCAGTGTACTTTGTCTAGGGGAGATCTCATCCAAATGACTATGGACCAAACTATCTTTTAGAGAACGGGCTTTCCTAAAAGTGATCATTGGACATGCTGGAATATCCATGCCAATGATCAAATCGGTTTTTAATATGTGCCAATTCTTCCTCAATATTCTTTTGAGAGACTCCGCCTCATCCGAATAAGTAGTAATCATTCTGAATTTCCCTTGGTCAGTGCCCCTATCCCTCCCAAGACGAATTACCTTAGTTAGTTCATCTCGTCGCAGAGAATCCACTTTGTTTAAGGTGTTTTTCAGCAAATCTAGGTTATATCCTCTAGTCAAAAACCTGTCCATACTGTCCTTAATAGCTACATCAAAATCACATTTCCTAGAACAATTCCGTTTTATCCTAAGGAACTCCCCATAGGGTAGACTACTTTTGAGTTTGGGAGGGTGACTGCTGGTAGCATGAAGCATGCTATTTCCAGCAGTAGGTTTTCTGTAGAGAACAGTTGTTAATTTACCTTGCTGTACTTGCACCCTTAAATCAAGGTAATTGACAGACACTGTGCTAACTTCCCCTGTAAAGCGTAAATTGACTTCGTTTACATTGAGATGTTGAATGTATGCCCTTGCCTTCTCAGTTGACCCTCTCCATACAATGAAGAGGTCGTCAATGTATCTGTGCCAGGATACTATCTCCTTCGTCCAGATTTCATTGACTGCGGACCAGGCCACCTGCTCCTCCCACCAGCCCACGAATAAATTCGCGTAGCTGGGGGCGAAGCAGGTGCCCATCGCAGTCCCAGAAGTCTGCCTGTACAAATCTCCCTGAAAGAGAAAAATATTATTCAGTAGGCAGAATTCAATGAGTTCCATCAACATGATGTTATGGTTTGCGAATTTCAATGATCTTTTTTGCAAAAAATATTGTACTGCTTCCAGTCCCTTTGTATGTTCAATGCAAGTGTAAAGACTTGTAATGTCCAACACTACGAAGCAGTAAGATGATTCCCATTGTAGTTGTTCAATGTGATTTATGAAATCCGTTGTATCTTTAATATATGAGTCCAATTGCAATACTAAAGGGAAAAGATGATGGTCCACAAATCTGGACAGGTTTTCCGTGAGGCTGCCCAATGAGGAGACAATCGGTCGTCCTGGTGGTCTAGTGGCATCCTTGTGGATCTTTGGTAGATGGTAAAATGTAGGGAGAATCGGATTCAGGACTCTGAGAAAGAGAAATTCATCCAGATCCAACATCAATTTATCATGCCACTTTTTGATCAATATATGGTACTGTGCCACACTCTCATGATATTGTTCTTTGGTCGTTAGTTCGTAACAAGTTTCATTTTTTAGTTGTCGTAGGGCCTCCTCCACATACTGATCTCTTGAAATCAGAACAATATTACCCCCCTTGTCTGAGGGTTTATAGATGACAGTCTTATCGCTCTCCAAATTTTTTAAGGCTGTTTGTTGTATTTTGGTCAAATTCCTCATCCCGGCTGATGGTTTAGCATTGCTCCGGAATTGTATTAGGTCTTTGATGACGGCTTCAGAGAAGACATCTATCGCATCCGATGGCATCTGCGGTAGAAATTGTGATGGTGGTTTAAAGGGGCTTGATGCTGCCTCTTGTTCTATGCCGTGGCTGCTAGTCCTCTGTGTCATGGTTACACCCATTTCAGTGTGTGCATTCTCATTGTCTTGGCGTAGTTCTTCCAACACCTCCAAGGTGGTGAGATCATTGACCGTCAACAGATCCGTCTCCCTGGTCTTGGATTTCAGAAGCCTTGCTTCCTTCACTGTTGGTTTTAATTTAAAATATTTGTGCAATTTCAATTTGCGTACAAATTTAAAAAGGTCAATTCTGGTCTGGGTGAACTCCAGGCGACTGTATGGGCAAAAGGTGAGCCCCAATTGCAATACTGATTCCTCCGTGGCAGTGAGTGTCTTAGATGTTAGATTCACTATTGTGAAATTATCTGCTTTCATTGTCGTCTGCCTCTCCTGTTGCTTCTTGTCGCCCGTGGCGTCGGGTTGCCTCTTCCTCTTCCCCTTCCAGCCGCCCCTTCTAGTTTGTTTTTTCCTTCTGGGGGTTTGCTCTTGCCCCCTCTCAGCCACGTTTGTCGAATTAAAGTGAACTCCTCGTGAAAAGGAGTTTTCCTCAGTCTTTCCAAGGGATCTACTGTCTCATCCCCTGAGGCTTCATTCTCCGTAATATCGGACTCTGAAGTTTCCACCCTGGTAGCCACTGAGGCCGGAACAACTTTCTTTCGTGACAACTCTTTTCGTGGCTCATCGAATTTTTTGGAGAAAGTTAAGACTCTTCCCAAAGCATAGTCTCTCTCATCACGTTCGTGTTTCTCTTGTTTACGTTGTCTTATTTTCATTTCATACTGCATCAGCCGTTTTTTCATAGCTTCCCTTAATTCATCTTGTTTGTTTTTATCCATATCTTTGCTAATTTCCTCTTCCAATTCCTGTATATCTTTTAAAGTAATATGAGACTTGCCGATTCACGGCGAAATGCAATAGAGGAATTGGGCCAATCTCCACTTTGGAGGTTGCCTGAAGCCGATCCACGGCGAGATTATGGTTTAATGGTGATGCACGCGATAGGTTGTAAATAATTTTCGTGTAATTAATTGTATGTATGAACATGGGTTCTTATATTATTTAGTTTAATAGATTAGATTTCCTGATTCTTTAAAAATCACCATTTAGAAATGGCGCCTAGTAAATATGCGCCATATCCTCTTTCTGTCTCTATGATTTTGCCTCTTTAAAAATGGCGCTTCAGAATAGGATGTGTAAACACTGATGAAGGACTGGTTCCGAAACGCGTTTGTTTGTCTGTTGAGAAAATAAAGTTCAACTGATTGCCGACCCCGTGAGTGCTGTAATTTCTTTAAACGAGAAATTTTGGAGCAGTGATATATATATATATATGCAAATATATATATATGCATATATATTTACAAATATATATCAATACATATGTATGCATACATAAATATTTACACATATATATGCAAATAAATATATATATATGCATACATATATGCAGATATATGTGTACATACATATGTATGTGTATATATGTGTATATATTAGTGCATATTTATATATATATACATATACATGCATATATATACATAGATCTATGCATATATATATATTTCCAAATATAAATGCATACATATATATGCATAGAATATATACACACATATATGCATATATATAAATCAAAAACATACACTAATAAATACAAAACTAAAAAACGATACAATTTACAAAACAAATTGCTTTAACTTTAACAAAGGCGAGACCTATTGCATTTCCAATGCTTGTTTAATTTAGTTTTTGCCATTTATGGACAAATAAACCCGCTTTTTTCCCCTTCCTTTTTAAGTTTCACCTGATGCAGCACACATGCGCTGTCAGGGAAAATATTTTGTTAACAAACAAAAAAGCTAAAAAAAAATGGCTTAGAGCCTGCCCATTACTTACCATTGGTTGGCTTCCACATCACTCTTGTTTCCTTGCTTCTTAATGGTCAGCACCTTCTGCTCCTCCCAGGACGTCAATCAATCAATCAGGGAATTGTAAGCACGCTACTCACCCATGAGGGTCTCAAGGCGCTGAGGGGGGGGGGGTCTGCAGATCTGTTTAGCCGAAGAGCCAGGTCTTGAGGGTCTTCCTGAAGGTGTTCAGGGAGGGGGCGCGTCTGATGTCTGCCGGTAGCTCGTTCCAGGTCTTGGCTGCAATGTGAGAGAAGGATCTTCCGCCTGCTGTGGCTCTGTGGATGCGCGGGGTTTCGGCCAGTGCGAGGTTGGAAGATCGGAGGTTTCTTTTGGGTACGTGGAAGTTGATTCTGTCGTTGAGGTATTTGGGTCCGTTGTTGTGTAGGCATTTGTAGGCGTGAGTGAGGATTTTGAAAATGACTCTTTTCTCCACGGGGAGCCAGTGGAGACTTCGTAGGTGTTGGCTGATGTGTTCGTGTCGGGGGATGCCGAGGACGAGTCTGGCGGCAGTGTTCTGTATTGTTTGGAGTTTGCGGAGGAGGGACTTGTTGATGCCGGCGTAGAGTGCGTTTCCAGTCAGTGTTTGTCCCTTCCATGGAGCATGGACTAGCACAGTGTCTTATTTGTGGCCACTGTCCTTCCACTGGTTGTGCACTCCTCTGGGTACTTTTTCTTTTTTTACGTTTTGCCATGCCCCTCTCTGCCCTCCTCCCGATGTCCATTGATGCTTCTCCCTTCCCCCTCTTCCGCAGCTCTCTCGTCTCGCTTCTCCCCCATGCATCTCTCTGGTGTTGCTCCCTCCACCCGCTGTCCATTATTTCTCCTCACTCGCTCCTCTCCCGCACCTTCCTTATGTTGCTTGAACCGCGCGGGTTGTTTTTAAACATGGCTTAAAGAAAAAAGCACTATGATGTAATCAGTGTTGGCCGTGTCATTGCACTTTTTCCCTTTAATTCAAGCCATGTTGCACAGCAGCCCGCGCTGCTGTGCCACACATCTAAAAAAACATTGACAAAGCTAATAGAGCTAGCAGAGGCAAAACCTATTGGGTTTGCCAGTGCCTGTTTTCCTTTACACCCTGGTCCTCATCATCTTCACTTTCTTTTTATTTCTCTTTTTCCTTTTATTCCAGGGGATACCCTTGTGTGCCATTTTCTACCTCTTCCCTCCAGTCTTATTTTTCCTGTTAATTTAGTTTCCCGATGGACTTCCCTATTTTTCTAGTTTTTGCATTTTCTAAACATTGACACACACCTGATGCCCCCTGCTATAGTGTGCACTGTACCAGATACAGTGTAGTACTTACTGTACCACTCACTGTGCCAAGCACTGTACCACACATGCTTTTCTAAACATTAACACACCTGGTGCCGCCCTGCTATGCTGTGCATTTTACCACACACAGTGTAGTACTTACCTTACCACTCACTGTGCCAAACACTCTACCACACATACTATACTAAACAGTAACACACACCTGGTGCCACCCTGCTATACCGTGCATTGTACCACATACAGTGTGCTACTTATTGTACCACTCACTGTGCCAAGCACTGTACCACATACAGTGTAGTACTTACCATGCCACCCATTGTGCCAAGCACTGTACCACACGTTTTACTAAACATTAAAATACACCTGGTGCCACCCTGCTGTACCGTGCACTGTACCACATACAGTGTACCACTTACCGTACCACTCACTGTGCCAAGCACTGTACCACACATGGTTAACTAAACATTACAACACACCTTTGCACTGTACCACCTGCAGTTTACTGCTTACTGTACCACTCATTGTGCCAACCACTGTACCACACATGCTTTACTAAACATTAACACACACCTGGTGCCACCCTGCACTGTACCACATGCAGTATAGTACTTACTGTACCACTCACTGTACCAAGCACTGTACCACACATGCTTTACTAAACAGTAACACACACCTGGTGCCACCCTGCTATGTCGGGCACTGTGCCGGGCACTGTACCAGTACAGTGTAGTACTTACCATAGCACTCACTGTGCCAAGCACTGTACCACACATGGTTTACTAAACATTAAAACATACCTGGTGCCACCCTGCTATGCCGGGCACTGTACCAGTACAGTGTAGTACTTACCATAGCACTCACTGTGCCTAGCACTGTACCACACATGCTTTACTAAACATTAACACACACCTGGTGCCACCCTGCAAACTCCATACCACACATTGCACCAAACATCATCTCACTGTGTGCTGGAAACGGGGCTGGTAAAAATGAGTATATTGGATATTAGTAATAAAAACAATTGCTGTATGATTAAAATAATATTTTTATTCTGAGAGACTGATTGCCAGTGATTGCTAAGTGTTATTTTGGCTCGTTTTTTACATTCAAAATGGCCACTTGGACTCCTGTCGAAAGGGCAAAGTGTCGCCTACGCATAAACCGGTTCCCTGGGAAAAAATGTTAAGTTCTATAAGTTCTGGGAATTATGAGAGTAGGACATACTCCACCACCGTGTGTGCATGATGACAAAAATTCATAATCAGTCAAAACTAACTCCCTCCCTTCTGCCTCACTCAGGATGATGGTTCATGCGGTGGAATAGCTGCAACCAACCCTCAAATGTATGTTCGACTGATACTACTAAGCAAACACAAGGAGATGATGGACGGAGCATTGAAAGTTTTCAGAAACTCACCCCCAGTCACAGATCTGGGTTGAATCCATCATCCTTCTTTAGCTCAATTTGCCACCCCAGACCGATACTACTGACATTAGAAATCCGTCCAACCTCTGAAGGAATAGTATTTTAGGAGAATTACTCATCCAAGTACAGGATACAATTCTTGTGTATTGACCCTGGCCCACTCAGAGCTTTGCTGTGGATAGCTTAAATTTTTAGGTCTCGTCTACTATACAGCTGGTTGAGAAAGATGTATTGTGGGCCCACGAAGAAGTTACAGAGGAGATGGCCTTTACAACGCTGTCTTTACACCGGAATGCCTTTACCATTAAACCTTTACCACGCAAAACCTTTACCATGCAATGCCTTTACCACACGTGTTTACAACTAAAGGTAAGTATATTTAAGGGGTGTGTGTATATTACCCAGTGATGGTCGCCAGTGGGTAGTTATAGTTAGGATCGTGTTTCCATAGGACATGCCTTTTTAGGTCTCGCCTAGCGATGCAGCGCAAAGCGCTGCTCGCTATGCGAGATCTATTGTTGCCGACTTTTGCTCCGATGCGGGACAGGAGATGTGCACGCGCATGGTGCGAGCAGGAGTTGTAATAGCGCCGCAAGCCGTACGCGTGCACATCAACTGTCTGTGCCGAAGCTTAACAGACAGGAGATGTGCACGCGTACGGCTCGCGGCGTTATCACAACGCCTGCTCGCACCATACGCGTGCACATCTCCTGTCCAGGCAGCCGAGGCGCACGCTCACGGCGTGTCTTCAGCTTGTCGTTGGGACAGCCAGGTGCACGTGTAGGGACAGGAGATGTGCACCCGCACGGCCGTCTCTTTTGCTCTCGGCGTTTCAGGCATTCTGTGAGGCACAACGCGCGCATGTGGCTTTCTCTGATCGCTTTTCAGTGGGTCACCAACTCGCGACAGCTTGTTCTAAATATATCTGGCATGGGCAAAGCTAGTGAAGTCAGAAATGTACCAGACGTTGTCCAGTTTCTGAAGACAAATACGGCATCACCACACCAGAACAGCCCCATTGGCACTTTTCAGATGGAGCGTACGCCATGTTGCGCCGAGCATACCCTGAGATCAGTGGCAAGAAGGGAGGGAGCACAGTAAGGACAGGCAGTTTTTAATCGCAGTGAGTTAAGTTTGTTCAATATAAAGGGGGCAGGGAGTCCACGCAGATGGTGTGATATTGTAGAGAGCTGAGTGATGTCTTGTAGCTAAATGGGCTCAGTGCTGTATTACAGTCCCTTTCATCATCGTGCAATCAGTGACCCTATGGCAGCTCCCCTCCTGCGACTCACCAAGGCAAAGCGCTTTACTAATTAGTGAAGCTAGTTTTAGATATACTGGTGAATTAGAAAGAAGACATAAAATGCAGAGCGGGCCTTAAAACGTAGTCGTGCTTTTATATAGGTGCGTGAAGGACTTGGTATGTTGTGATTCAGACAGCTTAGGGGTAAAACCGAGTTTGCTAATGCCGAAGTAGACTGCAAGAAATGTTGTTTATGCTGCTGTAGCGTCATATTCGATCCGTGAAATAGCATTAACAGTGTATTTTGGAAACAATAAAAAAGTGTAAAAGATAGCCATCATGGTACAACCTTCATGGCTGCAGAATATAATCTGGTCCACCTCCCCCCGCGTCCTTCCTCTCCTTGAAGCCTCGGGGAGAAAATAGTGTCCATCCGTCACAGTGTGTTTCCTATTCCGTTTTATTTCCACTGCTGGCAGGTCTCTGATAGTGCGTCGATTGGCTCTTCTGCTTTTATTTCCCTTTGTGTGTTTTTGTTTGCTAAGAGTTTCCATCCCTGGCAGCATATGTGACTAGCATACAACAGGAAGAAAGCTGGCAGATTTCATCTTGTCTCCCCTATGAATTCAGCAGTATAGATCGCTGTGGGGAGGGGTGGTGTTAACAGCAGGGAACTGTAAATGCTAGTTCCTGGAAAGTGTAATCCCCGTGGGTTCTGCAGTCCCTGCAGGGGCCCTCAATAACCAAACCCGCCCCCCACCACCATTTCACGATTTTCTTCTTCTGCCCTCCCTCTCATCCTGTCCTTTCCCTGCCTTACCTCCAACTCACTCTTGTGCAACCTCCATGCTGACAAAGCCTATTATCTTTTTTCCTCTCTTCTCCTGCCCCTCTTTCCCACTTTTCTTTCTCGCACCGCCATTTCTGATGTTTCCAACCCCCCTCTCTCAACCTGTCTGGTATTTGTTTCCTGGGACGTCACCTCACCAACGGCGATATTGTGTGATCTGCAGATAAAAGTTAGATTCCCTGCTCAAGGTCGACGTAGCCTTTCATGTTTCTGAGGTCGCTAAATCTCAGGTGCCTTTAAATGATGTGATAGTAACCCACACGTGCTATTTACAGTAAAGTGGTCATATGAACAGCAGTCTAAAAATGAGTTACTAATCGTGAAGTCATCCTGCTCTTATCCAAATAGTACATAATCCCCACCCCATGCACTTCCTCAAATGCTAAGCTTGCCTCCCCGTTTGGGTGCCTGACTTGGGGAGAGACGGGTGGGCAACCAGCACTTGGACTACTGAGGTCATATAAATGTCCTTACGCTGAGTAAGGTTGTTTACCTGCCCGTCAGTTAAGTAGCCTCTACTATGCTCCACTAATAAATTGCTTAATACTGCAGCACAATATAAAGAGCTTTAGTGGTGTGGCAAGTCAAACATGCAGCAATGCTAATGTAACCATATTATGCCCAGAAACACTCTCCGATCTATATTGCAGTTTCCACTCTATTCCTCTCATCCTTTTCAATTCCACGTGTGCTCTCTTGCTCGGTTTTTGTCTCTCCATCGTCCTTTCCTCTTCATACTTCCCGTCTTCTTTTCTGTTTATTTCTCCATTTCATTCCAGCTTTTCTCATCCACCACATGTTCCATCCATTCCTGCCCATTCAATTAATACAAAGGATTTATACATGGCACTATTACCCTTCAGCTTCTTGCCACTATCCTAGACTAACAAACCACCTCTCCAAAGTAGATTTACAAAAATTACATTTGGTTCTTCCGTTTTGCTCCGATGCGGGACAGGGAGATGTGCACGCGCATGGTGCGAGCAGGAGTTGTAATAGCGCCGCAAGCCGTACGCGTGCACATCAACTGTCTGTGCCGAAGCTTAACAGACAGGAGATGTGCACGCGTACGGCTTGCGGCGTTATCACAACGCCTGCTCGCACCATACGCGTGCACATCTCCTGTCCAGGCAGCCGATGCGCACGCTCACGGCGTGTCTTCAGCTTGTTGACAGCATGTTTCTGAAACTGGATGGCAGAAAGTCACGCTAGACTCCACTTCTGATGACGGCCCAACTCCACCTGAAGGGAGATTGATGCGAGAAGGAATCTCTGTCATTAGACCCTGGTGTCGTCATTAGACCCTGGTGTCCTCAGGAATCTGACCGCACAGGAGGGCGCGCGAGGAGGGCTCGAAGGCCAGAGTGACTCAGTGAGGAAAGCTGAATCGGGAAGAAAACGTGCAGAAAATTCCCAGACAAGTCACGTGCGCGTGTCCGAGAAGCCCCAGGTAACTCTAACTGACGCAGCTGGCATGCGCTGCTTAGATAACCTGGGCTCGCGCTGACCTGTGCCGACATCACATTTATTAATGTGATTGCTCCTGGGTCTTTATCCCGAGGCATGAAATCCCATACCCAGCGGGCGTGGCCATTGGTGTAGGCTTTCCAATCTTTGTGGTGTAAACAAGCACAAATATTTCACCTACAATGCTTTTCCTACACTGTCGACCTGCCCTAACGCCAGGACTGCTCCTTAATTAAGGGGTTCCAGCCTTTGAACTGGCGGGTGAAACGCCACATCCTGTGATTCTGGGCAAATCACCTAATCTCCCCGTGCCTACCCAAAAAAATAAAAAATTAAGGTGTCCTTTTGTAACGTAACCGGTGCTCATGTAAAGCGCTCCAATACCTTCGGGTCGAGTTCGCGCTATATAAATATGCAAAAAAAAAAGCTTGGGTGACGGAGCGGGGAGAAAGAGCGAGACAGTCACAGAACCGCCCGCTGGTCATCTCACCAAAGAAAGGTATGTGTACAAATGCACTCAATATTGAACATTTCTTTGGCTTTCAAAGTTTCCGGTTGCACGTATACACATATTCTATTTGCAGTTTTTATGTATTTATTGTGCACATATTGCCAGTGTTAGCAACGCTGAAATAAAATATGTCCTCATTTAGCATGTGGAAATATACACTATTGAATAGGAACAGCACAGTCGCCAGTTCTGCTCCTCGTTTAACATGTATGTGCTGGGACATAGGTGATTGTTTCAGGTAAGTAGAAGGGGACAGGTGACTAGAATGTCTCAAAGGAAAAGTGTCCTCCACCTCCGCGTGTCATAGTCCTTATGCTGCACTTCAGGGCGGAGTCCTCAAGCTCATTTGGACCCGCTGTGGGGTAAGCAACTGCACAGCTGCCAGTCCCCTTCTGGGGGCTACTGTTCTGGTGGCACCTCCTGTCCTTGATTTCAGGTCAGGACAGTGGCACTACCCATCCGTGTGCTACAGCTGCACACTACAAAAGGGAGTAGGAGGCAGATCCAGGGCGTGTGTGTGTTCTTTAATGAAATGTTCCGTGGGTCCCTTAGAGCCACTCCACCATCCTTACAGCCCCTCCACCGTCCTTAGAGCCACTCCACCATCCTTAGAACCACTCCACCATCCTTAGGGCCACTCCACCATCCTTAGAGCCACTCCACCATCCTTAGAGCCACTCCACCATCCTTAGAGCCACTCCACCATCCTTAGAGCCACTCCACCATCCTTAGGGCCAATCCACCATCCTTAGAGCCACTCAACCCACTCCACCGTCCTTGGAGCCGCTCCACCGTCCTAAGAGCCGCTCCACCGTCCTAAGAGCCGCTCCACCGTCCTAAGAGCCGCTCCACCGTCCTAAGAGCCGCTCCACCGTCCTAAGAGCCGCTCCACCGTCCTTAGAGCCGCTCCACCGTCCTTAGAGCCGCTCCACCGTCCTTAGAGCCGCTCCACCGTCCTTAGAGCCGCTCCACCGTCCTTAGAGCCGCTCCACCGTCCTTAGAGCCGCTCCACCGTCCTTAGAGCCGCTCCACCCACTCCACCGTCCTTAGAGCCACTCCACCCACTCAACCGTCCTTAGAGCCACTCCACCGTCCTTAGAGCCTCTCCACTTTCCTTAGAGCCGCTCCACTGTCCTTAGAGCCGCTCCACCGTCCTTAGAGCCGCTCCACCGTCCTTAGAGCCGCTCCACCGTCCTTAGAGCCGCTCCACCGTCCTTGGAGCCGCTCCACCGTCCTTGGAGCCGCTCCACCGTCCTTGGAGCCGCTCCACCGTCCTTGGAGCCGCTCCACCGTCCTTGGAGCCGCTCCACCGTCCTTGGAGCCGCTCCACCGTCCTTAGACCCACTTCACCATCTTTAAATGGAACTGTCTGCAAAAGTATGTTTTGGCAGCCGAGGGGTAAGGCTCGGGGGTCACGATAGAGTCATCACGTTGCACCCAATGGAGAGGTATGGAGAAGGTCCAGTTTGAATATCAAAAAGTTAGAGTTCAAATATAATATTAGGTCATGGGGAGGGCCACTGGAATTATGCGATCCTGTGTTTGCTGCTTCTGCTTTATTTTGCATAATTATCCCTCATCTGGCGCATAATCTGTAGATAAATTGTTTCTAACTCAAAAGGATCAAAGGTTACTGAAAACTTGGTAATATATGTTCACATGCTTTGGAAGACCCTTCACAGACGTTAACTGGTCATCTTTCAGTCGCTTATTTATATATTTGGTTGTTAGACTGGTACTAATAAGGTGACATTTTTGCCCAGACAGTATTACCATGTGTAACAAGCATTTGCAATGCAATAGGTCTCGCATTTGCGAGAGTTTAACCTATTCGCATTGTAAATGACAATGCCTTTTATTTATGTTTTAAAAACCAACACATAAATAAAAGGCATTGCCATTTACAATGCCAATAGCTCAAACTCTAACAACTGCGAGACCTATTGCATTGCAAATGCTTGTTTATGTTGCTAATAACTTTGGTGCCGTTTGATGAATCTCCACGAAACGTTCCAAAAAAGAGATACATTTTGTCTAGTTTGTGCATGGTAACTTTCGGGTGATCTGTCAAGCAGGGGCTAAGAAAAAAGGGGGGGGGGGGAGGTGGGGGGAGTCACAAAACGCAAAATGCCCATGCATTTTCTAAAGACTTTTGTCAGAAGCGTTTTCACAAAAACTGTTGAACAGAATTACACCATATTTGGCAGGAAGCTAGATTTAGGACCAGAAAGAATGGTTTTTGTGATTTGGTGCAAATCCGTTCACTAGATTTTGAAAATGAAGGTAAAAAATATTTGCATTTCTGGATGGTTGGGTTCGAGGGATTCTTGCAAAAGTACCTCAATTAAAAAAAATTAAGCCTTCTTATTGTCCATTGGGCCTTTTTTTTTTTTTTACCCTTAGGCCAACTTGCTTCCAGCACGGCACAAGGCTCTGATTGGCTGCCTGCAACATGAAGAAAACTGTTGCTGGCAGCCATTACAGGAAGCTGGGATTTAGTTCCCTGCCCTGCAGTTTTCATGAAATACATATAAGGGGGCCGGGTAGGGCTACCATGCGCCCATGTCCCTGGGCTCAAAAAAGTAAAAGAAATCCCCCCCCCCCCCCCAAAATAATCTGGTGTTTTTTCACGATCGTACGACACAAAAAAGAAATGGTGCCTACCATTTTCTAATTAACATTTGGGAGGGGGATGTAAGTGGGGCCCTCCCTCCCCAAGCTCATTCTGGGCCCTGGGACCTCATCCCTGGGGCCAACTTTAAAAAAAAAAAAAAAAAAAAAAAAGGGAGGGGCCTTTAAAGGCCCCGGAAACCCTATTCCCTGAGGCCCCCTATATCGATTAAGGGGAGGGACGTTAGTATCCCCCTCCCTGAGCCATTTGCGGCCCCGGAGAGCCCATCCCGCGGGGCCTACTTCAACAATTAGGGGGAGGACGCACCCCTCTCTGAGCCCTAGGGCAGAATTGCTTAAAAAGGGAAGGTGGGTCTGCGTCCCCGGCCCTCTTAAGGTGCCAGATCCGGCTCACAGACTATGTCCTAGGGAGCACACCCCTGGGACACAGTAGTTTGCCTGCCTGTAGGAAAGGCATGTCAGCTTACATCGGGCGGATCTTTAAAAATGTTCCCACCAGGTGGGAGCAGACTTTTGTTTCTCTGGTCCGCTCCTCCACCTGGTGAGAGCAAACAAAAACAGCTGCTGTAACTCCCAGCATGCAGGGATCCTGCTGGTGCCGTACGGGCCCCGGGGGTCCGCCTATGCCCCCCAGCATATTGCTTGATAGGTGGGTGTGAAAAGAGGCCCTGGGAGAGGGTGTCTTTCGGGCCTTATAAGTCTTGGGAAGGGGGCTAAATGCCCCCCCATATAAATTGGATTCAGTCCCAAATATTAATGTATTTGGCCCCAGGTGATGGGGTTCCCGGTGCCAACTATGGCTCGGGGATGGGCCCTGTGCCCTCCTTCCCTAATATATTTGTTGGCCCCGGGGCCAATAGTAGTTTAGGAAGGGTGGGGCATGTTCCCCACCCCTTTATTGTAAAAGAAGGCCCTCAGGGTGGGGTCCCCGGGCCACTAGAGGCTTTAGGAGGGGAGCAACGTGCACCCTCCGCCCCTTTTTTGTTTAAAGAGAAAAGGCCCCGGAGGGGAAACAGACATTCACCAGTTATAGTTAGCAGAGCTAACTGTAAAATGCGCCCGCCATGCACTGCTTATGACCTCACATATGACATCACTCATGACATGTTCTATGACATCTCTGATAGGGTGGGCGAGGGTAAAGGGTTATAAAGCTATTTTTAGGTTTTAAGGGTGGATAGGGGTATAGAGTGGTAAGAGTATTTTTAAAGGGTATAGGGGTGGATATGGGTATGAGTTGGTAAGTGTATTTTACGGTTATGGGGGGTAGGGTAAGGTTACAAAAAAAGGGGATTTGAGATGTTCCCCCTCCCAAAAAAAAAGAAAATGTTTATTTTATAATAATTTTTAAAAATCTACTCCCAATGAAGAAAATATTTAAATTTAGTCATTTTTTTTTAATGGGGGAATTTGGGGGTCTTTCACCCAAAAATAAACATATTTTTAAGTTATATGTGTGTGTACATATATAAACACACATATAAATATATATATAGATATCGATATATATAGATGTGTATATATACACAGATATATAAAGTAGAGGTTTCACTTACCTTATATATACTTACCTCGCGTGGTAAAAGTACAAGCGCGGTAAAGGCATTGTGTGGTAAAAGATGCGTGGTAAACGCTTGCGTTGTAATGTCATACAACCACTTACAGAGCCTAACAGCCTGCCCACTCCTTACCATTGGTTGGCTTTATTGTCACTCTCATTCGTTTGCTCCTTATTTGATGGCTTTCCTTGTCCACCTTATCAATCTTGTGTTTGTCCCTCCTCTGGAGCACAGCCTCTTTACCATCTCTTTGATGTGTTGACATGTATCCTTCCACTGCTCACTTTTAGGGAGCTTCTTATCGTTTTGGTTAAGCGCTCGGAGAGAGTGCATGTGTTTGCCAGCTGTCTCCCTGTGTGTTTCCGCCAGAATATCTGCCCCTGCGTCTGTGTTACTCTCACACTTGTGCTGCTCTTTCTCACAAACTCTCCCGGCCCTGTGCTTCGTGTTGCTCTCTTCCATGTGTGCTTCTCCCCCACAATGCTCTTACCCTCGTTTGCTTCTTCCCGTACCCCATTGTTGCTCTCACTCAGCCTCGCTTGTACTTCTCCCCCGCCTCAGCATCCTTCTCTTCATTGTGTGCTCCTTCCCACGCCCTATGTTTGTCTCCCTTGCACATTGCTTTTCACCTCCTCCCCTTACCCACTTCTCCACTAGTTCCTCCATTGCCCCACTACCCCTGCAGTCCTTTTTTTTTTTCTTCTGCTTTTACGCTAACAAATTCTTAATTTTTTGTAATTACCAATTCAATTGGCATCCAACATCGTGGATAGGTGACTAAAAAACCAAATCAAATGGAACCTGTATCATTCTGCTGGCACGCATGCGTTATGATGCATAAGTGTGCATACGTCATCACGTATGGGCTCCCCAGTGGAGTGATGTGACTACCAGCAGCTTTCGCATTATTGCACCTTTTTTACCCCCCGATACGCCTCAAAAGTGAGATATATTAGCTGTGCCCGTGCTTGTTAGTGTTTGTCATCTGGTTTCCCTGTTCCCCTTAATGCTTTGAGGTAGATTTAGGGTGGCAGCCGACACTAAAGCAACCAAAGCAACCAACATAGCAAACTGGCGAAAGGCTTCAGTGAGCTTAACACTTGCTGTGATATCAGTGTGACCCGCATGCCCCACATTGGAACCCTGGAAGGGCCACCTCTGTCTTTCAGGCTTCAGGAGTATCATTAAATTGGCTGTTGGGAACACCTGCTACTTCTAGTGCTTAGGGCCACCTGCACATTATTAAGCACTGTTTCTGCTGTAGCCAGGAGCAGAGCTCTCAATGACGTTGGTTTTAATTAAAAAGATCCCCTATGCTTTAAGAGCGAGAGGTGCAGGTGTTCCCAGTATCTGTGGATTGTACAGTCCCTTTGGTTGGCCAGGCAGTGTTACAGTCCAGCTGTGTCCTGGCTGCACCCCCGCATCTCGCTGTTGCGACCAGGACAAAGGTACTTTGTTCAGTAGTCCAATCACACGAAAGCCTCTGTGTGCTGTTAAAAGTTACACTGGAGCGGATTACACTCTTCGGCCTAGAACTCTAACCTGTTTTCGAATCACAGTTGTTCTCTTTATAACACGCAATATAAAACCAGCCCCTCTGTTCTCTTCACTTCTGCCAATCTGACATCTGTCTTTCTTTCCTTTTTAGTATTCCAGGAGAAAGGTGGGAAGGCCGAGTGACCGGCGTTGGGAACAGGTATGCTCCAGCTTGTTCACTTCTTCTTTACAGAGGCCATAGTGCTCCAGGCACCCCCTGGCAAGGGGTTTGTGGCTTTCTCAGAACATGGAACAATCGATTCATGGCTAAGGGGTTCTTCAGGCTGGACATGTGATCAGTCTGTATCAAGAAGGATGCTTTGATTTATGACCAAGGTGAAAGCTGGTCCTGGGCACTTAAAAGTGTCCTGAGTCACCGAAGGTGGCCCTAGCGCCGAAGTTCGAACTCATGGCACTTTGTGGGACTGGAGATGAGCCTGCATCTGCCGCCATGGCTCCTTACGTAAAAGTGTGTGGATGTAACGTTACCATCTGTGCTGTCGCGAGGACTCATGACTCCAGGTCAGCAAGAGAACACCTTTGTCCATGTATGTGCTCCATGTTACTGAAGCAGGCACACGAGCAACAAGCATTGGCAACGCGAATCGGTCTCACCTGTGCAAGAGCTATTGCTTTGTTAATGTGTTTTAGCCATGTTGTACCCCACTGTGGCTGCTGTTCAGCATGGCTAAAAGTTTGTGGTGTACAGGAGAGTGGCGTGAAGTGGAGTAGAGTGCAGTGGTGTGGAGTATTGTAGAGTGGCATAGAGTGACATAGAGTGTTGTGGAGTGGAGAGTGGAGGGGCATACAGTAGATGGGCATAGAGTGGAATGGAGTAGAGTGTTGTAGATTGTCGAGTGGAGTGACATAGCATAGACTGTAGTACAGTCAGGTAGAGTGTAGAAAAATGTCATAGAGTGGAGTGGCATAACGTAGAGTGGAGTCAAGTGTCATGGAGTGGAATGGAGTGGAGTGGAGTGGCATAGAGTGGCCTAGAGTGAAGTAGCATATAGTGGAGTGGTGTCGACTAGAGTAGAGAGTTATGGAGAGGTGTAGTGTCGTAGAGTGAAGTGTCGTAGAGTGAAGTGCCGTGTAGTGGAGTGACATAGAGTGAAGTGATATAGAGTGGAGTGACGTAGAATGTCATGCCGTAGAGTGAAGATGCATAGAGTGGAGTGGTGTAGACTAGAGTAGAGAGTTATGGAGGGGTAGAGTGGAGTGTCATAGAGTGAAGTGCCGTGGAATGGAGTGACGTAGAGTGAAGTGATGTAGAGTGGAGTGGCGTAGAATGTCATGCCGTACAGTGAAGGTGCATAGCTTGGAGTGGCATAGAGTGGAGTCTTTCTTATAAAGACCAAAGTTTGGCAGCTTCCAGAAAAGGACAGAGAAAGAATGAACTGCAGAATTGTTCTTATACAGGGCTCTGAGCTCAGTCCTGTGTGAAATAGCAGATGACCTGATCCACCAGACATCGGGCTCATTACAGTCCTCTGGGGGAATATATCCCTGTTCTTGTTCATGGTGCAAATGGCAGTTAATGTTATAGCCTCTCATTAACGCGTACCATCTCTGCCTGCCGAGCTGTACATGCAGGCTGGGGCCATGCTTTTATCAGCTGTTTGCACAACTGTGTCGAACATGTAGGGAACCCCCTAACATCTGTAGCACAGCCTAGTTTACTCATTGTGTGATGTGTAAACAAGGCTGTATAAATGGCAGTGTGCCTCCTACCTATGACCCCTGGTCTGGGTAATCATTCAGTACATGAAAAGGCAGACTCTGGAGTCCTGAACGTCCGGCTGGGCACTACAGGGAAATAAACTAAATCAGCGTTTCATTTTAAGCCTTCATACATACTTCAGGAATTCCTTACACACCCACTGTGTTAGTGGGGGTGTGTAAGCTAAGGCTGTCGACCCTTTGGCGGTGGGTGTGAAAGCTTAGGCTGGTTACTCTGGTCGGTGTGTAAGCTAAGGCTGGTTACTCTTTGGTGGGTGTGTAAGCTTAAGCTGGTGACTGTCTTTGGGTGTGCAAGCAAAGACTGGCGACTGCCAGTGGGTGTATAAGCTAAGGCTGTTGACTCTTTGGCAGTAAGTGTGTAAAGCTGTCGACTCTTTGGCAGTAAGTGTGTAAAGCTGGCGACTCTTTGGCAGTGGGTGTATAAGCTAAGGCTGTTGACTCTTTGGCAGTAAGTGTGTAAAACTGGTGACTGTCTTTGGGTGTGTAAGCTAAGACTGGTGACTCTTTGGCAGTGGGTGTGTGAGCTAAGGCTGGTCTCTCTGGCATTGGATGTGTGAGCTAAGGCTGGTGACCCTATGGCAGTGAGTGTGTAAGCTAAGCTATTTACTCTTTTGTGGGTGTGTGAGCTAAAGCTGGTGACTGTCTTTGGGTGTGTGAGCTAAGGCTGGTGACCCTATGGCAGTGAGTGTGTAAGTTAAGGCTGGTGAGTCTTTGGCGGTGGGTGTGTAAGCTAAGGCTGGTTACTCTTTGGTGGGTGTGTAAGCTAAGGCTGGTGGCCGTCTTTTGGTGTGTAAGCTAAGGCTGGTGACCCTATGGCAGTGAGTGTGTAAGCTAAAGGCTATTTACTCTTTTGTGGGTGTGTGAGCTAAAGCTGGTGACTGTCTTTGGGTGTGTGAGCTAAGGCTGGTGACTCTGGCAGTGGGTGTGTAAGCTAAGGCTGGTGACTCTGGCAGTGGGTGTGTAAGCTAAGGCTGGTGACTCTGGCAGTGGGTGTGTAAGTTAAAGCTGGTGACTGTCAGTGGGTGTGTAAGGTAAAGCTGGTGACTGTCAGTGGGTGTGTAAGCTAAGGCTGGTGACTCTGGCAGTGGGTGTGTAAGTTAAAGCTGGTGACTGTCAGTGGGTGTGTAAGGTAAAGCTGGTGACTGTCAGTGGGTGTGTAAGCTAAGGCTGGTGACTCTGGCAGTGGGTGTGTAAGTTAAAGCTGGTGACTGTCAGTGGGTGTGTAAGCTATGGCGAATGACTCAGTGGGTTTGTAAGGTAAGGCTGGAGACTCTTTGGCAGTGGGTGTGTAAGCTATGGCGAATGACTCAGTGGGTTTGTAAGGTAAGGCTGGTGACTCTGGCAGTGGGTGTGTAAGTTAAAGCTGGTGACTGTCAGTGGGTGTGTAAGGTAAAGCTGGTGACTGTCAGTGGGTGTGTAAGGTAAAGCTGGTGACTGTCAGTGGGTGTGTAAGTTATAGCAGATGACTCAGTGGGTTTGTAAGGTAAGGCTGGTGACTCTTTGGCAGTGGGTGTGTAAGCTAAGGCTGGTGACTCTGGCAGTGGGTGTGTAAGGTAAAGCTGGTGACTGGCAGTGGGTGTGTAAGCTATGGCGAATGACTCAGTGGGTTTGTAAGGTAAGGCTGGTGACTCTGGCAGTGGGTGTGTAAGTTAAAGCTGGTGACTGTCAGTGGGTGTGTAAGGTAAAGCTGGTGACTGTCAGTGGGTGTGTAAGGTAAAGCTGGTGACTGTCAGTGGGTGTGTAAGCTAAGGCTGGTGACTCTGGCAGTGGGTGTGTAAGTTAAAGCTGGTGACTGTCAGTGGGTGTGTAAGGTAAAGCTGGTGACTGTCAGTGGGTGTGTAAGGTAAAGCTGGTGACTGTCAGTGGGTGTGTAAGCTATAGCAGATGACTCAGTGGGTTTGTAAGGTAAGGCTGGTGACTCTTTGGCAGTGGGTGTGTAAGCTAAGGCTGGTGACTCTGGCAGTGGGTGTGTAAGTTAAAGCTGGTGACTGTCAGTGGGTGTGTAAGCTATGGCGAATGACTCAGTGGGTTTGTAAGGTAAGGCTGGTGACTCTTTGGCAGTGGGTGTGTAAGCTATGGCGAATGACTCAGTGGGTTTGTAAGGTAAGGCTGGTGACTCTGGCAGTGGGTGTGTAAGTTAAAGCTGGTGACTGTCAGTGGGTGTGTAAGGTAAAGCTGGTGACTGTCAGTGGGTGTGTAAGGTAAAGCTGGTGACTGTCAGTGGGTGTGTAAGCTATAGCAGATGACCCAGTTGGTTTGTACGGTAAGGCTGGTGACTCTTTGGCAGTGGGTGTGTAAGCTAAGGCTGGTGACTGTCAGTGGGTGTGTAAGCTATAGCAGATGACTCAGTTGGTTTGTACGGTAAGGCTGGTGACTCTTTGTCAGTGGGTGTGTAAGGTAAAGCTGGTGACTGTCAGTGGGTGTGTAAGCTATAGCAGATGACTCAGTGGGTTTGTAAGGTAAGGCTGGTGACTCTTTGGCAGTGGGTGTGTAAGCTATGGCGAATGACTCAGTGGGTTTGTAAGGTAAGGCTGGTGACTCTTTGGCAGTGGGTGTGCAAGCTCTGAATCAGCACCTGTAGGAAGTTCTGGGTACTTTGTGTTTGAAGTGAGATACACTAGCCTTTAACGCCTTTATGTGAGGAGGAAGGTGGATGAGGATTCTAGCAGCCTTGGCATTGCTCTAATCAAACGCTGATACCCTGCAGTGACTGCCAGGCAGCTCTGTGGGATTGTGTTGGTGTAGAGATGGATTGCTTTTAAATAAAGCAGACTTCTGTCTCCTATTGGTTGATCTTCAAAGGTCACGGCAAACGTACTGATAATGTGAACAGCGTATTATGCTAAGTCTGCGGCCGTGGGGTGGTTGAGATAAAGCGGAACCACTATTGATAAAGTTTGGTTGCAGAGGCGGTGCAGGGATCCAATGAGGTGAAGTCAGTAGCTGTCAGTATTCTGGAAACAGCGCTTGGGTACTTGACAGAGGCTCCATCTGGACAGTAGAGACACTTGTTTGGAAGGTACATTATGCTCAGTTTGCCTGTTGCGTGCAGTGTTTCACATGGATGAAAGCTGCTTGTGCCATCTACAGATACCGAGTGATGCTGCTGTTGAAGATATATTTCAGCAGTGTTTTATACATTTTGAAATGGTGTCAGAGTGCAGACTTGTCATTATGTTTGTAAGTTTTCTTCCAGTGTCTTTCCAGGGTTTTTTCCTTCTTTGTGTTTAGAGATTTTAATTTAGTGCCAGCAGTCTAGTTTTCTGATGGTGATGTGTAGTTGAGGAGGTCTTGGGTGGGGTATGATTGTCATGGACGGCCAGATGTTGGATTGCTGGGCTGTTACCTAGAGCTCAGGTGAGGGTCCTTTTGATTTTTAGTGTCTGCTTGTCTCTCATCTCCAAGAACTTTTTCTAATTACCCTTCCTTACGAGATGTCCAAGCACCTCTCATCACAGCTTGTGCTCTTCCCCATTGCAGTGGTCAGTGCCGGTCGTGCAACCGACAACTGGAGTCCATTCAGCTGAGTCTGGAGCAGTACCGGACCCTGAAAGAAGCAGTCTTGACCGAGGTGATAAAGGGAGAAGACACCTTCAGAAAAACCACCCCCCAGGTGAGCCGCATTATTTGTTATGAAATAGAAAGTAGGTAGATGTACTGGAAAAAATGAAAGATTGTGTCCATCAAGAAAGGACATATTTATAGTGGAGGGATGTTTAAAATGTATCTTGTCTGAGAAAGAGACTCGCTGTTCGTAACCAGCATTAATTATATTTTAGTCCATTTTCCGACCCACTATCACCCCCCCACCCCCACCCCAACATGTTTGATTTTGATGCTCCAGCGAAGTCTTTTGTCTTAATTGAATCACATTTCTATGGAAGGCGTCTGTGGCTAATAAAGCATCCTGGGATCAGTCAGAGAGAAAATCTAAAATAATGGTGCCTTGTTGCAAAAGAAGGTTAATCATTTAAGATTTTAAAAGCCCCAATCTCTTCTGAGATCATCGAGCTACAAATAAAACTTCCAAAATTGCATTTAAGGAATCGCAATTTGCGATTCCTTAAGTGCATTCGCAAAAGAGGGAATCACAAATTTTGCGATTCCTTATTTTGCGATGGCCTTTTGGGATGATACATCCCAAAAGGCTTTTTCCCGTTCGCAAACGGGCCGATTCGCAGAATCGGCCCGTTTGTGAACGGGAAAAACGCTTCATACATCTGGCCCATAGTGCTTTATTTATCATGCATTATATAACAAAACGAGGGAGTAGTGTCATACACGGACACTATGGCGGATACATCCTCCTCTAGTACTTAATAAATAAATCAAAGAAATCCACCACATGGGACTAGCTGTGTTAAGGAAAGTGTATTATTCATCCGGGTATGGATGCACACAGCGTTTGCTTAAATACCCCTCACACACCAAAAGGGCCCTTGGTGTCATGCGTCATCATAGGGGTCTTCCCGTCCCGCTGCGGGACGGGGCGTGCTACGACCTACGACGACGCGGGAGCACTGTTATTAACAATACTATGTGTAGTGATGGGGTAGTGAGAGGAGGGGTCGGGAGTGAATATGGGTAAGTGATTTAAAAAGGACCTGGCCTCATGGACTTAAAAGAAACTTTAATAGGTCGTCGAGGCTGGGCCTGTTAAAAAGGTGATGCGGAGATGTCCTGCCAATAATGTGCGGATGCTCCTATAAAGTCAACATGTTTCGAAGCAAAGCTTCTTCATCAGGACTAAGAAGATCCCCTCAGCATCCACTATGTTGAATTTCCCAAATGGGTGTGCTATATACAAAAAAGTGATAAAAATGAAAAGTGCATGATTTATATGCACTTTATACGATACCCAATAGTACCATGTAAATGTTAGTTATGTAATGTAGGAGATAATGCTCCTTGAGCCTCTTGTAACGGGTGGGGAAGAATGTCGCCAAACGTAGTTGTTATGGTCGACTCAATCTCGCCTCGAAATAACGCCAACCCGCGGCTCCGTGATCACATAGTGGATGCTGAGGGGATCTTCTTAGTCCTGATGAAGAAGCTTTGCTTCGAAACATGTTGACTTTATAGGAGCATCCGCACATTATTGGCAGGACATCTCCGCATCACCTTTTTAACAGGCCCAGCCTCGACGACCTATTAAAGTTTCTTTTAAGTCCATGAGGCCAGGTCCTTTTTAAATCACTTACCCATATTCACTCCCGACCCCTCCTCTCACTACCCCATCACTACACATAGTATTGTTAATAACAGTGCTCCCGCATCGTCGTAGGTCGTAGCACGCCCCGTCCCGCAGCGGGACGGGAAGACCCCTATGATGAAGCATGACACCAAGGGCCCTTTTGGTGTGTGAGGGGTATTTAAGCAAACGCTGTGTGCATCCATACCCGGATGAATAATACACTTTCCTTAACACAGCTAGTCCCATGTGGTGGATTTCTTTGATTTATTTATTATTTATCATGCAGACACCTACCACATCTCTACTATGTTTCTACCTCATTCCTCCCCAGTTTGTTCCTTGAATATCTGTTCCTGGTATCACAAAAAAGATGTTTCTTCCACCTTGTGAAGAGAGGAAAAATTGAGATACTTTGCTTGGAAGAATTTATTGATTAATTCTTAGTGTTTAACTCACATCCTGGGTAGGTTGTATCTTGTCTGGTGGAAGTCATTCTGGGGAATGGATTAATGTGTCTGGAAATATCAATTTGTAATTTGATCCTATGCGCTCCAACATACATACCCTAGCTCACTGTTGGTTCCTCGTGTAGTCTTCTTAGAGTGTCCTCAGATTGTGATTGGGTTCCAGGCTCCACACCTACAGCCCAGACGATGCCTGCCAGGGATGTGGGATTTCGGGTATCTTTGGACCTCTTCAGGACCTTGTACCATAGCCTTCTCTGCTCCTCTCCAAGGGATGGTGTATTGCTGTCTAGACCTCCTCACACTTCCCGATTTTGCCTGATAAACCATGCATGTGGCCCATAGCTTGGCTTGACCTCGTTTGTACTGGTTTGTTTACAGGCCTCATAAGGAGATGCTGGAAGGCATTTCTAATTGATTGCTGTTCTTGCACTATAATCAATTAGTCTTGGAGACGTTTTTAAACCGTCTTTTTAACATTATTCTTTTGTCTGCTGCAGTTGTCACTTCTATATGTGTTATCTATTAAACTTATGCCATTAGTGGTTGTAGTGGGGATTGTGAAAAGGGATTCATTTCTTTTGGACTGTATGTGTTTTTTTCCCCATTCCTGCCGATTGTAAGAAGTGCGCCTTCTTGAGGCTTGCTCCTATGAAGACACACTTACCAGCCGTGAGATAGGTCAAGATAGCCTGTTTCTTGATTTGCTCAATTCCTTATAAAAAAGACATCGAGCGCGTCCACGCTGCTGGCGGGCGGAAGGTGCTCAGGGCAATGCCGTCAGCACCTGGTCAGGCACAGGGCACACAACTCTGATTCTCTGATTTTTGGTAACTTAATTCCCTTATTCTACTCTAGAGAGTTATTACTCTCATTAAATAATTTTTTTTTAAAGTTTGGCCGGAGATATATTAGATGGATTCAAGTGCCTAAGAATTATATTCTCTGGCCCCATGGCTGCGCCGATGACTCCTTCCTGGAGGTTTGCAGTAAACCCTGTTAAATCCAAACTGTAAATGCACAGTCGCGAACCACGCAAGCAGATGAGGTCCATGAGTTGCTGATGGAGTGGAACATTGACCTAGCGTTTATTACAGAAACCTGGTTAAAAGAAATTGACAACCTGGTCTTAGACCATGATACACCATCAGGCTACATCAGTCTTAAACATGACCACCCTGAGCATTGGGGTGGTGGCGTGTCTGTCCTCTTTAAAAAGATGCTTAAGTTGTACCTCTGTACACCCCTTGACATATCCTACACAGAAATTCTGGTAACAGAGCTCATTGTTAATGCCTGTTGTCACATTGTTTGTCCTGGTTTATCGTCCGACTCGTCAACACGTTTGGAGCCTTACTCATGTCAAGGAACAAGTGCTGGACCTTATTTTCGGGCCTCCATAATTAGTTTAAAACTGCTAAGCCAGCTCACTAGTCTGGACAGACCCTTTTGCAGTGAACTTTGAGCTTCACCTTGACCCAGTTGTGCCTACGACTCTGAAGCACTGGAACATGCATCCAAGCAGGGCCTGGCATAAGTTTTCTACCTCCTCTACAGTGGAGTCTCTTTCAGCCTCTGCCAGGGGCATTCTTGTTTCCACCTCTGCAGACATCAGTACCCCTCTTGAGGAATACAACACTTGGCTCTCCTCTACTCTTGATTCCACACTTCTGTAAGAACTAGGCGCTTTCCTAGAACAGCCCTTTGGCTCCCAGGTTCTCAGATGACTCGAGGAGAAAGAAAAGTGAGTGCAGGCGACTCAAACGTAGATGGAGAGTGAATTTTGCCTCTGAAGTCAGAGTGATTTGTGCCAAATGTTTGATGGAATATAAAAAAAACTGGCTAGAATGACTAAAAATTCTTATGGGCTCCAGATAGACCATGCAGCCAACAGGTCTAAGGAAATGTTTATCATTTTGTAGAGTCTCACCAACCCACATTGCTACCAAACCACGAGTGCTACATCATAACAACTATGCTATGGCTTATCTAATTTCTTTGCTGACAAAATCTAAAAATTAAAGCAGTCTTTTAAGCAAGGAACCTTTGTGGTTCTCTCAAGGACCCAATCTTCTGTATTGAGAGAGCATCCCATCAGGAATTCCCGTTACTTGAGGATAACTTTGTTAGAGCAAAGGTTTTATCTATCAAGTCCGGCTCACCTGCTGATGTGTGTCTAGGTAAATCTCTTAGACGTCTGACCACTGCTATTGTTCCAGTCTTAACATGATTACTTAATGTCGCACTTAACCTGGGAGCAGTGCCTAATTTCATTGCTCTAGCCAAGATTTTGGAAAACACTTATGAACAAAAATATTTCATATTTTCTGGAAGCCTCTAATGTTTATGATAACCACCAACCTGGTTTTAGACAAGGGTATGCTACTTAATCGGTGCAGATCTCTGTGCTAAATGAAATCAGAATTTGTGTAGAGTCTGGTAAGCAGCAGTCCTGATTTTACCAGATCTATCTGCGGTCTTCCATAAGACATTATTACATAGGCTAGAGGCCGATTACTTTGGTGGGCAAGCACTTGACTGCATTTCTGCTCCTTCTCCTCAAGCAGAAAACTAGCTGTGGTGATCCCACCCCACAAATCCACTCAAAAAATCTTCCTTGTGGTGTCTCTCGGGGCTCTGTTTTGAGCCCTACTCTTTTTAATCTTTATATGACCCCTTGATCGTTTGGCTTCCTTTATTCTGGCTTTGCTGATGATACTTTACTAATCATCAGGCTTCAAGAGGATTGCTCCAGACTGAAAAGAAGATTCAGGGAAGGGACAACTAAGATTGCAGAATGGATGATGTGCAGCTCTTTAACCCTGAACTCAGCCAGAACCGTTGTTCCAGTGTTCGGTGATGTTTCGATATGAGGTGTGAACTGGTCTCCGCCTCAGATGGGTTTCGAGGCCTCCATCTGAAACAAATGGTTAAGCTCCAGCTCATTCAAAAGGCGACTGCTCGCCAGCTTTTGGGCGTTAAGAAGTTTAAAACTTTTCCCCACTATCTCAAGGTCCTTCTCCGGCTTCCACTGAACAAGAGATCCATGTTCAAAACTCTCTGTATTTGTTTTAAAGCTCCGAAGTATATTGATGACATTGTTTACCAGTTATGGTACTGTCAGCTAATTGAGAGTTTTTAGCTGAACTGCAAAATACCCGGAGTTAATACAATCATAATGGGGTAGGCTTCTTATTTCAGTTTCTAACTTGTGCTTTGTGAAACAAGCTTCCCTATCGCTTCGGGCTTCTTCCACACATCTTGTCTTCAGGAAACCTCTTAAAACATACTTATTGTCCCTCTAACTGCATTGATTCTGCTACATTACTGTCCTTTCCCCCGTTCGGTGCGTGGACAGCCAATCTTTGGGAGCAGCTAGCTTTATAAAAGTTTAAATTAGACAGTCAAATAATTTCCAGGTTGTGCTTGCAGGAAAGAAGCATAAGTAGATGGAAGTAGGCAAACATAGGTAGATCTCCCTCCGGCACCATCTGCTCTCGATTACTATCACTTTTGCTGTTGCGTTGCTCTCAAATGTCATTTTTATCCTGGAAAGCATGGAGGCTGTTGGTAGCCACCTCCACAAATTTGGGGAATGCCCGGGTAGCGAATCTGACCGTCATTTATTAGTGGGTCCTTGTGAGTGGGGCCACCCTGTGGTACTGGGTCCTTGTGAGTAGGGCCGCCCCTACCGTGGTGGGTCCTTGTGAGTAGGGCCGCCCCTACCATGGTGGGTCCTTGTGAGTATGGCTTCTCTACTGTATTGGGCCCTCATGAGTAGGGCTGCCCCTACCGTGGTGGGTCCTTGTGAGTAGGGCCGCCCCTACCGTGGTGGGTCCTTGTGAGTAGGGCCGCCCCTACCGTGGTGGGTCCTTGTGAGTATGGCTTCTCTACTGTATTGGGCCCTCATGAGTAGGGCCGCCCCTACCGTGGTGGGTCCTTGTGAGTAGGGCCGCCCCTACCATGGTGGGTCCTTGTGAGTATGGCTTCTCTACTGTATTGGGCCCTCATGAGTAGGGCCGCCTCCATGGTAGTTGGTCCTTGTAAATAAGACTGCCTCTACGTAGTGGTTCCTTCTGAGCGGGGCATCCTCCATGCTAGTGGTTCCTTGTGAGTGGGACCGCCTCCATAGTAGTGGTTTCCTGTTAGTGGTACCACCTCTGTGGTAGTGGTTTCCTGTGAGTGGGACTGCCTTTATGGTAGTGGTTTCCGGTTAGTGGGACTGCCTTTATGGTAGTGGTTTCCTGTGAGTGGGACTGCCTTTATGGTAGTGGTTTCCTGTGAGTGGGACTGCCTTTATGGTAGTGGTTTCCGGTTAGTAGGACCACCTCTACGGTAGTGGTTTCTTGTTATTGGGACATCTCTATGCTGTTAGTGGCCCGCCTGAATCAAGTTTGGTTTCCTGTTAATGTGACTTTCTGTATGATAGTGATTTCCTGGTAGAGGCACCGCCTCTACTGTAGTGATTTCCTGGTAGAGGGACCGCCTCTACTGTAGTGATTCCCTGTTAGAGGGACCGCCTCTACTGTAGTGATTTCCTGTTAGAGGGACCGCCTCTATTGTAGTGATTTCCTGTTAGTAAGACCACTCTATTGTAGTGATTTCCTGTTAGTAAGACCACTCTATTGTAGTGATTTCCTGTTAGTAAGACCACTCTACTGTAGTGGTTATTATTTGTGGGACGGCTTCTGAGGTAGTCAGACTGCCTCCTTAGTAGTGTTTTTTACTGTAATCAAATGTTATTGATTTTCATCATAATCCAAGAGCAAGCAGTCATGTCAAATACATTAAGCTCCTCCTCATGTACCTGTCCAATACATAACAGCCCCTGCATTAACTTTATAATCGCATCCCGCAATGCCCACCCACCTCCCTCAGTCGTGCCCCTTATGTACATACCCCATGTTGGTGTTCTAGTTGAAATCATGTGAGCGTGATCAGTCCTAAAGAACCTTCAGATTGATCATATGATCCGGTGGTGTCTGTCTCAGCAGTCTCAGTTTGAGGGGAGCTAGCCACATACACAGGGGGTCATCCCTAGGGAGTGCCTGATGATGCTCGTGGTGACAGAGGTTCTGTGTTTTTCACACAGTCCACCAGCACCTTCCATGCTCCAGCCATATTTAGTGATTTCCCCTGTCCACATCTAGCCTCTCGGAGCAGCACTGTGCTTTCATATCTCGCCCATCCCTCTAGTTCTCTTCGCTATACCATCACCTGGAATGCCCCTGGAGCCTTCCAATTCCCGTTGATTTCCCGCTTTGCAAGAATAAAAGCTAGGTCCTGAAACCTACTTGCAGCCTTGGTTTTGGCAGTGTTTGGAAACCAGGCAATAAGTAGTGTCCTGATGCGCATGACATCATCAAGAACACTAGTGACTTCCTCCCCGTAGTTGGTGAGCTTCGGGCAATTCCAGAACATATGTATAAATGCCTCTCCCTCTGCTTCACATCTCAGACCCTTCACACCTGTTGTAGGAAAGTATCTATTTATTTTATCTAGGAGTGAGGTACATCCTATGTAGAACATAGAAATGTATGAGTTTAAAACAGGCGTTCCTCTATATTTTGGGTAATCTTTCCAATGTACCCACCCAGTCGCTTTCTGGTGTAGGGTTTCCCAGTCTTCCTCCCATCAGACTCAAAGGGGGGTCAGAGCAGCAGCATGTCCTCCCTAATCATCTTGTATAGGCAAGTAATGGCTTTAATGGTCCCCGATGACGTGACTATATAATGACTGCTCTTATGGTTCTGACATGTCCGCACCCCAGTGTTTCCGGATTGCAGCCGTCATGGCACTATGGAGCAGAAAGCGGCCTGGAGGTAGATCATGCTCCGATCGGAATGCCTCAAACCGAAGAAGTACCTCGGCTCCGAACAAGTCACAGAGGATGGACGCTCCTGCAGCCACCCACTCCGTCATCCCCCGCCAGTCCCTCCCATGTGGTAGTACATCGAACAGCCCCATGGGTATATTACTCTCACATGCGTTTTCTGCAGGCATCTGGCCCAACATAGTCGCAGCACTGGAAATTATGTGGTACCACCCTCGTTAGGACACTTGTGCTTTGTTAGCACTCTGGCCAACTGATGACGATCAGGCACAAAAGGACCCATCTCCCACTCAACTCCATGGTAGTGGTTTACGGTTAGTTCCTGTTAAAAGCACAGACTGTATGGCAGTGGTTAAAAAACCAATTAGGGTATCCCTCTACCTAGTCGAAAAAGCTAGGGTGTGCTTCATGGATAGATACCACATCTGCACGAGATTGGAAAAGGAAAAAGAATCATTGTTTCTGTATAACCCTCACCCATCCCAGTAGTGGCATGCTTCATCATCAGGTTCATCCAGGGTCCCTAAAAGCCAGGATGGGCCTGACCGTATTCCAGGCAGCTCTTTGAATATAATCATGTCCGGGAAAGCTACATGTAATAAAAATGTCTCATTCACACCTAAGGTATCCCTTTATTAATTGGGTGGATGGGTGCAGAATAAAATAATTCATAATTGGGGACAATGAAGGATGTAATGGTCCTATGAGCCTCGTAGTGCCAATATGTTTCTGCCCTACTCTGACCAAAAAATGCTCCAGGCCATTCATCAGGGCGGGTTCATTTTGCTATCACTATCCCGGTGACGTCCTGCGAATGGATTTTACACTGTGGCATCCACATAAAAATATGGCATGCAAAGGGAGTATTGTACTCGCCTGATCCATGGTACCTATAAATAAAGATGCATAAAAGAAAACATTATTTGGAGTCCATAAATGGGGACCCCGTGATGCGCAGCCAGCAAACCACAAATGTGTGTTCAATTTTAAATCACATCATTTATGATATAAAATGCCTGCGATGCTTATTTCCGCGCAGTGTACATTGCCTGCAGCCCTAGTTTTTAGCGTGGGCTGAACTTCATTACATTGATGCTTTTCAAGGAGATCTGCGACTCTCTTATATGCAGTTCATTGTAGGTAATAAAGGTTTCCGGCGATCCTTGTATGGTGAGGAATGTGAGTTGCTGCCTTTGGAGTCATAAATGAATTGTCTAAGGGATAATGCAGGTGGGCCTCGGCCTTGCGTGGAAATAATGTGGCCAGTGGGTAACGTGTCTAGATGCCCGGCATGGGGAGTGCTTGATCACTGCGTGTGCTGTGTCCTGATTGGTTATATGTTACTTTATGATGTTTTAGGAATACCTGTGCCCCCTCCAGCCATGTGTGTCTTATTGTGGCCAATCTCCCTTGATCATTGTGGTGTCGCTACGCCTATCTGTGGAATTGATCTAAGGTTTCCTGCCCATGTGTTTGTCTGCCGGCTGCGTGCCACCCCATCTGTAACATCAACAACCTCGGGTCTAGGTCTCTGAGCTTGCCTGACTACGTATTTGCGAGTCGGGGTTGATGTGGAGTTCACAACAGGCGAATTTGTTAATAATTATGTGATTTTTTTCACATCAACGAATGTATAGTTTTTCATATCCGCATCGAATTTTTCCATATTAACATTACCATAAAAAACAAAATTATTCAAGTCTCCGGAGGAGAGGCGTCTCATGTGTAACATAGTTCAGCAGGGGTGAAAAGTCCAGGCACACGTGCAGGTACCTACTGTGCATTAGTAAGGATGTGCTAAATGGAGTTAGGATGAGCTCTGTCCATGACGGTCGCTCATCTGTTTTCCCTTCTAGTACAAGATTATTACTGTCCCACTCTTCCATCGCAGGCCCTTTTCTACTACATCTGCAGAGCCCCGCGAGGGTGGCCCCCTCTGCCCTAGACATTTAACTGTCCAGTCGCGATGTATGCAAGCCTGGGCCACTCTCTCTTCTGGCATCCGCTCTGTCTTTTGGCAGCGATCAATGCCAGGTCTGTTCATCTGTAGGTTCGTTGAAGTGGCTTTAAGTCTGCGGAATTCACTCAATAAATTATGCATCTGTTCCAGGGGGTGTTTCTCCCTGATCCCTCCCCTAGTATTTCCCCCACAGCTTTTCAAACACCTGAATATGACAACATTCCCAGACCATGTGTACAAGTGTGGGGGTGACTGCATGACCTGGGGCGTGAGTCAACGCCCCCGAATACACCCCATGTATCCTGTGAGGATATGGGCATGTCTGGTGGGTGTAGCTGCGTTGTAGGTAACAGTATGAGCATATTCCAGTATTTTACTCCAGTGCTCCTCCGACATTACTCCCCCAGTGGTGCCTCCCAAACTAGCCTGGATTGTAGTGTGCCTGCGTAAAAGCAGGTGACAGAGTCCCACAGAGGCACGTTACTGTGCGGCGACTGCTCAGAGAGTGAGGAGAAGCAGGAGAAGCATTGGGCAACCCGGTGTGGTGGCTTCCGTTACCTCCAAGTGGGCCAGAAACTGCCTACACCCAGCCCTATCATCCTCGCGGAGATTAGCGAATGTCGTGTATGTGTTGTCTGCCAGCAAATCACCCATTGTACGTCCGCACCCTTCTGTCTACACGTCCTAGGAGTGCTCTACCCCTGGAGGCTCCAGAGAGGGAGTTCTGAGGGATATGGAGCAGTCCCTACATTGTCTAGAGAGTGGCGCTGCAGACAGTGTCTGGCTGCAGTGACGCGCTAGGCAGTGGGCCTGGGAGTACAACCGCCAGCATCTCTAAAGCAATCAGAGGAGCTCCGCCTAGAGAGGCCCCCGCCTCCAGGGTACTTCCACTCTCCAAGTCCCCCAACCATCTCCTGGGCCATGGCAGCTGAGAAGCCGGGTAGTAAGCATCAAGGTATGGGAGGCCCACCCCCTTGGGCCAGTAGTAACATTAATTCAACCACGGATATCCTGTTACGTTTGCCTGTCCAAATCGGCTCAGACAACAGAGTATTCAGGGCTTTAAAAACATTAAACACCACAAACGCACCTGTCAGGCCACAGAATAATAGAGCAGTCTTGGGGAGGGAGGGGATCAGCATCTTGACAGCCACCCTGGCCACTGGAGACAACGAAAGTCACTTCCAAAAGTGACTAGAGGAGTGGATGTCCCCGGGTCACCTGGTATTACTTGTTCATCTGACCGCTATACACCTTCATACTTGGAAGTGTGGAGTGTACTGCTAGGGTGTGACAAGCCTACTGGGGGCCTCTGCATCTGGAGCGTGTATCGGAAAGAGACAGCACTGGGTCTCCTGGCCCGATACAGCTCGAAGCTTGCCAGAAGACTAGTGGCGGTCTGCTAGATAGAGTAGGTCATCGTCTGCATACAACCACCCTCAAGACTAGTTCGCAGGGCTGCCAGATAGAGCAGGACATCGTCTGCAAACGACCACCCTCAAGACTAGTTCGCAGGGCTGCCAGATAGAGCAGGACATCGTCTGCAAACGACCACCCTCAAGACTCGTGCGCGGGTATGCCAGATAGAGCAGGACATAGTCTACATACAACCACCCTCAAGACCAGTGCGCGGGTCTGCCAGATAGAGCAGAACATAGTCTGCATACGACCACCCTCAACACCAGTGCGCGGTCTGCCAGCTAGAGCTGGACATTGTCTACAAACAACCACCCTCAACACCAGTGCGCGGTCTGCCAGCTAGAGCTGGAAATCGTCTGCATACAACGGCCCTCAAGACCAGTGCGCGTGTCTGCCAGATAAAGCAGAACATCATCTGCATACAACCACCCTCATGACTAGTGGACGGGTCTGCCAGGCAGAGCAGGACATTGTCTGCATACAATGACCCACAAGACCTGTACTCTGGTCTGCCAGATAGAGCAGGACAACGTCTGCTTACGACCACCCTCAAGGCGAGTGCGCGGGTCTGCCAGATAGAGTAGGACATCGTCTGCATACAGCACCGTCAAGACCAACGTGCAGGGCTGCCAGATAAAGCAGAACATTGTCTGCATACGACCACCCTCAAGACCAGTGCGCGGGTCTGCCAGATAGAGCAGAACATCATCTGCATACGACCACCCTCAAGACTAGTTCGCAGGGCTGCCAGATAGAGCAGGACATCGTCTGCAAACGACCACCCTCAAGACTAGTTCGCAGGGCTGCCAGATAGAGCAGGACATCGTCTGCAAACGACCACCCTCAAGACTCGTGCGCGGGTATGCCAGATAGAGCAGGACATCGTCTACATACAACCACCCTCAACACCAGTGCGCGGTCTGCCAGCTAGAGCTGGAAATCGTCTGCATACAACGACCCTCAAGACCAGTGCGCGTGTCTGCCAGATAAAGCAGAACATCATCTGCATACAACCACCCTCAAGACTAGTGGACGGGTCTGCCAGGCAGAGCAGGACATTGTCTGCATATAACCACCCTCAAGACTAGTGGACGGGTCTGTCAGGCAGAGCAGGACATTGTCTGCATACAATGACCCACAAGACCTGTACGCTGGTATGCCAGATAGAGCAGGACAACGTCCGCATACGACCACCCTCAAGGCTAGTGTGCGGGTCTGCCAGATAGAGTATGACATCGTCTGCATACAGCACCGTCAAGACCAACGCGCAGGGCTGCCAGATAAAGCAGGACATCGTCTGCATACGACCACCCTCAAGACCAGTGCGCGGGTCTGCCAGATAGAGCAGAACATCATCTGCATACGACCACCCTCAAGACTAGTTCGCAGGGCTGCCAGATAGAGCAGGACATCGTCTGCAAACGACCACCCTCAAGACTAGTTCGCAGGGCTGCCAGATAGAGCAGGACATCGTCCGCATACGACCACCCTCAAGGCTAGTGCGCGGGTCTGTCAGATAGAGCAGGACATCGTCTGCAAACGACCACCCTCAAGACTAGTGCGCGGGTCTGCCAGATAGAGCAGGACAGCGTCTGCAAACGACCACCCTCAAGACTAGTGCGCGGGTCTGCCAGATAGAGCAGGACAGCATCTGCATACAGCACCGTCAAGACTAGTGCGCGGGTATGCCAGATAGAGCAGGACAACGTCCGCATACGACCACCCTCAAGGCTAGTGTGCGCGGGTCTGCCAGATAGAGCAGGACAGCGTCTGCATACAACGAAACTCTGAGTGATGTGTGTAACACCGGATGCCTCATGCCACTGCTCTCCACGGCCAGAGCAGCGCTATACCATCTTCTTCATCACTCAAGGAGTGTGAATATTGGGATATTGACAAAGGGCGAAAACTGATACCGATTCACCAGTGGTACCCACTGGCATCAGTGGGTAGGGGAGCAGCTCACGCTCTGTAGACGGTTAGTTATATTTCACTGTTTAAGATCACTATTAGAACAGTAATCCTGGGGACCCCGATCTTCGCGCAGCTGTTGCTGATCGGGGATACAGAGAACGGGTCTTTATGTACAAGCACAGGGTGGCAGCCTACAGAGGAATGGAACCTTATCTCAGTTTAATGAAAAGGACGCACCTCAGTGTTCAGTGTTGTGAATTACTAAATCAAGCAGGTAGGCTTCACGACCAACGTAGGTTTAGGGTTAAACTGTGTCCTAAAATGTGCCTCTCTCAAGTCCCGAGCATTCTAGCAACCCCAGACCAGTGTTTCAGGCACAAGCGAGCTAGTCATGGTACAGATTGGGGCAGATGGCTGCCTGACTCCCAGAGGCCTCTGGGTTTGTGAGCCCACGAGGGCAGGGTACACAATGGGGCCACTCAGGCCTCTTCAAGGATTCTTGATCCAGCTAGTACCAGGACTATTGCTAGCGTACAAGATTTACAATGGGCTTAAAGCCCGCCCATTGCTTACCATTGGTTGGCTTTCTAGTCGCTCTTATTTGTTTGTTTCTTATTTGTTGGCTTGCCTTGTCGTTCTTGTGTTTGTCCCTCCCTTGGAGCACAGCCTCCTTACTTGTGTCCTTCCATTTCTCACTTTTAGGGAACTCCTATTTTCCTTTTGCTTAAGTAGTCTACGAGAGTGCATGTTATAGTTTGTTGTTTCAGCAATCAGCCTTACAATAGATAAAACTACAAGTAAAAAAAGAATAAAGACTTCGTAAATACTTAAAACCTATGTAGTGCAATCAACCGAACAGCATGATGACCAGCACGAATATCTATATTCTCGGCAGCTAGAAGGCAATATTATAGTAAAAGCATGTACAGAAAGAAGTAAAATATGTAGACCGAGAGCAAGCAGCCCCTCACAAGTACTGCAATCCATCCGTGCAAACGAGGCTATGTTCAAGTGCATGTGCAAGAGAGCATTAGAGGAGGAGACAGTTCAGGCAAGTGATTTATATCTCAATACATAATAAGGTATACATAAATCGGATAAAAAGAGGCTCCGCAGTAAATTATCCCATTTATATAATACCGAGGACGGTAGGCAACTTTCTCAGATGTGACCACGCAGCCCATAAGTATGATGCTACAGAGTTAAGAACCTATACATTGTTAGTGCTAGCGCAGAGCATCAGTGCCGATTTGACGCATTTGACCCCGTAAAGCTTAAAAGGGAAAGGAGCCAACGCCTGCGTATGGAATCATGTTTTGTGCAGAGCAGAATGAAGAGAGGGAGGTTATCCTTCCTACCAAATTTACAGTCGCAGTAATCGGAACCCTCAGCGAGCCTGTGGATACTAGTCAAATATTCCCTGCTGGGCAAAATACCCAGTCTGTATTTTACATACAGTGTTCGTTTGGGCTCCGGGTAAATCGAATCCAGGTAAAATGTACAAGGAGGGCCTTGATCGTTTTTAAACTAATTACCTAAAATGGAACCGGACTTCAACGTAATACGCTTCCTCAATCGCTTACGTTCATGGTGGCGACCTTTAATCAAATCTGCAGTATTCTGCCTTAATCTACACGGTCAGACCAAAGGAAGCCCATCTGCAGATCTTTCAGAACATTCTTTACGTGGAACGACCATGTACTCCCTCCTTGGCCATCATTGGAGGTCGCATCTTCCAGAGATCTTAGGTATATTACTGCCTTAGGGTTTCTCACCAGTCTGACCCAATATAGCACCGACCTGAGAGCTGCCTCCTCCGAAATTGGGGTAAAGCTAAGCTCTGCATAGAGTGCCAATGAGGGGGTGCCCGGCCCCAGCTTCAGCAGAGCTCTTAGAAAGTTGTTCTCGCTCACTTGCAATGGGTGTAAGTTCGCATACCCTCAGAACTCAGCCCTGTAGAGCGCTGCTGCTACTGCCTTTTGTTTGTATATTTGCAGAATAATTCTAACACTTCTGCCACCTGCCTTATGTCTAAACGTCAGCACTGCCCTGGCCATTTGTCGCAAGACTGTAGTTGCCGTCTGGCTATGGCTTCCCCAATGGAGTTTCTCAACGAACCGGCTCCCCAGATAGGCATACTGCTTAACCGACACTATGGGCACAAGGTCTAGTGTGGGCTTCTGCTTAAAACTGGGCGATGCCTCAGTACCATACTCTTTGTTTTTACTACCATTAATGATGAGTGATTTCTTGTCACAGTAGTCCATCACATGCTTTAATAACCTGTGCATTGCATTTTCTGTTCGCGCCATCAATTCTGCATCAGCAGCAAATAGTATTGGAACCCTCCTTCCGGCAATAATGGGGACATTTAGGGGTTCTTCTGATACATATTCCACTGCATCATTTAGAAAGAGGCTGAAGAGTAGAGGTGCTAGCACACATCCTTGCCGTACGCCCTTTTCTACTGTAAAGGTTTCTGAACACTCACCTCCCGGCCCATACCTAACTCTAGCAGCATTGCCGGAGTGAAGAGCCATATTTGCCTGTACCAAGGTGATGTCAGCCCCTTGATCTACCAGTGATCTCCACAGTTTCTCCCATTCTACTAGGTTAAAGGCTGCTTTCAAATCCACAAATAATAAATACGGTGAGGATTTCCTGATGACTGTAAACGTATGTGCGATCATATGTAATCAAACTGTTTGGTTAATAGTACCCATTCGTGACCGGAAGCCAGCTTGAACTTCTGTCACAATATTGTGACTATCCACCCAGCCCTGTACCCGGTTAAGCAGGACTTTCCTAAGGACTGTCCCTGCCCCGTCCAGAAGGGAGATTGGGCGATCGAGGGACTGCCACGGTCGCCTTTCTTGTATATAGGTACTATAATGGCTGAACGCCAGGAAGATGGGACAGTGTCACCAGCAGAAGCGGAGTTAAATATTTTGGTCAGGACACTAGCCCACAAGGGCTCCTCCCTATAAATGTCAGTGGGCACGAGGGCAGAGCCTGGTGGCTTGTGCGTCTTCATGGCACTCAGTGCTCTTTCTACTTCTGGAACTAAGATGTCGATTGCACAGTGACCCTTGTAGAGATCCTCGCACACGAGCGGGGGGGCGTGCGAACCTTTGGGCTTGGCACTGTACAGGGCACTAAAGTGGTGTACCCATCCAAAGTATTCACTGCCCTCTTCTCCACCCGTGTGACAAGTTCACAAAACCTCTTAGTGTTTTTATTATAAGAGGTCTCCCTCAGTTCCACCCATAACGACTATTGGAGCAGCAATTTCTTGGTATTTAAAAGATGTTTGTACTTACGCCTACACCTTCAGAATAATGCTTCACTCTGGGGGTTACTGTGAAACTACTTTCTTTGTACGGATTCTTCATCATGCCAACTATACCCTTTAATCTGTCTCCCGCCAGTAGGACCGACAATTTTGGGCCCAATTGGCTTGGACTACAAAAACTTCAACTCATCTACCATACCATCCTAGGCGGCTAATATTCTTCCACTGTAATCGGCCGGGGTAGTCATAATTATGGCTCCATACTTAGCCACTAGACGTCCAAGCATTGGGAGTTCGTGGAGGTATTTCTCGCTACTCCATCTTATTCTCCTCCTGCTATGCGTTGGAGCGATCTCGTGGCCGTAACTCACCTTGATTGAATTATTAATGCTAACACACCACTTGGGGCTCAGCTTCAGGTAGAGAACAACAGGATCACAGTCACTCTTGTGATAACAGTCGAATCTCACACACATTCCCAGCCCTCAGTATTAACTACAGTTTAGTCAATTAGTGACAAACGTCTCCCATTATCAAACGTCACTTTGGCAGTACTATCTGAAGCAGTATGACCATTAATGAAACGCAGTTGGTAATTTATCCGAAATTTAGAGAATGCATCGCCCTTCTTGGGTGATTTAATACAACTCACAGCTGTTTCAGGGATGTCTAGGCTATGATCTTCCATTAGAGCTTCACTATTAATGATGGCGTCGGACGATTGTGTATTAAAGTCACCACACATCAATAACAGATACTTCCCCCTTTTGCCCTCTTCCAACAAATTACAATCGGCAATATCCTCCCTGATACTTCTGCTATAGGAAACAAAATTCCCCCAAGTGGACTGAACCTTGGGGGACCAGCCAGGTGGAATATAAACATTTAAGATGACAATCCCCCACCGTCGGGGCCGGGAAGCCAGACCCTCACATGCAGTGCATTAGACGATAAATAGGCTGCCCCCGTTGCTCTATCTTATATTTCAATTTGCATGACACCCATACTGCAAGCCCCCCAGATGGCCGTCCCTTTCGTGGGCGAGTTGATGGTATGCTTATGTCTAAAAAAAGTTTGCGCTGATTTAATCAAGAACCCAAGTTTCCTGGAAGAAGCATATGGTGTGTTTATCGATAAACTTTAGCCAGTCTTCATCCTACATTTGACTAGCCAAACCCGCAATGTTCCAAGATAAAACGTACAAGCATTCTTTGCTAGTCCTTCATTGGTCCATTTATATTCGTGGCAACAGGCTAGAATACCCAATCGGACTCCCCTCTAGAGGAAGCTCTGCTGCTGGTAGCAATGCTGTTGCTATCCAAGACCAATCTTGACCTTCTGTATGAAGTACTCTATTTGAGTGTATGTATTTTCTAGCTGTCTCTTGTGCTTCTCTCGCCCTCCAGCTTTTGCTTAATAAACCCACAAGTGTGCATGTTTTCTAGCTGTGTTCCTAGCTTACTTCTCTTCCTGTACCCCTCCTTGTGCGCTCTCTCATCCATCTGCTCCCCCTGCTGCTCTCTTCTTTCTTTTTGCTTAAGCACTCCACAAGTGCCTGTGATTTTCAGCTGTCTCTACCCCTCCCGTTCCGTGTTGCTCTCTTCCATCTGTGTGCTTCTCTCTTCCCCCACCCTGTCTCTACTCCATGTTGATGTTTCTCATCTGTGTGCTTCTGTAGTGTTCTCTCCCTGTTGTGCTCCTCCTCCCTACCTGACACTCGATCACTTTCTGTGTTGCAACTTGTCAGTTTTATGCTTGTCCCTGAGCATAGCCTCTTTACCATTTTTAGGTTTTTTAGGTATAGCGAAAGCTATAGTTCTTTAAAAAAAAAAAAGCTTAAAAGGGGCTTGGAGCCCGCCCATTACTGACCTTTACATACCATTGGTTAGCTCCCACGTCACTCTTCTTTCCTTGCTTCCTATTGGTTAGCACCTTCTCCTTGCCTCCGAATTACTCCTGGGCTTCAGTCTTCGCTTCAGGTTTTGTGCGTTGAAGCATGGACCAAGTACTGCTTCCTGTGGCTAAAGTCCTTCCACTGGCCACAGGCTCCTGTAGGTACTATCTTTTTACACTTTTCGTCCCTCTCCTTCACCCTGCCCGCCCCCTCCTTCCTGTTAAAACATCCCCACCACCTCTGCCGTCCTTCTCTTTAACCCACCCGCCTCCCTCTTCCCGCTGCAATGCTTGTTTTTAGCTGCCACTGCTTATTTTGAGTTGCAGTCACTCTTCCTATAGTTGCTGTCTCTCTTCCTCTTGACTTTTTTTGCACGCTCTGTTCCGCTCTACTTTGGCCCTCTTGTGCGGACGAACCTGTCAACAGCAACCCTAGAAGCACTTCCTTTGCCTTTCCTAGCACTGCGACATTTACCTACCTGACACTGTGACCGAGTGGCACTTCTAAAACCCAGACAGTGAGGCCAACCCTTACGGAGAGATGTCTTGTTTCTCCTGTTACTCTGCACAACAGCATGAGTTGGGCTGCTGCTGGCGAGCCGATGGTATTTGAGCTAAAAAGAAGGACGTGTTAGATTTTTTTTGTATGCATGGGGAGATTAAGTGATTTGCCCAGGATCACAGCACGTTGTGCAGACGCTGAGACTCGAACCTGGTTACCTCCCCAGTGCCACAGTGGGCATCTCTGCCCGTCACGCCAGATCCTCTGCCCGTCACGCCAGATCCTCTGCCCGTCACGCCAGATCCTCTGCCCGATCCTCTGCCCTCTGTTGTCGTAGACGTAGAGGATAGTAGGCATAATTTAGCTGTGCCGCCACTGCTTGCCCCTCACAGGCCTGTGAGCACCTTAAACTTCCATGTCACCCAAAACACGAATTACTTATTTGGAACTTAAAATGAGTAGTCTTTATATTTACAAATAGTTAAAACGTCAAGTTAAGCACCAAAAATGTGCGTTGTGCCTTTTAACAATCTATATTTTTTTTAAAACGAGCGGTCAGTATGTCCATGCGAACTGGGTATTAAATGACCGCTTGGAACAAGTGTTCACATGGATCTCATTTCATCGCACATTCTTATTTTGTGTTGGTTTAGTCAGACGAGGGAAAAGAATAACAGTAAGGCAGGGTATATCTGCCACAAATGAATTTAAACAACACAAAACAAGTATTTTTCAACTAAAGGAAAGTAGCCAACTGGATGTATTAAATTATACTCAATTCAGCGAACTAAGTAAGAGTTTTATTCCCTAGTTCATTCAAATAGTATGACACACATTCATTTTAAATATGATGCAAAAACTCAGGGAGTTGTGGTTTAAGAGAGACGAGAGACATATAAGACCCCAGTGAAGTGACCATAACCAAACATATATTTGAAAAAGACATTATAGTGACTTAAAATCGGAAAGGGTTATTGGTATATAGCAGGATGTCTATGGATTTTCTTTTCAGTTTCACAGAAGATGCACCAGATTGTTCTCTGGTGCTTTCTTTAATAGACTATCCCTAGGTGGTGTCGACGACGTTTCAACCCTACTTGAAGCATGAGGGTCTCTTCAGGACCCTGGTGCTTTCTTTAATAGACTATCCCTAGGTGGTGTCAACGACGTTTCGACCCTACTTCAAACACGAGGGTCTCTTCAGGACCCTGGTGCTTTCTTTAATAGACTATCCCTAGGTGGTGTCGACGTTTCGACCCTACTTCAAAAACGAGGGTCTCTTCAGGACCCTGGTGCTTTCTTTAATAGACTATCCCTAGGTGGTGTCGACGACGTTTCGACCCTACTTGAAGCATGAGGGTCTCTTCAGGACCCTGGTGCTTTCTTTAATAGACTATCCCTAGGTGGTGTCGACGACGTTTCGACCCTACTTCAAACACGAGGGTCTCTTCAGGACCCTGGTGCTTTCTTTAATAGACTATCCCTAGGTGGTGTCGACGACGTTTCGACCCTACTTGAAGCATGAGGGTCTCTTCAGGACCCTGGTGCTTTCTTTAATAGACTATCCCTAGGTGGTGTCAACGACGTTTCGACCCTACTTCAAACACGAGGGTCTCTTCAGGACCCTGGTGCTTTCTTTAATAGGCTATCCCTAGGTGGTGTCGACGTTTCGACCCTACTTCAAACACAAGGGTCTCTTCAGGACCCTGGTGCTTTCTTTAATAGACTATCCCTAGGTGGTGTCGACGACGTTTCGACCCTACTTGAAGCATGAGGGTCTCTTCAGGACAGGGAGACCCCGGGGACGAGGAGGCGGCTCTGCTCCCCTTAGTGCGCACAGAGCAAGTTCTTTTAACATCTTCAGGACTCTGAGTGGACAGCCCTCCTTTGGGATCGGTCTGGGAGCACCTGCAGTTAATGACTTCTTGCCCTGAACCGTTTTCTGGGTGTGGTGACGCGAGGGGGTGTGATAACGTCTTAATAATCAGGCTGGACCCCTGGCAATGGTTACGCCGATCGGCTCGTCCAAGGGGGGAGGTGTAGGGCGTTGAATTGTGATCCTATAATAAATTGGCCCTTGTTATTTCCTTTTGATCGCCAAGCTGGAGATAGGGCGGTTTGCCTGATGGCGCTCCGCATACCAATATCCTAATTAACAATCCAAGCACAAACTCTAATTGGAGAAAGGGATTCCTGTTTTTACACATGATATTCCTATTACAAATTTTCAGTTTTAAGACACAAGTACACCAATTTCCAATATACGTGAAATTTTGTTTTGACATTAATACATACTTTGTAATGAATCTGTTCATTTGTTGTACATCCAGCATGCGTTTATCTTAAATAATTTCTATTCACCTTACTGCTGCAGTAGGGGATATCGTTGGCTCACCGGCAGAGTCTTATATATAAACTTACTTTTTAAATCTTTGTTCAAGAGTGAATTTGTCCGGTTGCTAATCTTACCTCACTTTATGCCCTTGGGTGAGGACAATTTAATTGTAAAATAAATTGAACTTTAGCCACACTGAGTGAAAAATAATGCCACAATGCAACCTTATCACTTGGGAAGTCTACCAGGCACAACACTATGGTTGTGTTGCTGCCGTCAAAGACACTGTCCATTCGATATTTGTTTTTTATCTTTTCACAGTTGCTCCCACTTTTTGTTTCTAAAATATAATTTCTATTTATGTATTTGAATGGTTAAAGGAAAACCCCTTTTATTAAATGTATGGTGTTTGTTTTAGTGGAGTGTTTTGATTCAAAAGCCTGGCCTAAAAGACACCCAGAAGTATATTAAAAAAATATACGATAATGGATCGAATGCATGTTGTTGGTGTTGTAACGATTTTAAAATTGCCTAGAATGTTCTACTTGATGTCCTTTTCAACATTGTCTGCTCAGCATCATTATAATTCAAATGAGAGTACAACGACCTTTGTGTAGTCTTTTCGGAAGGAACGTGGTGTTCAAGAACAGAAGGATAGGAAAACCTAGAAAAAGCCTGCAGACCAAACATTTATCTAAAGAGTGGCTTGGGACATAAAATGATGACAAAGTAATGCTGTACGTAAATTTGTCACATTTTGTGTGCACCTCTGTCACAAATTAACCATTCTCCACTAAATCACTTGAGATTTGGTTCTCAAATCCAGGCTTCCTTCTTTGAGTGAATTGTGTGATTTTCAACAAATCGCGTTTTTCCATGGGCTTCAGTTTCTTCGTTTACACATATTGTAAGCGCTTAGAAGCCCTGAGCACTTTCATTTTCTAGATTTGCCTACAGTGCACATGTGGTGTCAGCAAAAGCTATTGTTCTTAAACAAGCATTGGCAAAGCCAATATGTTTCGCCTGTACAACTTCTATAGGGTTTGTCAATGGTTTTTTAGACATGTAGCACAGACTGCTGTGCAACATGGCTTAAAGTAAAGAAAAAAAAGCGCTAATATGCGACCAGCGTTGGCCCCTTCATAGCGCTTTTTTTTCTTTAAACCATATTGCACATTAGCCCGTGCGTGCTGCTATGAAACGTGTCTAAAAATGCACTGACAAACCCAATAGATTTTACATAGACAAAACCTATTGGCTTTGCCAATGCTTGTTCTGATTGGCTTGCATTCATCCTTCCACTGCTGACTTCTAGCAAACTATCTTTTTCTGTTAGCTTAAGCAGTCCCTGTGAGCGTATGTTTTCTAGCTGCTTCCCTCGTGTACCTCTCACCCTCCTGCACTCCATATTGCACTCTTTCGCCCACATGTTTTTCCCCCATGCTTAATTTCTCTTGCCCATGTGCTTCTCTCCTCCCACCCGTGCTCATGCTCCCCTCTCTTGACCGTGTGCTTCTGCCCCTCCCTAGCACTCCATCTGGCTGACTCTCACCTGTGTGCTCCTGGCCCCTGTGTGGCTGACTCTCACCTGTGTGCCCATGGCCCCTGTGTGGCTGACTCTCACCTGTGTGCGCCTGGCCCCTGTGTGGCTGTCTCTCACCTGTGTGCTCCTGGCCCCTGTGTGGCTGACTCTCACCTGTGTGCTCCTGCCCCTGTGTGGCTGACTCTCACCTGTGTGCTCCTGCCCCCTGTGTGGCTGACTCTCACCTGTGTGCTCCTGCCCCTTGTGTGGCTGACTCTCACCTGTGTGCTCCTGGCCCCTGTGTGGCTGACTCTCACCCGTGTGCTCCTGGTCCCTGTGTGCGCTCGTGTTGCTCTCTCTCGCCCATGTGGTTCTCTCCTCCCACCCGTTCTCATGCTCCCCTCTCTTGACCGTGTGCTTCTGCCCCTCCCCAGCACTCCATGTGGCTGACTCATCTGTGTGCTCCTGGCCCCTGTGTGGCTGACTCTCACCTGTGTGCTCCTGCCCCTGTGTGGCTGACTCTCACCTGTGTGCTCCTGGCCCCTGTGTGGCTGACACTCACCTGTGTGCTCCTGGCCCCTGTGTGGCTGACTCTCACCTGTGTGCTCCTGGCCCCTGTGTGACTGACTCTCACCTGTGTGCTCCTGGCCCCTGTGTGGCTGACTCTCGCCTGTGTGCCCCTGGCCCCTGTGTGCGCTCGTGTTGCTCTCTATCGCCCGTGTGCTTCTCTCCTCCCACCCGTGCTCCCCTCTCTTGACCGTGTGCTTCTGCCCCTCCCCGGCACTCCATGTGGCTGACTCTCATCTGTGTGCTCCTGGCCCCTGTGTGGCTGACTCTCACCTGTGTGCTCCTGGCCCCTGTGTGGCTGACTCTCACCTGTGTGCCCCTGGCCCCTGTGCGCGCTCGTGTTGCTCTCTCTCGCCCATGTGCTTTTCTCCTCCCACCAGTTCTCATGCTCCCCTCTCTTGACCGTGTGCTTCTTCCCCTCCCCGGCACTCCATGTGGCTGACTCTCACCTGTGTGCGCTCGTGTTGCTCTCTTTCACCCGTGTGCTTCTCTCCTCCCACCCGGGCTCATGCTCCCCTCTCTTGGCCGTGTGCCTCTGCCTCTCCCCTGGCCCCTGTGTGGCTGACTCACCTGTGTGCCCCTGCCCACCCTTCTGTTGCTCTCTTTCGCCCATGTGCTTCTCTCCTCCCACCCATGCTCATGTTCCCCTCTCTTGACCGTGTGCTTCTGCCCCTCCCCGGCACTCCATGTGGCTGAATCTCACCTGTGTGCTCCTGGCCCCTGTGTGGCTGACACTCACCTGTGTGCTCCTGGCCCCTGTGTGGCTGACTCTCACATGTGTGCTCCTGGCCCCTGTGTGGCTGACTCTCACCTGTGTGCGCTCGTGTTGCTCTCTGTCGCCCATGTGCTTCTCTCCTCCCACCCATGCTCATGTTCCCCTCTCTTGACGGCGTGCTTCTTCCCCTCCCCGGCACTCCATGTGGCTGACTCTCACCTGTGTGCTCCTGCCCCTGTGTGGCTGACTCTCACCTGTGTGCTCCTGCCCCCTGTGTGGCTGACTCTCACCTGTGTGCTCCTGCCCCCTGTGTGGCTGACTCTCACCTGTGTGCTCCTGGCCCCTGTGTGGCTGACTCTCACCCGTGTGCTCCTGGTCCCTGTGTGCGCTCGTGTTGCTCTCTCTCGCCCATGTGCTTCTCTCCTCCCACCCGTTCTCATGCTCCCCTCTCTTGACCGTGTGCTTCTGTCCCTCCCTGGCACTCCATGTGGCTGACTCATCTTTGTGCTCCAGGCCCCTGTGTGGCTGACTCTCACCCGTGTGCTCCTGGCCCCTGTGTGCGCTCGTGTTGCTCTCTATCGCCCGTGTGCTTCTCTCCTCCTACCCGTGCTCATGCTCTCCTCTCTTGGCCGTGTGCCTCTGCCCCTCCCCTGTGTGGCTGACTCTCACCTGTGTGCCGCTGCCCCCTGTGCACCCTTCTGTTGCTCTCTCTCGCCCGTGTACTACTCTCCTCCCACCCATTCTCATGTTCCCCTCCCTTGACCGTGTGCTTCTGCCCCTCCCCGGCACTCCATGTGGCTGACTCTCACCTGTGTGCTCCTGGCCCCTGTGTGGCTGACTCTCACCTGTGTGCTCCTGGCCCCTGTGTGGCTGACTCTCACCTGTGTGCTCCTGCCCCCTGTGTGTGCTCGTGTTGCTCTCTCTATCCCATGTGCTTCTCTCCTCCCACCCATGCTCATGTTCCCCTCTCTTGACGGCGTGCTTCTTCCCCTCCTCGGCACTCCATGTGGCTGACTCTCACCTGTGTGCGCTCGTGTTGCTCTCCATCGCCGGTGTGCTTCTCTCCTCCCACCCGTTCTCATGCTCCCCTCTCTTGACCGTGTGCTTCTGCCCCTCCCCGGCACTCCATGTGGCTGACTATCATGTTTGTGCTCCTAGCCCCTGTGTGGCTGACTCTCACCGGTGTGCCCCTGTGCGCGCTCGTGTTGCTCTCTATCGCCCGTGTGCTTCTCTCCTCCCACCCGTGCTCATGCTCCCCTCTCTTGGCTGTGTGCCTCTGCCCCTCCCCTGGCCCCTGTGTGGCTGACTCTCACCTGTGTGCCTCTGCCCCCTGTGCGCCCTTCTGTTGCTCTCTCTCGCCCATGTGCTTATCTCCTCCCACCCATGCTCATGCTCCCCTCTCTTGACCGCGTGCTTCTTCCCCTCTTCGGCACTCCATGTGGCTGACTCTCACCTGTGTGCGCTCGTGTTGCTCTCCATCGCCGGTGTGCTTCTCTCCTCCTACCCGTGCTCTTGCTCCCCTCTCTTGACCGTGTGCTTCTGCCCCTCCCCGGCACTCAATGTGGCTGACTCTCACCTGTGTGCTCCTGGCCCCTGTGTGGCTGACTCTCACCTGTGTGCTCCTGCCCCCGGTGCGCGCTCGTGTTGCTCTCTCTCGCCCATGTGCTTCTCTCCTCCCACCCATGCTGATGTTCCCCTCTCTTGACCGCGTGCTTCTTCCCCTCCTCGTCACTCCATGTGGCTGACTCTCACCTGTGTGCGCTCGTGTTGCTCTCTATCGCCCGTGTGCTTCTCTCCTCCCACCCGGGCTCTTGCTCCCCTCTCTTGACCGTGTGCTTCTGCCCCTCCCCGGCACTCCATGTGGCTGACTCTCACATGTGTGCTCCTGGCCCCTGTGTGGCTGACTCTCACATGTGTGCTCCTGGCCCCTGTGTGGCTGACTCTCACATGTGTGCTCCTGGCCCCTGTCTGGCTGACTCTCACATGTATGCTCCTGGTCCCTGTGTGGCTGACTCTCACCTGTGTGCTCCTCCCCCCTGTGCGCCCTTCTGTTGCTCTCTCTCGCCCATGTGCTTCTCTCCTCCCACCCATGCTCATGTTCCCTTCTCTTGACCGTGTGCTTCTGCCCCTCCCCGGCACTCCATGTGGCTGACTCTCACCTGTGTGCTCCTGCCCCTGTGTGGCTGACTCTCACCTGTGTGCTCCTGCCCCCTGTGTGGCTGACTCTCACCTGTGTGCTCCTGGCCCCCTGTGTGGCTGACTCTCACCTGTGTGCTCCTGGCCCCTGTGTGGCTGACTCTCACCCGTGTGCTCCTGGTCCCTGTGTGCGCTTGTGTTGCTCTCTCTCGCCCATGTGCTTCTCTCCTCCCACCCGTGCTCATGCTCCCCTCTCTTGACCGTGTGCTTCTGCCCCTCCCCGGCACTCCATGTGGCTGACTCTCACCTGTGTGCTCCTGGCCCCTATGTGGCTGGCTCTCACATGTGTGCTCCTGGCCCCTGTGTGGCTGACTCTCACCTGTGTGCTCCTGGCCCCTGTGTGGCTGACTCTCACCTGTGTGCTTCTGGCCCCTGTGTGGCTGACTCTCACCTGTGTGCTTCTGGCCCCTGTGTGGCTGACTCTCACATGTGTGCTCCTGCCCCTGTGTGGCTGACTCTCACCTGTGTGCTCCTGGCCCATGTGTGGCTGACTCTCACATCTGTGCTCCTGGCCCCTGTGTGGCTGACTCTCACCTGTGTGCTCCTGGCCCCTGTGTAGCTGACTCTCACCTGTGTGCGCTCGTGTTGCTCTCTCTCGCCCATGTGCTTCTCTCCTCCCACCCATGCTCATGTTCCCCTCTCTTGACTGCATGCTTCTTCCCCCTCCTCGGCACTCCATGTGGCTGACTCTCACCTGTGTGCGCTCGTGTTGCTCTCCATCACCCTTGTGCTTCTCTCCTCTCACCCGTTCTCATGCTCCCCTCTCTTGACCGTGTGCTTCTGTCCCTCCCCGGCACTCCATGTGGCTGACTCTCATCTTTGTGCTCCAGGCCCCTGTGTGGCTGACTCTCACCCGTGTGCTCCTGGCCCCTGTGTGCGCTCGTGTTGCTCTCTATTGCCCGTGTGCTTCTCTCCTCCCACCTATGCTCATGCTCTCCTCTCTTGGCCGTGTGCCTCTGCCCCTCCCCTGGCCCCTGTGTGGCTGACTCTCACCTGTGTGCGCTCGCGTTGCTCTCTCTCGCCCATGTGCTACTCTCCTCCCACCCGTTCTCATGTTCCCCTCTCTTGACCGTGTGCTTCTGCCCCTCCCCGGCACTCCATGTGGCTGACTCTCACCTGTGTGCTCCTGGCCCCTGTGTGGCTGACTCTCACCTGTGTGCCCTGGCCCCTGTGTGGCTGACTCTCACATGTGTGCGCTCGTGTTGCTCTCTCTCGCCCATGTGCTTCTCTCCTCCCACCCATGCTCATGTTCCCCTCTCTTGACCGTGTGCTTCTTCCCCTCCTCGGCACTCCATGTGGCTGACTCTCACCTGTGTGCGCTTGTGTTGCTCTCCATCGCCCGTGTGCTTCTCTCCTCCCACTCGTTCTCATGCTGCCCTCTCTTGACCGTGTGCTTCTGCCCCTCCCCGGCACTCCATGTGGCTGACTCTCATCTTTGTGCTCCTGGCCCCTGTGTGGCTGACTCTCACCTGTGTGCCCCTGGCGCCTGTGTGCGCTCGTGTTGCTCTCTATCGCCCATGTGCTTCTCTCGTCCCACCCGTGCTCTTGCTCCCCTCTCTTGACCGCGTGCTTCTGCCCCTCCCCGGCACTCCATGTGGCTGACTCTCACCTTTGTGCTCCTGGCCCCTGTGTGGCTGACTCTCACCTGTGTGCTCCTGGCCTCTATGTGGCTGATTCCCACCTGTGTGCTCCTGCCCCCTGTGCGCGCTCGTGTTGCTCTCTCTCGCCCATGTGCTTCTCTCCTCCCACCCATGCTCATGTAGCCCTCTCTTTACCGTGTGCTTCTTACCCTCCTCGACACTCCATGTGGCTGATTCTCACCTGTGTGCGCTCGAGTTGCTCTCTATCGCCCGTGTGCTTCTCTCGTCCCACTTGTGCTCATGTTCCCCTCTCTTGACCTTGTGCTTCCACCCCCCCCCCCCCACTCTCAGCTGTGTGCTCCTGGCCCCTGTGTGCCTGACTTTCACCTGTGTGCTCCTGGCCCCTGTGCGCGCTCGTGTTGCTCTCTCTCGCCTGTGTGCTTCTCTCCTCCCCCTTGTGCTCATGTTCCCCTCTCTTGAACTTGTGCTTCCACCCCCCCCCTCTCACCCGTGTGCTCCTGGCCCCTGTGCGTGCTCATGTTGCTCTCTCTTGCCCATGTGCTTCTCTCCTCCCCCTTGTGCTCATGTTCCCCTCTCTTGACCTTGTGCTTCCACCCCCCCCAATCTCACCCGTGTGCTCCTGGCCCATGTGCGTGCTCATGTTGCTCTCTCTTGCCCATGTGCTTCTCTCCTCCCACCTGTGCTCATGCTCCCCTCTCTTGACCGTGTGCTTCTGCCCCTCCCCGGCACTCCATGTGCTGACTCTCACCTGTGCGCTCCTGGCCCCTGTGTGGCTGACTCTCACCTGTGCGCTCCTGGCCCCTGTGTGGCTGACTCTCACCTGTGTGCTCCTGGCCCCTGTGTGGCTGACTCTCACCTGTGTGCTCCTGGCCCCTGTGTGGCTGACTCTTACCCGTGTGCTCCTGGCCCCTGTGTGCGCTTGTGTTGCTCTCTCTCACCCGTGTGCTTCTCTCCTCCCACCCGTGCTCGTGTTCACCTCCCTTGACCTTGTGCTTCCACACCCCCCCCCCACTCTCACCTGTGTGCTCCTGGCACCTGTGCGCGCTCATGTTGCTCTCTCTCGCCCATGTGATTCTCTGGCCCCTCCAGCTCTCCGTGTTCGTTCTCTTGCCTGGGAGCTCCTCCCTTTGCCCTGTGCTGTGCTCCCATATGTTCCATCCTCCTTGCCCTCTGCTTTGCACCCCCTGCGCGACGTGTTGCTTTGCCCCAACCCAGTTTTTTGTTGAACATTATCCAAAGAATGCTTTTGTGCTAATTTTTTTTTAAGTTACTTATTTATCAATCTCAGATCGGTAAATGAAAAAAAAGGCACCTGCATCAGATGTAGGCATGTGCTTGATCGCCTAAAAAATGACATGATTTTAGCATTCATGTTATCTTTTTAGGTCTCGCTTAGGCAGCACTTGCACTGTCTCTTCGAGACATGCTGTATTCAGGTATGGACTTTCAGCTCTGCCCATCTTTTCAATTGGCTCCTGTTACTGTCCTTTATAAATGGTGGCTTTTGATTCGTGAATAGGCTCAGTAGTCCCTCCTTAGTACCTTCTTCTCTTCTGTTGTTATCTCCCATGAGGACAGCCCCTCTTACATGTGTCCTTACACTCTAGGTTTCATTAACAGTTAGTGAGCACTATTTAGTTAATGTCTTGCAGGCACAACATGCTGCGCGGGTGGCCACCACATTTCTTTTCCAGTTACTACTTTTGTATCCAGTGCGGCACACAGCGCTTTAGCTTTAAACATCTGAAGCTGAAGTGCAGCGTGCCGCCATTTCTACAAAAATCAATAAATAGAAAAAAAAGGTGGGTGGACGCCGCGTTTGTCTTCCATTTACTTACGTTTGTACCAATGGCGGCAAGTAGCGGTTTAGTTTTAAACATCTTAAGCTAAAGCGGGGTGTGCCGTGATTGCTACAGAAGTAAATAAATAGAAAAGAAAAGGCGCACGGCCACCGCACTTCTTTTCCATTTATTTACTTTTGTACCAATTGCGGCACGCAGCGCTTCAGCTATAAACACCTGAAGCTAAAGTGCGGCCTTAGGCGAATGCCTCTCTGTTGTCTTTTCTTGCGCCTGTGCAGTGTTACATCTTCCTCCATCCTGCGTGCTGGAATTTCAGTGTGTGCATCATGGATTTGAGCGAGAATGAACAAGACAAAAGTCGCAGCAGCAGGCTAAGCTCTACCGTGCTTCCTGTGTGTGTCAGCGAGCCCTTTTGCTTGTGAATAAATAAGGGGGGCCTGGATCCGGTCCTGGGGAAGAGTTGTATTCTTCATTATTGCGGGGTGCAGTACCTTATATGGCTAATAGAGGTCCACAGGGACACCTAGTAACAGGCAACGGTACTGCACCCTTTCCTTGCTTCATGGATTTTCTTTTATTAGTTATGCTACTGCTAGGGTATGTTTTTGAGGAAAAAAAATTCTAACAAATTTTCTCATATGCGACGGCAATAGCTCTAAATTTAACTAATGCGAGACCTATTGCATTGCAAATGCTTGTTTTTTTTAGCCATGCTGCACTGTATCGGCGATGCTACACACAGCATCTCCAAAAGCCATTGGCAAAGCCCATAGGTCTAAAAGGTGAGACCTGTTGGCTTTGCCAGTGTCTTTTGTTTAATTGAGGCTTTAGTAGTATTAAAAAACGTATATTTTGTATTTTCCGATCCAAGTAGCATTTTTCATCTTGTATCGATAAATACAAAATGAAAGCAATCGCCGTTATTCTGCTGGCGCGCATCCGTGAAATGATGCGACCGCCATCGTGCCTCTTTTTCCGACGATGCTTCATAGGGTCCCGACTTGGGACAGCACTGTTTAGAGCATTGGCAAAGCCAGTAGGTCCCAAAGGCGAGCCCCATTGCCTGTGTTGATGACTATTTATATATTTTCCTCCAACCCTTTGCTTGTTTTGTTGCCTCATCTCTAGAACCACTCCTAGGACCGCGCCACTTCAAAGAACGGCCACTAGGTGGCGGTGTGCTTCCACCTTTAGAGTATCTCACTCTAGGCCGAGAGTGTGCTCGGGGAATGGTGCCAGCACATTGGCTTCCCTTCTCATCGTCCGGCTGCTGCTTTAGGAGCCAGAGGCTGGATCTGCAGTTGAAAGGCAGTCTCTGCTCGCTCACCCACTGGACTGTTTAACTGCTGATTGCTTACAAGCAAATAAGCATTTGTAAAGCCAACAGGTCTGTCTTGAAGACCCACTGGCATTTCCAGATCTTCTTGCGGTGTCTGTGCAGCATGGGGGAGAGAAGAGGGGCGGGTGGTGTTGGGGGCGGGGGGGGGGGGGGGTAGGAAAGAAAAAGGCTGGATTTTGGCAGCCACGTCATTCTCCACAGGCCTCGAAAAATCATAAAAATGTTACTAGACCTGCAGTGCTAGTGACTTGAATCATTTACTCGCCCTGTGGTGTACTTGACCGTAGGAAAGTTTCTCAGTTTTAATAAATGAATTACTAAAGTATGATTTGGTAGCGCCCTGGCATTTACAAACCGCATATTTTCCATTCAAATGGCCACAACCTTTCCCACTAAAACGCAGTTTTATTGATAAAACTATATATCTTATAAACCATAATCTGTGGAAATTAGGTTTCAGCAAAAATGTCTATCATTTCCCTTCACCAACTAAAGCGTTCTGATTTGTTTTCATCCTATTAAAAACCTTTTTTCATCACTCAGAATTACAAACAAGCATTGGCATAGCCAATAGGTCTCGCCTTTGGGGCCTTATAAGTGTTTAGCCAGAGCTATTGACTTTGCCAATGTCTTCAAGCTGTGCTGTAGAGAAGTGTGGCTGCTGTGCAGCATGCTGAAAAGTTATAATTAAAAAGTGTCAGAAGCATTTTTGTTACTTTATATATGACCAAGAAGGCATTATGTAAAACTGAACGACCATATTAAAAAAGTATTTACAATAAAAAATGTCCTCAGTTTTCTTTTGTTCTTGCAATGCTGGCAACTTGTTTCTGCCTATTGCAATGGTTGTTTGTTAAAGCTTTTTTTTTGAGGGGGCATAAACAATTGGAGGGTGAAGGTTGGGAACTAGTACCTGTATTATAACACTAGCAGCGGCCAGACGCTAGGGGAGAATCAACAGATGCCAGATTCCGAGAGCATGCTGAGGTGGTGCTGAGTGATGCTGAGGTGGTAGTGGTGGTGGTGGTGACTGTTGCGGAGACGATGCTGAGGTGATGCTGAATGATACTCAGGTCTTGCTGAGTGATACTGCTGTGGTATTGAGTGATATTGTCTTGGCGCTGAGTGATGCTGTGGTGGTGCTGAGTGATATTGTCTTGGCGCTGAGTGATGCTGTGGTGGCCCTGAGTGATGCTGTGGTGGCCCTGAGTGATGCTGTGGTGGCCCTGAGTGATGCTGTGGTGGCCCTGAGTGATGCTGTGGTGGCCCTGAACGATGCTGTGGTGGTGCTGAACGATGCTGTGGTGGTGCTGAGCGATGCTGTGGCGGCGCTGAGCGATGCTGTGGCGGCGCTGAGCGATGCTGTGGCGGCGCTGAGCGATGCTGTGGCGGCGCTGAGCGATGCTGTGGCGGCGCTGAGCGATGCTGTGGCGGCGCTGAGCGATGCTGTGGCGGCGCTGAGCGATGCTGTGGCGGCCCTGAGCGATGCTGTGGTGGTGCTGAGCGATGCTGTGGTGGTGCTGAGCGATGCTGTGGTGGTGCTGAGCGATGCTGTGGTGGTGCTGAGCGATGCTGTGGTGGTGCTGAGTCATCCTGTGGTGGTGCCGAGTCATCCTGTGGTGGTGCCGAGTCATCCTGTGGTGGTGCCGAGTCATCCTGTGGTGGTGCCGAGTCATCCTGTGGTGGCCCTGAGTGATGTGGTGTCGCTGAGTGATGCTGTGGTGGCGCGGAGTGATGTTGTGGTGCTGCTGAGTAATGCTGTGGTGGCGCTTAGTGATGCTGTTGTGGCGCTAAGTGAGGCTGTGGTTGCGCTGAGTAATGCTGTGGTTGCGCTGAGTAATGCTGTGGTTGCACTGAGTGATGCTGTGGTTACACTGAGTGATGCTGTGGTTACACTGAGTGATGCTGTGGTTCCACTGAGTGATGATGTGGTTGCACTGAGTGATGCTGTGTTGGTGCTGAGTGATGCTGTGCTGGCTCTTATTGATGCTGTGCTGGCTCTGATTGATGCTGTGGTTGCGCTGAGTGATGCTGTGGTGATGCTGTGGTGTTGCCGAGTGAGAGATAGAGTGAAGATATAATGCCCAATTAGAGAGGGTGGTGAGAGAGAAAGAGAGAGAAAGGGTGTACATAGAATAAAGAGTGGAGCGGGATAGAGAGAGAGAAAGAAGGGGAGAGAGAGTGAATGAAGGAGTTTGAAAGAGGAACAGATAAAGGGGTGAGAGAATGAAAGGCTAAAAAAGATAGAGAGGGGAGAGTTAATTAAGTAGAGAGAGAATTAGAGAGGGGAGAGAGAGAGAAGGAGAGAGACAATAAGAGTGGGGGTGTGGAGTTTAAATAGAGTGAAGAAGTGACGCGGAAAAGTAACCTTAAATATAGCTTTGTGCGAATAAATATAAAAAAAAAAAACAGAGTGAGACAAAAATACTGGTAATTAGGCTGTGACTCCCAATATAAAACAAATAGCGATATAAGGTGAAATCAACCCACCGAAGCAATATTTCTAACTAGACAAAAAAAAGCTTGCATTTCAATGCTAATCGCTGTTGTTTTTCATGTGACTGTAGTCCAGGGCCCTCACTTGGTAATGTGAGCTGCTGCTGCGATTGAAACATCAGAGTCCAGAGAGTTAATGAGACATGACGAGGAAATGAGGAAGAGATAGGAAACCCAGATGCCAGCTGCGCGTGCACGCCATCGTGAACTCAAGCTGGTCGCCAGCCGAAAGCCAGTGTTTGCACTTCCAAAACCTGCTATCTAAAACTCTCGGCCAGACCAGCGCAAGCCCTGGTGCAGGCCGAGACCTAAAAATCTACGAAATTGATTTAAACAGCACTAGGACTTTAATTTAAAACATGGCAAACTGGATCTAATTTCTGTTCGATTAAAAGGTCTAGAATTAGCTCTCTGTTATGAATTTTGAATCTGTCGGTTTTATGTATGCATTTCCCTCGTTTGCCCATAATACACCCGGTTATGTTGAAAAAATCCTAAATTCCCTTTAACTTAATCCTGTTAGACGAACTGCCGTTGAAAGGAAACAAAGCGCATCACGTGCAGGATGAATAACTTCTGTTGATTACAAACAACCCTTTATTTTCTCCCGAGCTCCCTGAGGATCATTTGTTCAGATTTTATGGGCTCTCTATTTAGCTCTGCGAGAGGGAATCCTTGTGTGTTTGCATTTCATTTCACGTGTGCAGAAGCAGAGGTCTGTTACAAACTGCCCTGCTGTACTTTTACATGTTCGTACATTCATTCCCAGGTTTACAACGCATAGCTGCCAAGGTTTCAGATTGCTTATGAGTGACATTTTCATAATTTCAGTGTAATTATGAGTGACATTCAACGACTGTGAGTGACACTTTCTCACGAGCAAAATTAAACATGATGACAGGCTTTAAGCATCAGGTTATGCTTTGTTTGACCATGGTACCAGATGTCAGACTGTCAAGCCCTATCTCCCTGTGCTCCAAATGTTCTCTTTCCCTCACAGCCAGTCAGAGGTAGCAGATATGAGCACAGGGGCACGCACAGAACTGATTACAGGCAGCGTACCCCCCCAAAGCAAGCTTTTCTGGTCTCTGGCCCTGCAGTGTTAGATCACCAAAACTTTTAAATCTAAACACGCTCATGTATGAATCAAGCAGGTACAAGGTTAAAACGGCGGACACAGGCTTTACGGAGTGATTGTGAGGATGGCATGACACTGTTGTATGCATTATTCATTGTAAATGTTGCATAAACATCACAGGTGTTTCAACATCCACTCTAGAGCATCACATTGCATATGGGCGAGTCATTACTTGAATAAACTACGTTGCATGTACATAACTGCTTTATTCTATTAACTGTGAAAGTGCCATAACTCAAGAATTGAAATGTTACACATAGGAACACAGCACACAAGGAGTATCGCACATAAGCAACCTAAAACATGGCAATTAACTCTAGTTTTAAATCTGTAATAGGCACAGTCCTATGTTCACCTCTCCCTACTACCTTTGGTTGTAGCTATAGCTGATGCTCCTCAACAACACACCTTGTCAGCTGCCCCAAAAATTAAGTGACACAGTCAGCTGACTCGTGGACACCGCTGCAGATAGACAGACCCTGGACAAGGCTCACAGGCAGTCAATGTGAGCCGGCAGCCATGGCACTGTAGTCTATTAAAACGAGTCTCTTCGATCCTAATAAAAATTATGATTATCCCAAAAGCGTTTTGCGCTACCTGCCCAGCCCTGCAAACAGCAGCACAGATAAGGTGCCTAATTTTAAAATTAAGAGAGTAAACACAGCTGACTCGTGGACAAGTAGCTAAACACTAGGCAGCTGAGGCACATAGGCCACTCACAGCAAGCAGCATTCATTTAACATTACTCCTCGACTCACAGACACCCAAAAATAATCAAACCCTGGTCCGCCGCCTCCCCCTTACCTCGGACGCACAGATCACACCACAGCAGGGCTGTCACAGAGAGCTATCCAATGCTGCTCTACTGCGACTAGACGCCGCTGGCAGGCTCCTGTCACGTACTGTGTGTGAACTTCTGCTAGAGGGCACTGGCAGGCAGGTGATCATGACCGCGCTGCAACTGCTAATTTAAAACCAATACTATTGCCAACCAATTTTAGCAGAGAGATTATACACACTTCAGGGGGCACTGGGACACACACTTACTTTGCGAGGCTCACTGCACCAATTTGGTAAAGGGCCGCCTCGTGGTCACAACAACAACTCCTGCTGCGAGCGCGCTGCGGCCTTCCGTCCTGCACCGGCCTGCGCACTCTTCTCAGACACTGTGACCTCTCAGCGGCAGCTGGAGCACAGTGGTGTGCTGGGCTCCCCCGGGCCGCTGCCCGTGGTCCATGCCGGCAGGGTTTGGGACCGTCCGGGTCCATCAGTCGCGTTGCGGGGCTATTAATTTTAAAAGTATTGCCGTGTGTCCCGCCCTCCTTCCAATAGAATTGTGGCCTTCGCACTTAAAGCAACTGATATACTGGACTCAGCACACTTACTTCTTTCGAGGATGGCATTGATGACTCCTCATGCCGCATGATTCTGTCTCAGCCGGGACCTTTTACAGGTGCGGCCGGTGGGATCGAGTCCGGTTGCCTACCGCGTGCGCGCACTGCCGCGGTGAGCTGTTTTCCATATTGCCCTCGGCAGGGCAGCAGTGTGTGCCAGCGGGTACACGAGCCGCCGGCTGGGTCCATCGCTGGGAACCACCCACCACGCAGTGCGAGGGGCGCGCTATGCTGCCATTGCCCCAGCAGCACAGCCTTAGAGCAGGCAGCAGCTCATGAAAACTTTGAGAAATGCCACTTGCGGCCGCTAAAGTCGCGTACAATGTCCCGGTTGCCATTGGGCAAGCAATGAATCCGACGTCCTGACGTCAGTGAACGCTAATGCCGCACGCGTGTCCTAAGTGATACATTGTAACACTGTTCAGCGCTTGCAGCTGCGCCAGAGTCCCCAAGCCTGCCAGGAACAGCGCGCCCAGTGCGCTGCCATTGTAGCTTGTATGGTACATTTGAATATAGCAGCACTCCGACTTGACAGGTGAGGAGGCTATAATGCGTGACTTTGCATTTCAGTGCGGTGATGCGGATCACCACACTGAAATGCGTTAGAGTCACGCCTGATGCGTGATACTTGGCAGGACTGTCAACGGCACGCATGCCATAGAGCGCATTGAATTGTGGGCGGAAGCCATTCTTCGGCGGGTGTTGTGATAAACATGAAAACAGCAACAACAGAAGGGCTAGATGGGCGTTACTATCGAGGGTGGGTATTGCCCACCTGGATTAGTTGCTTGCGTCACTTACCCAACCCTAGCATAGGGATTTTGAGGCCATTGGCGAGCGCAGTAGTGGGGTAACGGAAGTCCTTGGTAACAACCCTGGATGTCATGATGGGGACAGCGGGAACGGGACACACACCGAGCCGGCGAACACTCAAACTTCCCACGGTATTCGGTATCACCGGAAGTCAAAGGGAGATGCTGAAATACGGTTCCGTATCCGGTGGGAATAGTTTCTTCAAATGTCTGCTTTCTCCCTTCGGTCTGCAAAATTAAATCAGAGGTTGCATGTGCTTTGTTCCTTAAGTATGTCAAGAGTTAATGAGTCACTTAGTATGTGACATCGTTTTAGGTATATTGGTAATTTGTACATAAAGATGTATAACTGGAGAGCATGGTTAGGCAAAGACAAGAGGTTGTTTAATGTTCTGAAACTCGTGTAAAGCGGACTACGCTCTTGGGCTACTTTAAGTCATTTCACTCCAGACACTGGTGAGAACAGAGTGGGAGCCCGGTCCGGTCGGCGTAATTGGACCCCTGACTCCTGCACCTCTGGTGGGAATTGTTTGGGAGACTGGTGGGCATCTCCGGACGCCGGAGACTCTTGCGGATGTGTATTTGAGCCCAGGTGAACATTTCCCACGCTCATGACCATTTTCCTTCCACATTTGCTCACTGGCAGGAGCATTATTGACAAACGTGAGGTGAGCTGTGCTGGGCTCAGCAATTATCAGGAAGGTGAAGATGTACACAGCAAAAAGAGTTCAGTGCGCACTGCACATCATCTTCAGACACAGCAATGTATCACGAATAGTTCCCACACATACATTTTTAAATGTGTAGCATGTCCCCTTAAAGGTTTCCTTCTCTAACAAGGCGCCCACGTATGTAGTTGCTGCTGTTATTTCAAACGGGAGCCGGGAGGGAACTGCGAGCAGCAACCTCGGAGCGAAAGGTGGTGGTGGGGGCGGGCTCTAGTGTTGTGTCGGGGTCAGGCTGCAAATAACATTAAAGCATGGCGCTTGTTGTAAAATCGGCGCCGCATTCATTTACTGATAATGTGTTTAAATGTATCAGGTAGTGTCTGGGTGTTAATAAAAGTGGGGAAAATAATCTGTAAAACCTATTCTTCAACTACTGCTTGCTTTAATTTAGTTTGAATCTCCAGGGGAGGTTTGTCAGAAATCAAGACATGATGTGACTCTACGGAGTCGGAGCACAGGGCTCATGTTACAGTTGCAGCCGGCGCTGGGCAGACCCATGTGGCAGGGAGAGGGTACCACGGCTACCAGAATGCAGGGGAGTTGCTCATGGGGGCACGACACAGCTCGAGCCGGAGTAGGGCATGGAGAGTGCAAGAAACAGCAAGTACAGCATCATATATGTACACACACGTATACATAAACACATTACAGCAAAAACACACATCAAATAATTATTTCTAAAACAATATACAGAGAACAGGAACATGTTAGCAAACAGATAATCGGTCGAATTCTACATAAATGAGCAAGGTTACAAGGTTTTGTGTAATTTATTTATTTATTTATTTATGCGTTTTTATATAGCGCGGACTTTACCCGAGGGTGTCAGAGCGCTTCACAACAGGATTAGCAACATTACATAAGGAGGAGGATACAAATGAGCATAATACAAAGGCAAGCGTTACATTGCATGAAGAAAAGTGACAATTGTGCAAAAACAAACAAACCAAATACAAAAAGAGGAATAAGTTCCAATAGGAAAAAGTGACAGATGTGCATGAAACAAGGGATACCAAATACAAATGGAGGTATAATGCTGCAATAAGTGGCAGTCACACATGACACACTGGGAAGGCACTTCTATAGGCTTGGAGTACAGAATTTCCTATAGTGGAAGAACTTCCTTGAGGTAGTAGAGAGGGCGTGAATTCAGCAGGGGGTACATGGGGTACAAAATATATGATACAAGGGGTACAAAATACCACTAAAGGCATAATACTGTAATAAGTGGCAGTAACTCAAAGCACACTGAGAAGGCCCTTCTATAGGCTTGGAATACAGAATTCCTATCATGGAAGAGCTTCCTTGAGGTAGTAGAGAGGGCGTGACTTCACAGGGGATTTAAAATGGGGGGAACACGCACATAAAAACCAACACAACACATAAAATAAGGGATGAACAGACAAAAGTACAACTTTATACTGACGAGCGAGCTTCCTAGAGGGGCCTGAGACCGAACGTATTAGTTCTGGAAGTGTCTTTGGAATAGAAGAGACTTGAGGTCAGCTTTGAAGATCCGGGTAGAGGAGGTGGCACGGAGCAGTGGGGGAAGCGAGTTCCAGATTCTCACCGCATTGCCCGAGAAGGATTGAGCCATCGATCTTTCCCTTTTGAAGATGGGGGGCTCAAGCAGAAGCTTTTCCGCATTGCGAGAAGGGCGAGAGCCACCGGACAATTTCAATTTATTCGCCAGGTAACAAGGGGAGGACGTGTGTAAGGCTTTGTGTGTGATGCAGGCAGTTTTGTAAATAGATCTTGCCTCGATCGGAAGCCATCGCAGAGAGGACAGGATAGGAGTGATGTGGTCGCTTCGTTTAGACCCTGAAATGAAGCGAGCTGCTGAATGGAGGATGGATTTGAGAGGGGAGAGGTGGGATTTGGGTAGGCCAGTCAGAAGAGAATTGCAGTAATCCAGTCTTGAGAGAACCAGAGATTGTACCAAGGTTTTTAAGTCTTTCTCCGGGAAGAACCGACGGATCCCCCACAGAAGGCGCAGCTGGTACCGTGCATTCTTAGCAATAGAGTTGATGTGGGCGATTAGGTTGAGTCTTTTGTCGAGAATGACACCTAGGGATTTAGCGCTGTCAACAATGATGGGTTTGTTGTTGAGAAGGTTCAGCTGATCCATCCAAGATTGAACAGGAGGAGGTGAGAGAGAGGTAGAGAGGAGGAGGAATTCAGTTTTGGCGGGATTCAGAATGAGTTGGTGAGCTAACATCCAGTTGTGAATAGAGTTGAGAGTAGAGTTGAGTAGTGAGAGATCGTGTGCGGAAGACACCTTGAGGTAGATTTGAGTGTCATCTGCATAAAGATGGTAATGGATCCCAGATTTGCTTAGGAGGTTCCCTAAAGGTTCCAGGTAGAGATTAAACAAGGTGGGTGCCAGGATAGAACCTTGAGGGACGCCCTGACCTACGGCCACAGGAGATGAAAGACTGTTCCCTATCTTGATCATTTGGGATCTGTCCGAGAGGAAAGAGGCAAACCATTTGAGCACAGTGCCGTCCAGACCCATTCTCTGTTGAAGAGTGTTGAGGAGGGTGCCATGATTAACCGTGTCAAAGGCTGCAGAGAGGTCTAGAAGAATCAGAAGACATGAATCCCCAGCGTCGAGTATATGCAGCGCATCGTCAATCACTTGCAGCAGGGCTGTTTCAGTGCTGCAATTTTGGATGAAGCCCGACTGGAAGACGTCGAGGAGGTTATTGTCCATGATATGTGAGGAAAGTTGTTTCGCGACACATTTTTCGGTGATTTTCGACAGAAAAGGGAGGTTGGAGATAGGGCGGAAGTTGTTGAGGTCGTTCGCATCCGCGGCGGGTTTTTTTAGAAGAGGGGTGACCTGACCTGATTTGAGGGTAACCGGGAGGGAGCCTTGACTGAGGAAGAGATTGACTAGCCTGGTCCAGTAAGAGAGAGTATAGGTATAGAAATCGATGGCGATGTCGCTAGGGATGGGGTCGGAGGAATGGTTGGAGGGTTTGGTTTCGCGGATGCATTTGAGGAGGTCATCTTCCGAGATGACGTCAAAGTTCTGCCAGGTGACCAAGGATTTCCGCTCCTCCATGGGGGGGGGGTGGGCGACCTGATCCACCAGAGCTTTGACCTTTTCATCGAAGAATATAGCGAAATCTGCTGCTTTCTTTGAGGAATCCTCAGGCTTAATGGTTGGAGGAGAACAGTTTGGGTTTTTGAAGAGGTCAAAAAGTTTTTTGGGTCTGTTTTTAGCCGAGTCAAGGAGGGATCTGAAATGTGATGCTTTTTCAAGGAAGATGTGATTGTGATATTTGGATCTTGCTGAGCGTAAAAGAGAGAGATTGGAGGTGGAAGGAGATTTTCTCCAATGCTTCTCCAGGAATCTAAGGTTTTTCCTTTCGTCGTAGAGCGCTTTATTGAACCAAGGTGCTGAGGGGGTGGGTCTTTTCCTTTTGCTTTGGAGAGGAGCAACAATGTCGATTTCAGCTGCTAGTACTGAGAGGCACTGAGAAGTGAGAACGTTGACATCCACGCTAGGGTCTAGTCTAGGAAGAGCCCGCATAGCGGAATCACAGAAAGTGTCAAGATCAATGTTCTTAGTGTTACGGAACCAGGTGGTAGCTCTTTTAGGTTGGCCGAGAGTTATAACGTGCGATAGGTGAAAGCGGAAGGGAATGAGGAGGTGGTCAGACCAGTCTACCTAGATGGGGGGAGCAATAGTAAGCAGGTCTGCTTTGGATATAACAAGATCCAGAATTGAGCCCTTGGAATGTGTGGATTCCGAGCAATGTTGGAGGAGATCATTGGCTGAGAGAAAGGAGGCAAGCTTGTTGGCAGCCGAGTCTTCCAAGGAGCCCCAGTGGAGATTAAAGTCACCCAGGAATATCTGTCTGTCACTTTGAGAGAGTTGGTCACTGATGAAGTCAGACAGTTCCTCCACAAAGGAAGAGCAGTAACCAGGCGGGTGGTAGATGGCATGGAATCTAAAGGGTGAGCCGTGATGTATTTGAAGTTCTAGGGAAAGGCATTCGAATGTACGGAAGAGGGTGGTTGGGACCGCTTTAATTTGAAGGGAGTTTCTGAAAATGATAGCGACACCTCCTCCAATTTTGTCTGCTCTGTCATTTCTGAGGATAGAATAGTCAGTGGGTACCAACAGATCAAACAAAGTATGAGAGGAGTCATTAAACCAGGTCTCGGTGAGGAAGATCATGTCAAGATTTTGGTGAGTGATAGTATCAGAGATTTCCACTTTGTGTTTGACTGCAGATCTGCAGTTGTGGAGCAAACAGAGCAGCTCTGACGCAGATGTTTTGGTGAAGGGGTGTTAGGGTTGTTCAGGGAGATAGGGATAAGATTCTTGAATGAGGGAGCCCGGCAAGAGGGAGGTTGGTGAGGTCTGACAGAGGAGATGACCTGAATAGGAAACTGCGTACAATTCTTAGGAGAGGAGGGCGGAGAGGGAGTGACGTTGGAGGTCTTGAGGCTGGCCCGTAAGTTGGTGATGTCTGCAGAGGGCAGACTGTGATTGGTTTTATTGGGGCGCGGGAGCAAGGGACTCCTCGGGAGGGTGTAAGGGACAGGGGATAACTTGGCGCTTAAACGTGAGATGGACGCTACCAGCTGGGAGATGGAATAGATGAGAGAATCCAGTTTATTTTCCAGAGAGAGGAGAGCTGAGCATGGAGTGTTAGGTGGCTCGATGGATAAAGAAGGGAGTGCAGAGGTTGAGGGAGGACAGGGAGGGGTGGGGGAACGAGTAGAGGGCGGTGGTGCAGAAGGTAAGGGAGGACAGGGCGGGCTGGAGGAGCGGGATATGAAATGGAGTGCAGAGGGTGAGGGAGGACGGGGCGGGGTGGTGGAATGGGATAAGTGAGGGAGTGCAGAGGGTGAGGGAGGGAGGGGAGAGGTGGGGGAATGGGTGTGGGGTTGGGGAGCAAGGGAAGAAGGTGAGGAACGATGGTGAACAGAGGGAGTGGAAGGTGAAACAGTGGTGGGAAGAGAATTTTTTTTACTGGAGTTGAACAGAGGGGAAGAGAAGAGGGCATACGTCCGAGGAGGAAGTTGAGGAGTAGGAGGGGGATAGAAGAAGGCCGGAGGTAAGGGAAGAAGAGGGAGACAGAAACTGACCCGGGCGGGGTGGGCGGGGGGACAGATGAGGTCCGAATGTGCGTGGATCCGAAAGAAAAGGGGGCTGTAAAGGAGGGGAGGGCAGGGGGTCCGAGGAGGGCCAGAGGAATGGGGAGAAAGGAGAGGATGGTGCAAGATAGGTACTGGAGGCTATGCAAGGCGAATGTAGGGGGACAGGTAACAGGTGGAGTGGGGGGAATTGACTAGCGGGAAACTGAGGGAGAAGCAAGGGACTGCAAGGTCGGAGGGAGAGACGAGGAAGGAATTGTCAGGGAGAGAGACAAGGTTGGGAAGCAAGGGAAGAGGAAGGTGGAGTTGAGGATAGAAGGGAGGTGGAAGAGGAGAATTTAGGGTACGGGGGACGGGGAAGAGCGGAAAGGGATGAGGCGAAAGGGGGAGGTAAGGGGGAAGGTAAGGACAGTTGATGGGAAGACCAGGTTGTAAGAGAGGTGAATTAAGAGGGGGGGTGGAGGGCAGATTTAGTGGGAATAGGGGGGCGGTGACAATGTTGGAGAATCGAGCAGGTGTAGGGTGGGGAGGGGGGTGGAGGCCAGAGGCCGGAAAGATAAGATAGGGGGAGGGGCATTTTGGGAAGGGGGAAGGGAGGGAGATGAGGGAGCAGTGGCTGGGGGGAACAAAGGGTAGCCCTGCGCCTCCCAGGATAGTGGACTGTTCCCATGAGGCACAGGGTCAGACTGATTTGCATATGGCCATGTCTGAACTGGGGTGGTGGAGTGAGCTAAAGAATGATGATGGATTAAACCCAGATCAGTTGACTGGGGGTGAGTGTTTGATTGGCTCAAGCGTTCCGTCCATCATCCCCTTTTGTATCGCTTTGTTCGCCCTAAGTTGGCGGGGGTATGCCCAGACGTGGGTCCCTTGCTCACTTTGCCACTGGATTCAAGCAAGCCTGGCTGATGACGGCTGGAATGCCAGAAACCGGTCCTAGGATGCTTGTTTCCGGTCCAGGGAAGACATGGCTTGGCAGTTCGGGCTGGACTGTTCCCATGAGGCACAGGGTCAGACTGATTTGCATATGGCCATGTCTGAACTGGGGTGGTGGAGTGAGCTAAAGAATGATGATGGATTAAACCCAGATCAGTTGACTGGGGGTGAGTGTTTGATTGGCTCAAGCGTTCCGTCCATCATCCCCTTTTGTATCGCTTTGTTCGCCCTAAGTTGGCGGGGGTATGCCCAGACGTGGGTCCCTTGCTCACTTTGCCACTGGATTCAAGCAAGCCTGGCTGATGACGGCTGGAATGCCAGAAACCGGTCCTAGGATGCTTGTTTCCGGTCCAGGGAAGACATGGCTTGGCAGTTCGGGCTGGACTGTTCCCATGAGGCACAGGGTCAGACTGATTTGCATATGGCCATGTCTGAACTGGGGTGGTGGAGTGAGCTAAAGAATGATGATGGATTAAACCCAGATCAGTTGACTGGGGGTGAGTGTTTGATTGGCTCAAGCGTTCCGTCCATCATCCCCTTTTGTATCCCAGGATAGCGGCCGGCTGGAGTGTCGGGGGGGGTCTGGGGGGGAGAAAGGGAGAAGGGAGAGGAGTTCAAAGAAGAGTTGGGGGAGATCATAGTTGTGCGGGTTGGACGAAGGGAGTGGAAGAGATGGTCGAAGAGGGAGAGACAGGAGTCTGTCGCTTGAATCATGACAGTGCCATTGTTGTAGAGTGTTATGGTGAGCGAGCCCTTAAAGCTCGTGGAGGGGGAAATTTTAAGCCGCTGTCCATGCGGGATAGATGAGGAGGAGGAGACGTTGAAGAAATTGAGGAAGCTGGTGGACCAGGAAGGGATGTCATGGGTGAAAAAAATTAAGTCATTTTTTAGCTTCCCTAGGTGCCCATTATGGAATTGATCAACGAAGAGGGAATCAGGGAAGTGTTCAATGGTGTTGTGCTTGAATCGTTTTGCTGCTGCTTTGGACAGATTGGGGGGATAGATGACTTTGAAGCAGTTAACTCCCGACTTAATACGAATGGAAGCCATGGTAGGGAGAGGAGGGCCACTAGGGTAGCGATAGATCAGAAAAGAATAATATGAAGAGGAGGGCACATAAGCCGGAAGACGAGTGAGGATAATCCAATGAGATAGCGGTCAGGAGGCTACTAGACATGCAGGGCCAGGGCCTCTGGTCTAACTCCCTAATAAGACATCGTACCGGTGGGATAGAAGGCTGGCTTGTCTCCAGCAGTGGGGAGGGTGTGGGATCATACCGGGGCAAACCCTACCACCCGGGATTGGGACCTCCCAGTGTGGAAACCCGCATGGAAATGGGAGTCGCCTGTAGGATCGCAGTGATGGGGAAGGACATTCTTTGGCTCCCCAGGGAGGAGGCCCAAATGGACACCATACCTCAACCAAGAGCACAGTTAGAGGAGAGCAAAGTGGACGCCAATTATGTGCATTACTCATCCCATGGGCCACCGATCGAGCCAGGACAGCCCAATAGGAAACTGGCCATCCCAAAGAAGGGCTCAAATGTCCTATGACCCAAAAGTTCCGGGCGAGCTGCCTAAGCAGCGAAGGACGCAATCTGTACAGGTCTCAATGTTGCAGCTGGCACTATGTGCTGCGCAGCTGTGAAGGACCGGGCGCGCTGCCTAGGCAGCAAAGGTCAAGGGTGCGCGATCTGCGCAGGTCTAAACGTTGCAGCTGGCACTAAGTGCTGCGCAGCTGTGAAGGTCCGGGTGCGCTGCCTAAGCAGCGAAAGTCAAGGGTGCATAATCTGCGCAGGTCTAACCGTTGCAGTTGGCACTGAGTGCTGCGCAACTGTGAAGGTCAGGGCTAAAGGAGGGCATCTCACTTCTAACAGCCAAGGTATGACCCCCAACCCAGGTCTAAACGTTGCAGCTGGCACTAAGTGCTGCGCAGCTGTGAAGGTCAGGGCTAAGGGAGGGCATCTCACTCCTAACTGCCCAGGTATGACCCCCAACTCAACATTAGCCTAAACGGTGCAGCTTCCCACTACTTGCTGGGCAGCTGTGAAGTGATACGGCCTGGCACTCACCGTGCTTTTGGGGCCTCACTAGCCTCTGCAGCCACAGCACACAGCCACAGTACGCAGCCACAGCAATCTGCGCAGGTCTAAACGTTGCAGCTGGCACTAAGTGCTGCGCAGCTGTGGAGGTCCGGGCGCGCTGCCTAAGCAGCGAAAGTCAAGGGTGCATAATCTGCGCAGGTCTAACCGTTGCAGCTGGCACTGAGTGCTGCGCAGCTGTGAAGGTCAGGGCTAAAGGAGGGCATCTCACTTCTAACAGCCAAGGTATGACCCCCAACCCAGGTCTAAACGTTGCAGCTGGCACTAAGTGCTGCGCAGCTGTGAAGGTCAGGGCTAAGGGAGGGCATCTCACTCCTAACTGCCCAGGTATGTCCCCCAACTCAACATTAGCCTAAACGGTGCAGCTTCCCACTACTTGCTGGGCAGCTGTGAAGTGATACGGCCTGGCACTCACCGTGCCTTTGGGGCCTCACTAGCCTCTGCAGCCACAGCATCGCCACCAACAGGGGCAGAGGGGCTGCAGCAGGTCGACTCGAGGTCATGAGAGTAACAGACAGTCTGTTGGTCAGTGTGTGAGGAGGTACTCTGCTGATGTGTCTGCGTTTTCGCAGTTTTCGCCGTTTCGCCGTTTTCGTCCTGACTGCTAGTTGTTTGATGCCAGCAAACTATGAGTTTAAAAATAAATACTAGCTTTGAACGTGGAAGTTATTTAAGCCCAACAGTTGTGGGAGATTTAAGGAATCCCACTTGAAAAAATTATACTTCATGTGGTTTAGGCTTGTGTGAGCAAGATGGTGTTCTCTGAATGTATATTGTACTTTAAAGTTGTTTTCGAGAGAAAAAGAAGCCACACTCCAACCCGAAGTGTTAATGTTTACATTTTCTTTATTCTCCATTTCCCAACGTTATCCACATCAATGGCGTTTTCAGCAAGAAAACATTTTAGTTCAGACTTTCTCATTCTCCTTACATCACGTGTTGGCACGAAGGCGTCAGAAGATAAAGCACGGGTTGTTTATTTAGGAAAACAGCGTATGCACAGAGGAGGTTCTTGGGTGATGTTAGTGAGAAAAGAGAGCAGATGACCCCCTGAATGCAGGACAGGCATGTGCATTACACACAAACACCCCAAAATTGATATGCCTTACTGTACTGGTCGAACAGTCTGCAACAATTACTCCGTGAGATACACGGAAAAAGTTTAAGTTGTTATTGAATGTGAGGTAAAGGGACATTTTTTTATTGGCCATGTGTTTTTATGTTTAATGGCTAGGAAACTGACTCTATAATGAGCCAGTGATTGTCTCAGCTTTTTAAGTACTACTCAGCAAGTGCGGTGGATGACGGAAGAGACTGTAAAGTCCACTCCCACTAGGAAACGGAAAGCAGCAGGGAGAAAGAATGAGCCATGGCGTACAGAACAAAACAAAGGTAGGCGGCCGCCATATTTAAAGATAAAGCGCATCGTGCTGAGCTGATCAAGAAATAAAGCGCAGCGGTTGGCACTGATCAAGGGAAACACATTAAGTAAAAACAAACCAGAGGAAAGGTTAGTAATAAGGCACATTTTAGGCATGTGGCACTGATCAAGAAATGAAGCGTGGCGTGCAGCGCAGATCAAGTGAAACACACTAAGTAACGAGCGAGCGCGGCAGCCTGCTCAGCTGACCAGACGCTCGTGCGTCATGGCCTTTTGCCGGCATGTTTTTCCAATTATCGCGCACGCGTCTGGGCACGATAATTGGAAACACATGTCTGCCGCGCGTAACCATCCGAAAAAGGCCAGCCACGACGCACGAGCGTCTGGACTGCTTCTGAAACCCCCTTACTTAAAGTCTGCGCCTAGCAGCGCTTGCGCGCTACTCGAGGCTCGACCTAAAAAGGGCTTTCATAACTACTAAAGTTCATTTTGAAATGTTTCTGCAGTTCATTACAAGCTGTTCAAGTGTTGTGTGTTGGACAAAAAACCAGACATCCTACAACCTTTCATTTACACTCTTTTTACTGCAGGATTGTCAAACAATTCATTTTACAAACTCCTATAACCTTGCTGCTTATTTTATCCTGGAGGTTGTGTTTAATTTTCTTTTTCTGACCGAAAATTGTAAGACATAAGCTGACATTTGTCCTCTGTTTCTGAATGCAATGCAAATGTGACAAGATAAAAACAAGATTTAAAGGCATCTTTATTGCCCATTCCCTTTGTGAGAGAGCAGAACACCCTTTCTTTATCAGCTCCCCAAAACAGGCGAGTAGCACTAAAAATAGCTCGCCCTGATAAATTCTGACGCGCCATAGCGAGTGGGCTAGTAGATTTCTTGAGGCCTGCTCCATGTGTACGCATGCGTCACACCTGTAGAATGATGCAGGCGGCATTTTCTTTTTTTAAATTTACTGATCCAAGATAATGGAAGCTACTTATATCTGTAAAAAGAAAAAAAACCACACATTTATTAACACAAAAAAGATTTTTGTAATGTGGAGTGGCCTCGTAGTAAATGGCAGCTGTCGGACCATCCAGAAAAAAAATAAAACCATTTTTTTAAGGGGCTGGTGAGGGTGGGGAGCACAGAGGGGCTGTGGGGAGCACAGAGGGGCTGGTGAGGGTTGGGAGCACAGAGGGGATGGTGAGGGTGGGGAGCACAGAGGGGCTGGGGAGGGTGGGGAGCACAGAGGGGCTGGTGAGGGTGGGGAGCACAGAGGGGCGGTGGGGAGCACAGAGGGGCTGGTGAGGGTGGGGAGCACAGAGGGGCTGGTGAGGGTGGGGAGCACAGAGGGGCTGGTGAGGGTGGGGAGCACAGAGGGGCTGGGGAGGGTGGGGAGCACAGAGGGGCTGGTGAGGGTGGGGAGCACAGAGGGGCTGGTGAGGGTAGGCAACGGGGAATGGGCTTGGGGAAGGGAGCAATTAAGGAGCACAAAATATTTTTGGAGTACGGAGCCTCTCAGCAGCAAACGCAGCTGGCAGGCTCTCCAGCTAAATTAAAATGCTAAAAGATTTTAAGGACTGAGGGGTAGAGGAGCAATGGAAGAGCGGGAAAGGAGTGAGAAGGGAGGTGGTTGAAGGGGAAGCAGCGGGGAGGTGGGTATTTGAGGGGTAAAAGCTACACAAGACAGAGCAAGAAAACCAGTGCACTCTCATGTAGCGCTTCATGAAAAGGAAAAAGTAGTTGGCTAAATGTGAGCAGTAGAAGGATACGAGTCAGCTACTCAAAGGGATGTTAAAGAGGCTGTGCTCCATGGGCGGGACAAACACAAGTAGACGAAGCAGGCAGGTCATCTAATAAGGAAGCAAACGTGAGCGACAATAAATCCAGTCAATGGTAATCAGTGGGCGGGCTTTAAATTCACTTCAAGTTTTTAGTATTTTTCCACAAGAGGTCTTTCGTAAAAATTTATTTTGCATTTCACAAGTCTGCTAAGTAGCACCATGACATATGATGCAATCACCCACTCCTAGCATTTCTGGCAACAGCAGGTTGCATTGTGGGGCTTGTAGTGTTGCATTTAACACTTTTATTATGGGTTTAGACTCCCTTCATGCAAAGAGCTGATGGCTTAAATGCCAGAGTTCTAATGCATATCATGGAGCCACGTTACCTAGTCCATTTCCAAAGTAGTTTCACACGTAAAACCAAAAAGTAAACTTTGCTCACATCTTGGCAACATGAATCGAAACAAAATAATTTCAGTCGCCTGATTGGACAATAATTCAGAGGAGATGCTGCCAGTGTTGGTTGGATCAGGAGAGGAGCTGAACATCCATGACTTTAATACTGTTAGAACAGCTGCTACTGGTAATGCCGGTACTTTTACTACAGCTGCGGCCACTGCTAATGCCGGTACTTTTACTGCAGCTGCGGCTGTACTGGTGATGCTGCCACTGCTAATGCTGGTACTTTTACTGCGGCTGTGACTGTACTGGTGCTGCTGCTACTGCCGGTACTTTTACTACAGCTGCGGCCACTGCTAATGCCAGTACTTTTACTGCAGCTGCGGCTGCACTGGTGCTGCTGCTACTGCCGGTACTTTTACTACAGCTGCGGCTGTACTGGTGCTGCGGCCACGGCTGATGCCGGTACTTTTACTGCAGCTGCGGCTGTACTGGTGCTGCTGCCACTGCTAATGCTGGTACTTTTACTGCGGCTGTGACTGTACTGGTGCTGCGGCCACTGCTAATGCTGGTACTTTTACTGCAGCTGCGCCTCTACTGGTGGTGCGGCCACTGCTAATACTACAGCTGTGGCTGTACTGGTGCTGCTGCTAATGCCGGTACTTTTACTACAGCTGCGGCTGTACTGGTGCTGTTGCCGCTGGTAATGCCGGTACTTTTACTGCAGCTGCGGCTGTACTGGTGCTGCTGCCACTGCTAATGCTGGTACTTTTACTGCAGCTGCGGCTGTACTGGTGCTGCTGCCACTGCTAATGATGGTACTTTTACTGCAGCTGCGGCTGTACTGGTGCTGCTGCCACTGCTAATGCTGGTACTTTTACTGCAGCTGCGGCTGTACTGGTGCTGCTGCTAATGCCGGTACTTTTACTACAGCTGCGGCTGTACTGGTGCTGTTGCCGCTGGTAATGCCGGTTCTTTTACTGCAGCTGCGGCTGTACTGGTGCTGCTGCCACTGCTAATGCTGGTACTTTTACTGCAGCTGTGGCTGTACTGGTGCTGCTGCCAGTGCTAATGCTGGTACTTTTACTGCAGCTGCGGCTGTACTGGTGCTGCTGCCACTGCTAATGCCGGTACTTTTACTGCAGCTGCGGCTGTACTGGTGCTGCTGCCACTGCTAATGCTGGTACTTTTACTGCAGCTGTGGCTGTACTGGTGCTGCTGCCACTGCTAATGCGGGTACTTTTACTACGGCTGTACTGGTGCTGCTGCCACTGCTAATGCTGGTACTTTTACTGCAGCTGCTAATACCGGTACTTTTACTGCAGCTGTGGCTGTACTGGTGCTGCTGCCACTGCTAATGCTGGTACTTTTACTGCAGCTGTACTGGTGCTGCTGCCACTGCTAATGCTGGTACTTTTACTGCAGCTGTGGCTGTACTGGTGCTGCTGCCACTGCTAATGCGGGTACTTTTACTACGGCTGTACTGGTGCTGCTGCCACTGCTAATGCTGGTACTTTTACTGCAGCTGCTAATACCGGTACTTTTACTGCAGCTGTGGCTGTACTGGTGCTGCTGCCACTGCTAATGCTGGTACTTTTACTGCAGCTGTGGCTGTACTGGTGCTGCTGCCACTGCTAATACCGGTACTTTTACTGCAGCTATACTGGTGCTGCTGCCACTGCTAATGCTGGTACTTTTACTGCAGCTGTGGCTGTACTGGTGCTGCTGCCACTGCTAATGCCGGTACTTTTACTGCAGCTGTGGCTGTACTGGTGCTGCTGCCACTGCTGGTACTTTTACTGCAGCTGTGGCTGTACTGGTGCTGCGGCCACTGCTAATGCTGGTACTTTTACTGCAGCTGCGCCTGTACTGGTGGTGCGGCCACTGCTAATACTACAGCTGTGGCTGTACTGGTGCTGCTGCTAATGCCGGTACTTTTACTACAGCTGCGGCTGTACTGGTGCTGTTGCCGCTGGTAATGCCGGTACTTTTACTGCAGCTGCGGCTGTACTGGTGCTGCTGCCACTGCTAATGCTGGTACTTTTACTGCAGCTGTGGCTGTACTGGTGCTGCTGCCACTGCTAAAGCTGGTACTTTTACTGCAGCTGCGGCTGTACTGGTGCTGCTGCCACTGCTAATGCTGGTACTTTTACTGCAGCTGCGGCTGTACTGGTGCTGCTGCCACTGCTAATGCCGGTACTTTTACTGCAGCTGTGGCTGTACTGCTGCTGCTGCCACTGCTAATGCTGGTATTTTTACTGCAGCTGTGGCTGTACTGGTGCTGCTGCCACTGCTAATGATGGTACGTTTACTGCAGCTGCCGCTGTACTGGTGCTGCTGCCACTGCTAATGCTGGTACTTTTACTGCAGCTGCGGCTGTACTGGTGCTGCTGCCACTGCTAATGCCGGTACTTTTACTGCAGCTGCGACTGTACTGGTTCTACTGCTAATGCCAGTACTTTTACTGCAGCTGCGGCTGTACTGGTGCTGCTGCCACTGCTAATGCCGGTACTTTTACTGCAGCTGCGGCTGAACAGGTGCTGCGGCCACTGCTAATGGCGGTAATTTTACTGTAGCTGCGCCTGTACTGGTGCTGCAGCCACTGCTAATGCTGGTACTTTTACTGCGCCTGTACTGGTACTGCTGCCACTGCTAATGCCGGTACTTTTACTGCAGCTGTGGCTGTACTGGTGCTGCTGCCGCTGCTAATGCCGGTACTTTTACTGCAGCTGTACTGGTACTGCTGCCACTGCCGGTACTTTTACTACAGCTGTGGCTGTACTGGTGCTGTTGCCGCTGGTAGTGCCGTTACTTTTACTGCAGCTGTGGCTGTACTGATGATGCGGCCACTGCTAATGCCGGTACTTTTACTGCAGCTGCGGCTGTACTGGTGCTGCGACCACTGCTAATGCCAGTACTTTTACTGCAGCTGCGGCTGTACTGGTGCTGCGGCCACTGCTAATGCCAGTACTTTTACTGCGGCTGTGACTGTACTGTTGCCACTGGTAATGCCAGTACTTTTACTACAGCTGTGGCTGTACTGGTGCTGCTGCCGCTGCTAATGCCGGTACGTTTACTGCAGCTGCACCTGTACTGGTGCTGCGGCTACTGCTAATGCCAGTACTTTTACTACGGCTGCGTCTGTACTGGTGCTGCTGCCGCTGCTAATGCCGGTACTTTTACTGCAGCTGCGGCTGTACTGATGATGTGGCCACTTCTAATACCGGTACTTTTACTGCAGCTGTACTGGTGCTGCGGCCACTGCTAATGCCGGTACTTTTACTACAGCTGCGGCTGTACTGGGACTGCTGCCACTGGTAATGCCGGTACTTTTACTGCAGCTGCGGCTGTACTGGTGCTGTTGCCGCTGGTAATGCCGGTACTTTTACTGCAGCTGCGGCTGTACTGGTGCTGCTGCCACTGCTAATGCTGGTACTTTTACTGCAGCTGTGGCTGTACTGGTGCTGCTGCCACTGCTAATGATGGTACTTTTACTGCAGCTGCGGCTGTACTGGTGCTGCTGCCACTGCTAATGCTGGTACTTTTACTGCAGCTGCGGCTGTACTGGTGCTGCTGCTAATGCCGGTACTTTTACTACAGCTGCGGCTGTACTGGTGCTGTTGCCGCTGGTAATGCCGGTTCTTTTACTGCAGCTGCGGCTGTACTGGTGCTGCTGCCACTGCTAATGCTGGTACTTTTACTGCAGCTGTGGCTGTACTGGTGCTGCTGCCACTGCTAATGCTGGTACTTTTACTGCAGCTGTGGCTGTACTGGTGCTGCTGCCACTGCTAATGCGGGTACTTTTACTACGGCTGTACTGGTGCTGCTGCCACTGCTAATGCTGGTACTTTTACTGCAGCTGCTAATACCGGTACGTTTACTGCAGCTGTGGCTGTACTGGTGCTGCTGCCACTGCTAATGCTGGTACTTTTACTGCAGCTGTGGCTGTACTGGTGCTGCTGCCACTGCTAATGCGGGTACTTTTACTACGGCTGTACTGGTGCTGCTGCCACTGCTAATGCTGGTACTTTTACTGCAGCTGCTAATACCGGTACTTTTACTGCAGCTGTGGCTGTACTGGTGCTGCTGCCACTGCTAATGCTGGTACTTTTACTGCAGCTGTGGCTGTACTGGTGCTGCTGCCACTGCTAATACCGGTACTTTTACTGCAGCTGTACTGGTACTGCTGCCACTGCCGGTACTTTTACTACAGCTGTGGCTGTACTGGTGCTGTTGCCGCTGGTAGTGCCGTTACTTTTACTGCAGCTGTGGCTGTACTGATGATGCGGCCACTGCTAATGCCGGTACTTTTACTGCAGCTGCGGCTGTACTGGTGCTGCGACCACTGCTAATGCCGGTACTTTTACTGCAGCTGCGGCTGTACTGGTGCTGCGGCCACTGCTAATGCCAGTACTTTTACTGCGGCTGTGACTGTACTGTTGCCACTGCTAATGCCGGTACTTTTACTACAGCTGCAGCTGTACTGGTTCTGCTGCCACTGGTAATGCCAGTACTTTTACTACAGCTGTGGCTGTACTGGTGCTGCTGCCGCTGCTAATGCCGGTACGTTTACTGCAGCTGCACCTGTACTGGTGCTGCGGCTACTGCTAATGCCAGTACTTTTACTACGGCTGCGTCTGTACTGGTGCTGCTGCCGCTGCTAATGCCGGTACTTTTACTACAGCTTCGGCTGTACTGGTGCTGCTGCTGCTGGTAATGGCGGTACTTTTACTGCAGCTGCGGCTGTACTGGTGCTGCTGCCACTGCTAATGCCGGTACTTTTACTGCAGCTGCGACTGTACTGGTTCTACTGCTAATGGCGGTACTTTTACTGCAGCTGCGCCTGTACTGGTGCTGCAGCCACTGCTAATGCTGGTACTTTTACTGCGGCTGCGGCTGTACTGGTGCTGTTGCCGCTGGTAATGCCGGTACTTTTACTGCAGCTGCGGCTGTACTGGTGCTGCTGCCGCTGCTAATACCGGTACTTTTACTACAGCTGCGGCTGTACTGGTGCTGTTGCCGCTGGTAATGCCGGTACTTTTACTGCAGCTGCGGCTGTACTGGTGCTGTTGCTGCTGTTAATGCCGTTACTTTTACTGCAGCTGTGACTGTACTGGTGCTGCTGCTAATGCCGGTACTTTTACTACAGCTGCAGCTGTACTGGTTCTGCTGCCACTGGTAATGCCAGTACTTTTACTACAGCTGTGGCTGTACTGGTGCTGCTGCCACTGCCGGTACTTTTACTGCAGCTGTGGCTGAATAGGTGCTGCGACCACTGCTAATGCCGGGACGTTTACTGCAGCTGCACCTGTACTGGTGCTGCTGCCACTTCTAATGCCAGTACTTTTATTACAGCTGCGGCTGTACTGGTGCTGCTGCCGCTGGTAATGCCGGTACTTTTACTGCAGCTGCGGCTGTACTGGTGCTGCTGCCGTTGCTAATGCCAATACTTTTACTGCAGCTGCGGCTGTACTGATGATGCGGCCACTGCTAATACCGGTACTTTTACTGCAGCTGTACTGGTGCTGCGGCCACTGCTAATGCCGGTACTTTTACTACAGGTGCGGCTGTACTGGGACTGCTGCCACTGGTAATGCCGGTACTTTTACTGCAGCTGCGGCTGTACTGGTGCTGTTGCCGCTGTTAATGTTGGTACTTTTACTGCAGCTGTGGCTGTACTGGTGCTGCTGCCGCTGCTAATGCCGGTACTTTTACTGCAGCTGTACTGGTGCTGCGGCCACTGCTAATGCCGGTACTTTTACTGCAGCTGCGGCTGTACTGGTGCTGCGGCCACTGCTAATGCCGGTACTTTCACTACAGCTGCGGCTGTACTGGATCTGCTGCCACTGCTAATGCCGGTACTTTTACTGCAGCTGCGGCTGTACTGGTGCTGCTGCCGCTGCTAATGCTAATACTTTTACTGCAGCTGTGGCTGTACTGATGATGCGGCCACTGCTAATGCCCGTACTTTTACTGCAGCTGTACTGGTGCTGCGGCCACTGCCAATGCCGGTACTTTTACTACAGCTGCGACTGTACTGGTGCTGCTTCCACTGCTAATGCCGGTACTTTTACTGCAGCTGCGGGTGTTCTGATGCTGCGGCCACTGCTAATGCCGGTACTTTTACTGCAGCTGCGGCTGTACTGGTGCTGTGGCCACTGCTAATGCCGGTACTTTTACTGCAGCTGTACTGATGCTGCGGCCACTGCTAATGCCGGTACTTTTACTGCGGCTGAACTGACGCTGCGGCCATTGCTAATGCCGGTACTTTTACTGCAGCTGCGGCTGTACTGGTGCTGTGGCCACTGCTAATGCCGGTACTTTTACTGCAGCTGTACTGGTGCTGCGGCCACTGCTAATGCCGGTACTTTTACTGCAACTGCTGCTGTACTGGTGCTTCGGCCACTGCTAATGCCACTACTTTTACTGCAGCAGCGGCTGTACTGGTACTGCGGCCACTGCTAATGCCAGTACTTTTACTGCAGCTGCGGCTGTACTGGAACCACAGCCACTGCTAATGCTAGTACTTTTACTGCAGCTGTGGCTGTACTGGTACTGCTGCTACTGTTAATACTGGTACTTCTGGCACTCCTGCTGCTAGTTCTAGTACTGCTGCTACTGCACTGCTACTTCTAGTACAGTTTCTGTAGCTAGTACTTTTACAACTGCTGCTATTACATCTAGTACAGTTACTGCTGTGACTGTTACTACTAGTACTCCTACTACTTCTAGTACTGTTACTGCTACTACTGTTAATACTAGTGCTCCTACTACTGCTTCTACCACATCTAGTACAGTTACCGCTGCTACTGGTAATATTAGTACTACTGCTGTGGCTGCTACTTCTAGTACTATTACTGCTGCTACTATTAATACCTGTGCTTTTACTACTGCTTCTACTACATCTAGTACAGTTACTGCTGCTACTGTTCTTACTAGTACCCTTACTACTATGGCTGCTACTTCTAGCACTGTTACTGCTTCTACTGTTAATAATAGTAGTCCGACTACTGCTGCTTCTACTTCTAGTACTGCTGCTACTGTTACCTGTACTACTGCACTGCTATTGCTAGTACTATAACTGCTGCTACTGTTAATACTAGTACTCCTACTGCTACAGCTGCTTCTTCTAGTACAGTTACTGCTGCTATTATCTTATATAGACTTCTAGCTGCAGATTCCTTACCTTTGAATTTCCCAGGCATCAGGCTGGATCTGGAAACTTTTGCTGAGCAATACCCCTTTCGCGCGTCGTCGGGTGGCTCCATTCGGCTCTGCGTGATGTCATCGGGAGTGCCGGTTATGACGTCGTGGTACCTATATAGGCACCACCCAGGTGCATGGACGTCAGTTCTTCTCTTTCCGTGCCAGTTAAGCGCTGATCCGGGAAGAGCTACACCTCTGTCGCTTTTTGACTGTCATTTTCTTGACTTTTTGTCGAATTCAGAATTTTTTTTAACTTCATGTGCGAGGATGTCCTCGAGGAGGACAGGGCTCAAGCTGTGCGGTGCCCGCCACTGCATGATGTCTGTTACCGGCCCCCACCTCGTCTGTCTCTGGTGTCTCGAGCGCAACCACGATTCTAGGTCGTGCTCCAACTGTCGGGCTATGGCTCCGAAGGCCTTGCGGAAGTGGGCTATGAAGCTCCTTGCAGCCCGGCAGTTGACGTCGTTCAGCAAGACTCCGTGGAGGTCCCGGTCCCGATCTAGGAAGAGGAGGTCGCGGGACCGCTCCCGGAGCCCAAAGTCCTCTTCATCCCACTCGAGGTCTTCGGGATACTCGGGGAAGAGGTACAAGAAGAAGAAGAAGTCCAAGCGGACTTCATCTTCGCATCGGCTGTCGTCCGTCGAAAGAGGTAAGGAGCACCGACCCTCTAGGCTCGGTTCTGTGTAGCCAGGGTCGACTTCGCGCCTCCCTCCCTTTCCGGGAGCCGGAGAGACCCCGGCTCAAATTGAAGAATTTTACGAGGCCATGCGCCACGTATTTGAGTGGGACGACCTCTCTGGAAGGCCCCGCAGGGTCAGAAGGGGCCCCATCGGGTTCGACGCCGTTGGCTCCGTTCATGGCGCCCTGGGGCCTCAGGGATCCGATCCCGGATCCGGATCAACGCCGGTCGTGCCATCGCGACCTCCTCCGGCATCGGACCTGAAGTCTGTGCCTTCAGTACCGCCGGTGCCCACTGGCAGCACCAGCCCCAATCTTATCCCTGACTACACGGAGTCGGAACAACGTCGATCTATGCCGATTATGGCACTGATTGAACCCAGGGGTTCTTTGTTGTCGCCTGAACATTTTGAGGATGTGTTAGGCTCTGTAGAGGATTGGGAGGGGTCTATGGACCCTTTGGAACACCAGGATGACTCTGCAGAGCAGTTGGACTGGTATGGGGAACTTTGGGAAGCCAGTGGACTGGACACTTCTCCAGATACTGGCATGCTCTCTACGTGGCTACGGAGGAGGGGGCATCCTATGCCACGGTGGTTAAAAGGGCAGCTGAGGTCCTCGGACTAAAGCTTCCTTCTGTGCAGGTCAGGACTAATCTGACTGAAGTGCTTCATCCTGGGGCTTTCACCTCCGAACCCCTTTAATGAAGCACTAACTGATGTCCTTCTAGGCACGTGGTCCAAGCCTAGCACAGGGGCTCCTGTGAATTGGACAATTGCACACCGCCATCGCCAAGCTCCGGGCGACCCAAAGTTCCACAGCCAACACCCCACCCCGAATGTTTGGTGGTGCAGACCTTCACATCCTAGGGCACGTTCCCTGGGATGTTCCAGGCCTTCCAAGTAGCTTAGGACAACTGGCTTCTCGGGCGATGTCCAGGCAAATTTGATGGACATGCCTTTTGATGGAACCCGTCTTTTTGGGGGAAAAGGCAGATACGGCCCTATTGAGGTTCAATGACTCTCGAGCTACAGCCAGATACTTGGGCCTCTCTTCTACTCCTCGTGGTCAGTCTTCCCTTCGCCTCATTCGTGGCAACGGAAGGGGTTTCCAGCCGCGTCAGCTCTATTCCAGCCATCGTCTTGCGCAGTCTTCCCAAGCTGTGCGGGGACGTGGATGCGGTGCATTCCGACCAAGGAATGGAAGCCAGAAGACATCGGCCACCCTGCCCTTGGCAGCCGCAGCCTCGAAGTACTCCTAGTCTGACTCTGCAAGACCCGACCACTCCAGTTGGCGGGAGAATCCATCATCATCTCCCCCGCTGGAGGTCCATAACATCGGACAAGTGGGTCTTGCAGATCATTCAGAAGGGCTGTTCTCTTCCTTCACTTTCTTTTCCTCCTCCCATTCTGCCAAATCAGGAACGGCTGACGGAGGATCACTTGAAATTGCTCCAGGAGGAAGTTACAGCTCTCTTGGCCAAGTGAGCTATAGAGAGGGTCTCGGTTTCAGAAGTAGGCAGTGGCTGTTATTCCTGCTACTTTTTGATTCCGAAGAAGAACAAAGGGTTACGGCCCATTTTAGATCTTCGGACTGTCAATCTCTTCCTCAAGAAGGAGAAGTTCAAGATGCTTACACTAGCTCAGGTCTGGTCTGCCCTAGACCAAGAAGACTGGATGGTAGCGTTGGACCTGCAGGATGCATATTTTCACATCCCCATCCTGCTGGGCTACGGGCATTACCTGCGGTTCAAGGTAGGCCGCAAGCATTTTCAGTTAACCATGCTCCCCTTCGGCCTTATCAGTGCCCCTCGGGTGTTCACCAAGGTGATGGCGGTGGTTGCAGCTCATCTGCGCAGGTTAGGGGTGTCAGTCTTCCCCTACCTCGACGACTGGATGTTGAAGGCGAACTCGCCCCAGACTGTCGTCTGCCATCTTCAGACTACGGCAGACCTCCTGCATTCGCTGGGGTTCTCTATAAACGTGCCGAAGTCACACCTGACTCCTTCTCAAATGCTCCCTTTCATCAGAGCTGTTCTGGACACAGTGCAGTTTCGGGCCTATCCTCCTGAGCAGCGAGTCCAGGGTATTCAGGTTATGATTCTGATGTTTCAGCCTCTATCCTGGATTTCGGTGAGAATGACTCTGAGGCTGTTAAGCCTCATGGCCTCCTGTATCCTGTTGGTAAAGCATGCCAGGTGGCATATGCGGGCTGTGCAGTGGGACCTGAAGATCTAGTGGGCACAGCATTGAGGAAATCTCACCGACGTGGTCCAGATCTCGGAAGGAACTGCAAGAGATCTGCAGTGGTGGTTGACAAACCGCGATTGGGTCAACGGCAGACCCTTCTCCTTTCCCCAACCAGATATCACAGTCATGACAGATGCGTCACTTCTGGGATGGCGCGGCCATCTGGGAGAGGTGGAGATCAGGGGACACTGGTCTTCGGCGGAGTTGGGGCTCCACATGAATTTGTTGGAGCTTTGAGCGATTCGATTGGCCTTGAAGGCATTTCTTCCCTCTCTCAAGGAGAAGTTAGTGCAGGTGTTCACGGACAATACCACCGCCATGTGGTACTGCAACAAGCAGGGTGGGGTGGGGTCATGGACCCTTTGTCGAGAGGCCCTGCGTCTCTGGACATGGCTGGAACAGCAGGGCATAACCCTGGTGCTTCAACACCTGGCAGGTTCTCTGAACGCCATAGCGGAAGAACTCAGGTGTCGATGCCTAGCGGATCACGAATGGTGTCTCCAGTCGGAGGTGGCGTAAGGTCTATTTCAGCAGTGGGGAGAACCTTGGTTCGATTTGTTCGCCTCCGAAGAGAATGCAGTGTCAGCAATACTGGGCACTGGAGTTTCCAAGGCCGCTATCGCTCGGCGACGCTTTTTGTCACGAGTGGAGCTCAGGCCTGTTGTACGCCTTTCCGCCCATACCACTCCTGCCCAGGGTTCTGAAGAAGATCAGGAATGACTGGGTCCAAGTCATTCTTGTGGCTCCAGACTGGGCGAGAAGAGTCTGGTATGCAGAGCTTCTGAAAATGAGCATCGATCCTCCAATCAGGCTGCCCCTTTGGGAGGATCTTCTGTCACAGCAGCAGGGGAGGGTTCTCCACCTGAACCTCTCAACTCTGCACCTTCATGCGTGGAGATTGAGCGGCGGCTGTTGATGGCTTCTGATCTTCCTCCCGAAGTTTGTAACATCATTTTGGCGGCTAGGCGGCCCTCCACTAAGACTGTATACCCCTGCCGTTGGCTCAAATTTGTATTATACTGTACAGAAAGCTCTATTGACCCTCTATCTGCTTCTCTTTCCACTGTTCTTCTATTCATTCTAACCCTTGCCCAACAGGGCCCTGCTTTGATAACTCTCAAGGGTTATCTTTCTGTTCTGTCTGCTTTTTTGCAGCTGCCAAACCAACCCTCTCTCTTTAGGTCTCCAATTGTAAATTGGTTTCTGAAGGGGCTGACTCACTTGTTTCCACTCACGCTCTATGTTATGCCGCAGTGGGACCTACATTTGGTCCTCACTTATCTTGTGTGCTCCCTTCGACCTTTACACAACTGTCTCCTCTGCCTGCTTACCATCAAGACAGCCTTTTAAGTGCCAATTACATCTGCCCAGAGGGTGAGTGAGTTGCAGGCGTTATCTTGCACGCCTCTCTACATGATGTCTTTTCTGGACAAAGTGGTGCTTCGCACCCGGGCTTCATTTTTGCCAAAGGTTGCGACCCCTTTCCACCTAGATTAATCTATCACGCTCCCCATCATCCCTCTAAGGAAGAGGAGCGCCTGGACCCAAAAATAGCATTGTCGTTCTACCTTGACCGCGCAAAAGAGTTCCAGGTGGGCGACTAACTCTTTGTTGGGTACATGGGAGTTAGGAAGGGGCGGGCATTGCAGAAAAGGACCATCTCTTGCTGGGTCGTTATCTCCATTAAGATCTGCTAGGCCCTGGCTAAGAAAGCAAACACAAGGAGATGATGGACGGAGCGCTGAAACTTTTCAGACACTCACCCCCAGTCACAGATCTGGGTTGAAGCCATCATCGTTCTTTAGCTCACTTCGCCACCCCAGTTCAAACCCAGCAGGCAAAGTGAGCAAGGGACCCACATCTGGGCATACCCTGCCAACTTAGGGCTAACAAAGCAAACACAAGGAGATGATAGACGGAGTGCTGAAACTTTTCAGACACTCACCCCCAGTCACAGATCTGGGTTGAATCCACCATCGTTCTTTAGCTCACTACACCACCCCAGTTCAGACCCAGCTATATGCAAATCAGTCTTGACCCTGTTCCTCATGGAAACAGTCCAGCCTGAACTGCCAAGCCAGGTCTTCCCTGGACCAGAAACAAGCATACTGCTGCTACTGTTAATACTAGTACTCCTACTACTGCTGTGGTTGGCACTTCTAGTCTGTTACTGCTTCTACTGTTAATAGTACTCCTACTACTGCTGTGGCTGGCACTTCTAGTACTGTTACTGCTGCTACTGTTAATGCTAGTACTCCCACTTCTGCTGTAGCTGGCACTTCTAGTACTGATACTGCTGATACTGTTAATGCTAATACTCCCACTTCTGCTCTAGCTGACACTTCTGGTACTGTTACTGCTGCTACTGTTAATACTAGTACTTCTACTACTGCTGTGGCTGGCACTTCTAGGACTGTTAATACTAGTACTCCCACTACTTCTGCTGCTATTTCTAGTACTGTTACTGCTGCTACTGTTAATATTAGTACTCCTACTACTGTTGTGGTCAGTACTTTTAGTACTCTTACTGCTGCTACTAGCACCTATTAGTTGCACTGTTGTTGCTAGTACAACTATTTCTTTTACTGCTTGTGAGAAGGTGGCCTGGTATATGCTGTCCACTAATTAAAGTGGGCACCCTGTACCAGTCCACACGACCCTTATGATGTATGAGGTCAAAGATAACCTTTAGAAAGCTATCCTAGTGGTAGCTGTGGAGAGCAGCCTTCAGGCTTAATCTTGAAGGAATGTAAAGCAGCTTGTTTTACCAGAATATCACCTCCTGAATGACTAAATGAAAGGAGAACCACACAGTAGTTATATAAAAATATGTATTTATTAATATAACACTCTCTACTAGTCTCTACCCGAGACTCGGGCACAAAGTACACAATACTGAATCAATAGAACATTCGTAAGTAGCAAAATACACAGCGGGCTCCAGGGGGAGACCGAACCATATACTAAAAAAATGGTATAACAATCACGACTTGACTAGACACAGTGCCTAGAGCACGTAGAATCGCTGGGACCCCAAGGAACCACCCAGAGGAGTGACACAGGGAGCCCTCGGAGGACGGGTGCAGTGAGGAAACACGACTGCGTGCTCCGTACAACGCTATGGGAAAGTCGCGGTTGCAAAGTTACAAGTTAAGGATACTTCTACGAGGACTTCGAGCAAACCCTTTTGAACATAGGAGGTTCTAAGGCCAACCCACCAGTGAGTACCGAGGTACCCGTGTTACCTATCCCAGAGGAGCCAGGTGCATAGGGGTCAAGTGGTGTCGGAAACCTTTGTCGTTTTCAATGGAGGAGTGCAAAGAAGTACTGCTGCCAGGAGGGCGAAGAGTGTCCGGTGGAATCCAAGCCTGGATTCGAGGTGAGAGGAACCTGAAAGCAGAGGGGACAGAGTCTGGGTCACTTCAGGTGACCAGGGGCTCAGAAGTCGAATGCCCACCGATGTCGAGTGCTTCAGGGGCGAAGAAGGGTTGCTTGACTCTGCAGCCACGGGGACCAGGAGACGTCGAGGACGACCAGAGTCTGGAGGTGAGCTGTCCCACGAAGGATGTCGAGTGCTGAGGGGTCGGTGTCCGGCTGGAGCACCAATAAGCCTTGGCAAATGCAACCCACGCGGTCAGAGGAAACAGGTTACGGTGTGGACCAGCAAGGTCCAGGGGACTCTCCAAGCAATGGGGAGTCAGGGCACATCTGGAGCAACCAGGAAAGCCCAAGAATAAATAAGGTGACTCTCGCCAGGACCCACAGGCTAACGGACCAGGGATCGCGAGGAGACCTCAAGCTGGTTTGCAAAGTACCAGCCCACAGAACACTTGGTGAGTGGAGGCCGGATATCTTCAGTGCAAATACTGCTCGGGGTCAGGACTACACGGAGTCCAATGCACAAGCTCGGGAATCGTCAACAAGCATATGCAATAACAAATGTACGCGGTGCACAGGGGTTCGGGTTGCACGGCCCCCACGAGGGATACTGGTCTCAGAATCGCTGAGAGGGCAGACCGACCTCAGGGACCTTCGGGAACCCACCTCCTGTGTTGCTGAAATCTTCGGAGTCCTCAGGAGCTCGGGAGAAGCAAACCGGTCAGTTGCGTCTTTGGTGCCTGCTTCTGCAGGGGAGTAACTCCTTTACTCCAAGGGAGATTCTTCAGTCTTCCAGCGTCGTGCAGGCAGTCGAAGTACTTGGTTTCTTCTTAGCAGAATCTTGTCCAGGCAAAATCTAAAGTCCTGTAGCCAGGTAGCCCACTTTATACCCATGGGAAGGGGTTGGAAAGATTCTAGGGACCCTCCTAGGGGAGGCAGAGGGGTGGCTACACCCATGTCCTTTATCCAGTTTCGCACCAGAGCAGGAGCCAATGGCCCCCAGAACTGGTTTGAGCTGGACTATGCACAGGGACACCAAATGTGCCCCCAGTGCAGACTTTCTGGCACTCTGAGTGCACCCACCCAGCCCCAATACACTAAACCCTGTCTGGGAGGTGGTCACACCTCCCTGTGACAGGATGCCTATTGTCATGCCTTCCTCTGCTTGAGCTTGGCTCAGCAGCAGGAGAGCAGAATCGTGTCTGTGGCTGGCAGCATCCATTTTGTGCTGCCTGGGTCGAGAAAGCTGGTACCCGGTAGACCGGTGACCCACAGATGTCCCTTTGGAAGGGTGGAATCATACCTCCCACACTAGTTACTGGTGTGGAGGTATGATTCCAAGGTGTTTGACACCAAACACGACATGTTTCTAAGCAGCCGTTTTAAAGTTAGCTTTTACCGCGAGGTTATAATGCACTTAAACATATATGTCTGGCTGCATCACAGACAACCCCGGAGAATGGTCTCCGAGGGCTGCAGAGGGGCTCTGCTCATGCAGGGGCACCCTCTCACGTAAAACCCAGCACCCTGCCTTCAGGATTGATAAGGCATGCCATAGGGGTGCAAGCACCATCTTACACAGTCTGCTGTAGGAGGCCTGTCGTGTCATTTTGAATGGCCTCTCATGGGTGGCATAATACATGCTGCAGCCCATGGGAGGCCTCTGGGGTACCTATGCCCTGGGTACATTGTGTACCATCTACTAGGGACTGATAAGGGTACCCCAGTATCCAATCTGGAGTGTACCTAAAGTACATACATAGCAATTTAAGGGAGAAAGCAGATAGACTGGGGTCCTGGATAGCAGGATCCCAGTCAGACTAGTCCAAAAACAGTGTGACATCAACAAAAAGTGGGGGTAACCATAAGAAGCAGATACTACTTTCCTACACAGCTGCTACTAGTCAGACTCCTACTAACACTACAACTGCTTCCACTTCTTTTATTAAACTCAGATAACCAACAAGGCCTGCAATTGTTGCTCCGCTGCATCTTTTTGTGTTTTGGAGCAGCAGAACCTTTGTTTTTGAGCCCTGACAGTGATGGGCAACAGGTGAAGTTCACGCCAAAGCCCTAAGTCTGTGGCCCTAGATTTATGGCTAATGTGGAGAGCACAGAAGAGTATCTGAGAGAGGCAAAGACACTGGATGGACCATAAACAGCATCTTTATATTTCTGAAGTATTTGAAGGGTTACAGGTGCCTCAGCTTATCAGAGCAAGGTGTCTATAGGGTAACCCAGGACTCATATGTGTGTTCGAGCAGTTCCTATAGAATTCCCAACCCGAGTGGAGATCTCTGCTCAGGGGATCCCTGCTATGTGGGAGACTAGCAGAAACAGGCTGTGTTGTAGAGCCCAGTGTGGCACCACAAGCTGATTGACAGCTGTGGGAAGAGAGTAGCTACTTGACTCTGACATGAAAGTGTGATATGGGATTGTCTCTGTCACTGGAAGAAAGGGTTTTGGGTTAGAAAGGGTTTCTGTAGCACTCTTGAGGAGTGGCCCTGTCTGAGGGCGAGACCGCCAGTCTGGTGTGTTTGTCAATGTAGCACAACGCTAGGCCTCCTTGTCCATGTGGGATGGCGACACCTTTCTATTGTCACAGAAGACTATGCTGGGGTTTATGATGATATAAATTATGCCATAGAACATGTCATGAGTGATGTAATATGTGATGTCATAAGCAGTGCATGGCAGGGGCGCAAGTTATAGTTAGCTCTGTTAACCATAACTGGTGAAATTCTGTGTGTTTTTTTTAGTTATTGTTGTCACTGACATATTGACCTTTGTTTTTTTCAGTTAATTTCTAGTTTTTTAGGTCTCGCGCCTAGCGTTGAACTGCGTAGCCGTGCTCGCGCAGCGCGAGACATTTAGTAGGTGAAAAACGGGGATAAAGCACTGACCTAGGAATCGCACACAGCTCGTGCGTGTGCGATTCCTTTGTGCTACCCCACTGGCCTTTTCGTGCGTCTTTTTATAAAAGACTGCACGCAATTGACAAAGGCGGGCGCATTGCTCCGCCCATGGCCTATTGGTGTCTATTACGCGCTTGGTGCGCGTAATAGACAGCAATAGGCCATGTGGTTTCAATTATCGTGCCCAGACACGGGCGTGATAATTGAAATCACATGCTTAGCTGTGGCGCGCGTGCGCGCACCACTTGCAGGCTACTTTGTTTTTTTTCATGTGGGAATCACCCTTGCATATTTCACATACTCCCAACGCTCGTTTTCAGCTGGTTCCGCCCCGCATTGATGTTGTTCACTTCTGCCCCGCAGTGACGTCACGAGAGAGCGAGAGTCTCCTCCATGGCTGCCATTGGTGAATTCTTTAAATGCCCTCTATCTAATTGGCTGCCTTTAATGCCGGCATTTTTGCAAGTGCTTCTTGCTAGGAGATGCTGCTGCTGTTCGAGGAGAGCCCGAGACAGCAAATATTAGGGGCCAGAGCAGCAGCAGCGGGGGAGATCCTGAGCCGGAACAGCAGCTCCTGCCACCCAGTACAGCCCCGGCCTCTCCCGATCAGCACCTGCCGGATTCAGCCTTGCAGCGACCCCAGAGCAGTCACCAGGTGAGACTGTCCGCAGGTTATCCTCGGAGCAGGCAGTGAGAGGTGGTAGGCTCACCTGTGTGCAGCGGGTCGGGCTCACTCTGGATGCGACCATCTGTGCCTCACTGGGTGGGTGCCTTCTTTTCTCTCTCGGGTTATGAGGAGTGCGTCTTTCCCTCTGGGGGGGCAGTATCTGCTTAGGCGTGCTGTGGTACCCCCTCTCCAGCTCTGCCAAGTCTCACTAATCTAGTATAACGCATTCTGTACTTTTTTGCACATCCCCGCAAGCCCCCAGAATGATCACGCAATAGGAGGTATCAATACCGCCTCATTTTGGAAGTTTACACTTTACACTAACTAAGGCATGCACAGTTCTCTGGGACGAGCCAGCTCGCTGGGGCCTTCAGCCGTTTTCTCTTGGATGATTTACAGGGGGAGGTGCTCCTTACTCTAGGCGGTATTGTCTCTCTTGGATCCACCCCCTGGGAGCCTTCTTCAACAGTGATTGGGCAAAGGTGAAAGTTGTACTCACATGCGCACCGTGCAGCTTGCTGCTGCACCTAGACTAAGATGGTGCCTTAGGAAAGAGTGGTGCTGGAGTCCGAGCTCTTCTCCAATACAACCCTACTTGTTGCACTGTTAAGAAGCTTCTCTGGAGATTTGTATGCACTTCCGTTTATCGATCGCTGCAGCCACCGTGAGCTTCATAAAAGAACCACAGGTGAGACCCCAGGCCTCAGCTTGCTGAATGTGAGGACGGCAGCCGTAAAACAGGCTCATTACACCCCCACCGTATCAAACGTTCCCAGCACTGTGGTAGATAAATAAGCAAAGTGCATATTATGTTTTAAGAAAAAAAAAATTTCCCCGTTTGAAAATTTTTACGTTTTACACATTACCCAATAAAAAAATATTTGTTTGCACAAAGCATAAAGTGCAAAACCATTTTTACCCTAAATTTTATGAGTGTCCTGATTTGCTTCCTTACTAGGAAGCCCCCCACCCCTCTCAGGATTAGGAAACGAGAGGCCCCCATGCACCGTGGAGCATGCAGAACCCTTCCATTTCTGGTGCTTTGCAGCAGTAAGATCTTACAGTTTCTCGTTGCTCAAATGAGTAACTTCTAATATTTATGTTTCCCTCGTCTTCATTGCTTGATTTTGCTAGCGAGAAAGTGTCACTCATAGTCTTTGAATGTCACTCATAATTACACTAAAATTAGGAAAATCTCACACAAACAATCTGAAACCTTGGCAGCTATGCCTCTCTCCATATCCCTATCCCAGGCCTTTGCATCTGCATCTGCACCTGCCAGCTGCCCTCCATGCTCACTCCCACACTCACCTGGCCATACATCTCAAGTTATCCCAGCTCAAAGGCCAGGAGCCCCCAACCATTTGCATTCTGGGACTTGTAGTTCTGGGTTTACCCTGAAAGCTGGGTGGCCTAATCACACTTCACCTGGACCACTTGAGATCGTGAACTGTGCCACTCACCCGTCCTGGTAGCTGACGAGGATTAAACGCTGTTGAGTGAGGTGCAGCCTGTTTCGGAAGATGTCTCTTACATGTGTCCAGATTGACGACATGCTCTCAGTTAATTTCCATACTCTTAAATCCTACACTTTCCTTATCCTAGAACCCTAACACCCGTCGGGTATCACCACAGCGCAACAGTAAATAGAATTAACATCGATGCTAGCAAAATACTTGCACACTTTACATATCGCTGCTGAAGCAACACCTATATTGGCTAAAATCTCCTTTGTGCCGCGCCCTCCTCCACCAGAAGGTCTCCACTTCATGGTTAGTTTCAGCACAGGGCAGAGGTGTTTCTGAAGGTTCAGTTAATGCCTACTTTAGGGTATCCACATGGGGTACACTTGAATACAAGCCTCTGAATGAGAGTCTTTTACAGAGTGATTTCCCTGAAAATCTGGGACAGACCCTGCCCTCTTAGAGCGATGCTGGACACCCCTGGGGGGTAAAGCACAGTTTCCATCGCAAAGCCTCCCTAATTGCTGTGGCACCCTCCCTGCACGACTGTCCTTCCTCCAAGTATATTTCTTGTGTTTATCGAAGGATCATAGTTACTGTGATATTCCCTAATCATGGATTAGAGAGTGTGTGGATAACATAATGGGGCTGTGGTGGTGGATGCAGGGTAAGCAATGTCATCACGTCACACGCATGATTACAGAGAAGTGCCTGTTTTACATAGTGCAAGTGGTGATTGGGGACAGGGGTTATCGCGTTCCCAGTGTCTGATGGCTCTTTCACCAGTGCGTGAGCTCCAGCTGCACTTTTAAGCTCAGATGTGCAATAGGTCTCGCATCTGGGAGCAGTTGAAGGTATTTGCATTGTAAAGGACTATGTCTTTTATTTATCTGTTTTAAAAACAACACATAAATAAACGGCATTTTCATTTACAATACACTAAACACAAAAAGGATCCCTTTTGTGCTGAGGATTTCTAGATCAACCAATTGTCTAGCACAATGCACTGTCAGAGGTATAGCGAAAAATGTATTCATCTAAAAGAACATCTAATAAACATGCATCATCCAGTTCAAAGGGTTTTGTAAAATACGTTCAGAAAATAGTTTCTTACACATTGTCCTTATTCAGCGAAGCATACACATAATTGAGTATCAATACAATCAACTTCTAGTTCAAATAAAAACATTTAAATGTTTTTATTGGAAATAGAAGTTGGAGTTTTTACTATGTATTAAATGAGAAACAATGATTTTTATAAATATATTGGTATAGAAAAACCCTTTGAACTGGATGATGCATGTTTATTAGATGTTCTTTTAGATGAATACATTTTTCGATATACCTCTGACACAGTGCATTGTGCTAGACCACTGGTTGATCTAGAAATCCTCAGCACAAAAGGGATCCTTTTTAGGTCTCGGCCTGCACCAGCGCTTGCGCTGGTCTGGCCGAGGGTTTTAGATAGCAGGTTTTGGAAGTGCAAACACTGGCTTTCGGCTGGCGACCAGCTTGAGTTCACGATGGTGTGCACGCGCAGCTGGCATCTGGGTTTCCTATCTCTTCCTCATTTCCTCGTCATGGCTCATTAACTCTCTGGACTCTGATGTTTCAATCGCAGCAGCAGCTCACATTACCAACTGACGGCCCTGGACTACAGTCACATGAAAAACAACAGCGATTAGCATTGAAATGCAAGCTTTTTTTTGTCTAGTTAGAAATATTGCTTCGGTGGGTTAATTTCACCTTATATCGCTATTTGTTTTATATTGGGAGTCACAGCCTAATTACCAGTATTTTTGTCTCACTCTGTTTTTTTTAAAAATATTTATTCGCGCAAAGCACAAAGCTATATTTAAGGTTACTTTTTCCGTGTCACTTCTTCACTCTATTTAAACTCCACACCCCACTCTTATTGTCTCTCTCCTTCTCTCTCTCTCCCTCTCTAATTCTCTCTCTACTTAATTAACTCTCCCCTCTCTATCTTTTTAGCCTTTCATTCTCTCTCACCCCTTTATCTGTTTCTCTTTCAAACTCCTTCATTCACTCTCTCTCCCCTTCTTTCTCTCTCTATCCCGCTCCACTCTTTATTCTATGTACACCCTTTCTCTCTCTCTCTCTTTCTCTCTCACCACCCTCTCTAATTGGGCATTATATCTTCACTCTATCTCTCACTCGGCAACACCACAGCATCACTCAGCATCACCACAGCATCACTCAGCATCACCACAGCATCACTCAGCGCAACCACACCAACAATCAGAGCCAGCACAGCATCAGTCAGAGCCAGCACAGCATGACTCAGCACCAACACATCTCTCAACGCCATCACAGCATCACTCAACGCCATCACAGCATCACTCAACGCCATCACAGCATCACTCAACGCCATCACAGCATCACTCAACGCCATCACGGCATCACTCAACGCCATCACGGCATCACTCAACGCCATCACGGCATCACTCAACGCCATCACGGCATCACTCAACGCCATCACGGCATCACTCAACGCCATCACGGCATCACTCAACGCCATCACGGCATCACTCAACGCCATCACGGCATCACTCAACGCCATCACGGCATCACTCAACGCCATGACGGCATCACTCAATGCCATGACGGCATCACTCAATGCCATGACGGCATCACTCAACGCCATGACGGCATCACTCAACGCCATGACGGCATCACTCAACGCCATGACGGCATCACTCAACGCCATGACGGCATCACTCAACGCCATGACGGCATCACTCAACGCCATGACGGCATCACTCAACGCCATGACGGCATCACTCAACGCCATGACGGCATCACTCAACGCCATGACAGCATCACTCAACGCCATGACAGCATCACTCAACGCCATGACAGCATCACTCAACGCCATGACAGCATCACTCAACGCCATGACAGCATCACTCAACGCCATGACAGCATCACTCAACGCCATGACAGCATCACTCAACGCCATGACAGCATCACTCAGCGTAACCACAGCATCACTCAGCGCAACCACAGCATCACTCAGCGCGACAACAGCATCACTCAGCGCGACAACAGCATCACTCAGCGCCACCACAGCATCACTCAGCGCCACCACAGCATCACTCAGCGCCACCACAGCATCACTCAGCGCCACCACAGCATCACTCAGCGCCACCACAGCATCACTCAGCGCCACCACAGCATCACTCAGCGCCACCACAGCATCACTCAGCGCCACCACAGCATCACTCAGCGCCACCACAGCATCACTCAGCGCCACCACAGCATCACTCAGCGCCACCACAGCATCACTCAGCGCCACCACAGCATCACTCAGCGCCACCACAGCATCACTCAGCGCCACCACAGCATCACTCAGCGCCACCACAGCATCACTCAGCGCCACCACAGCATCACTCAGCGCCACCACAGCATCACTCAGCGCCACCACAGCATCACTCAGCGCCACCACAGCATCACTCAGCGCCACCACAGCATCACTCAGCGTCACCACAGCATCACTCAGCGTCACCACAGCATCACTCAGCGCCACCACAGCATCACTCAGCGCCACCACAGCATCACTCAGCGCCACCACAGCATCACTCAGCGCCACCACAGCATCACTCAGCGCCACCACAGCATCACTCAGCGCCACCACAGCATTACTCAGCGCCACCACAGCATTACTCAGCGCCACCACAGCATTACTCAGCGCCACCACAGCATTACTCAGCGCCACCACAGCATTACTCAGCGCCACCACAGCATTACTCAGCGCCACCACAGCATTACTCAGCGCCACCACAGCATTACTCAGCGCCACCACAGCATTACTCAGCAGCACCACAACATCACTCCGCGCCACCACAGCATCACTCAGCACCACCATAGCTTCACTCAGCGACACCACATCATCACTCAGCGACACCACATCATCGCTCAGCGCCACCACAGGATGACTCAGCGCCACCACAGGATGACTCAGCGCCACCACAGGATGACTCAGCGCCACCACAGGATGACTCAGCGCCACCACAGGATGACTCAGCGCCACCACAGGATGACTCAGCGCCACCACAGGATGACTCAGCGCCACCACAGGATGACTCAGCGCCACCACAGGATGACTCAGCGCCACCACAGGATGACTCAGCGCCACCACAGGATGACTCAGCGCCACCACAGGATGACTCAGCGCCACCACAGGATGACTCAGCGCCACCACAGGATGACTCCGCGCCACCACAGGATGACTCCGCGCCACCACAGGATGACTCCGCGCCACCACAGGATGACTCCGCGCCACCACAGGATGACTCCGCGCCACCACAGGATGACTCCGCGCCACCACAGGATGACTCCGCGCCACCACAGCATCGCTCAGGGCCACCACAGCATCGCTCAGGGCCACCACAGCATCGCTCAGGGCCACCACAGCATCACTCAGGGCCACCACAGCATCACTCAGGGCCACCACAGCATCACTCAGCACCACCACAATATCACTCAGCACCACCACAGCATCACTCAGCAGTATCACTCAGCAAGACCTGAGTATCATTCAGCATCACCTCAGCATCGTCTCCGCAACAGTCACCACCACCACCACTACCACCTCAGCATCACTCAGCACCACCTCAGCCTGCTCTCGGAATCTGGCATCTGTTGATTCTCCCCTAGCGTCTGGCCGCTGCTAGTGTTATAATACAGGTACTAGTTCCCAACCTTCACCCTCCGATTGTTTATGCCCCCTCAAAAAAAAAAGCTTTAACAAACAACCATTGCAATAGGCAGAAACAAGTTGCCAGCATTGCAAGAACAAAAGAAAACTGAGGAAATTTTTTATTGTAAATACTTTTTTAATATGGTCGTTCAGTTTTACATAATGCCTTCTTGGTCATATATAAAGTAACAAAAATGCTTCTGACACTTTTTTATTATAACTTTTCAGCATGCTGCACAGCAGCCACACTTCTCTACAGCACAGCTTGAAGACATTGGCAAAGTCAATAGCTCTGGCTAAACACTTATAAGGCCCCAAAGGCGAGACCTATTGGCTATGCCAATGCTTGTTATGTTTAGTGTGTTGAACAACCCAGTCCCTTTAGGCTTTATGGGGTGACTCTCTGTATTTGATATGATCATTTACAATGCCAATAGCTCAAACTCTCGTAAATGCGAGACCTACTGCATTGCAAATGATTGTTTTTAAGGTAAATGATTATTTTATTACCATACGTAAAGCCAACCCCCTGCCGCGTACGGCCATAGGGCGTGCACGGCGGACGGTTGGCACAGGGCCAGGCCTGCAGCCAGGCCCTGTGGCCACCCACCTGAAGGCAGCCAAGACCCCCACAGGCAGCCAACCCCATGCTGCGCACGGTCTTTCGCCACGCGTGTTGTGGGTTTAGCCGCAGCGCCTGGCTTACAGTTAGTGGGGTAGAGTGTAGTGCCATACACTGGAGTGTGATACAGTGGAGTGGCGTAAACTGGAATAGTGTACACTGGAGTGGGGTAGAGTGGAGTGCCATACAGTGGAGTGGCGTAAACTGGAATAGTGTACACTGGAGTGGGGTAGAATGGAGTGCCATACAGTGGAGTGGGGTACAGTTGAGTGGTGTACTGTGGGCTTGCATGAAGTGGTGTGTGATACAGTGTAGTGTTGTAAAGTTAAATTGCGTAAAATGGAGGGCCATTTTTTGAGTGCTGTATAGTGCAGTGGTGCTGAGTGTAATAGCGTACAGTACAGTGGGTACAGTACAATGCAATAGCGTATAGTGGAGAGGCATAAACTGTAGTGCGATACAGTGTAGTAGCTTGGAATTCAGTAATGTTCAGTGTAATAACGTTTAGTAGCGTTAAGTATTCTGACGTACACCGGAGTGCCATATAGTGAAGTAATGTACAGTAAAGTGTCGTACAACTCAATAGGATTAATTATAGAAGTGAAGAGTCTAGTGACGTACAGTGAAGTGTGGTTTAGCGCAGTGACGCTAGAACTTATTCCAGAAAGAGTGCTTTTTGTAATTTGGTGTAAATCTGTTCACTGGTTTTGGAGTTAAATAAGTAAAAAGATGTATGTATATCTGGATACATGCCACACGTGCAGTCTGAGGGCTCAGTCATGATTCATGTATACAGTCGAAGTGCTGTGCCACGTGCCACACGTGCAGTCTGAGGGCTCAGTCATGATTCATGTATACAGTCGAAGTGCTGTGCCACGTGCCACACGTGCAGTCTGAGGGCTCAGTCATGATTCATGTATACAGTCGAAGCGCTGTGCCACACGTGCAGTCTGAGGGCTCAGTCATGATTCATGTATACAGTCGAAGCGCTGTGCCACGTGCCACACGTGCAGTCTGAGGGCTCAGTCATGATTCATGTATACAGTCGAAGTGCTGTGCCACGTGCCACACGTGCAGTCTGAGGGCTCAGTCATGATTCATGTATACAGTCGAAGTGCTGTGCCACGTGCCACACGTGCAGTCTGAGGGCTCAGTCATGATTCATGTATACAGTCGAAGCGCTGTGCCACGTGCCACACATGCAGTCTGAGGGCTCTGTCATGTATCATGTATAGAATCTGAGCGCTGTGACACGTGGCATACATGCAGTCTGAGGTCTCTGTTGTGTATCATATATACAGTCTGAGCACTGCGACATGTGCCACACTCGCAGTCTGAGGGCTCTGTCATGCATCATGTATACAGTCTGAGAGCTGTTACAAGCCACACAAGCTGTCTTAGGGCTCTTTCATGTATCATGCATTCAGTGAGAACGCAGTGGCACGTACCACACATGCAGTCTGAGGGCTCTTTCATGTACCATGTATTCAGTGTGAACGCAATGGCACATACCACACATGCAGTCTGAGGGCTCTTTCATGTATCTTGTATTCAGTCAGAGCGCTGTGATGTGTCACACACGCAGTCTGAGGGCTCGGTCATGTATCATGTATACAGTCGGAGTGCTGTGACACGTGCCATACATGCAGTCAGAGGGCTCTGTCATGTATCATGTATACAGTCTAAGGGCTGTGACGTGCCACACATGCAGTCTGAGGGATCTGTCATGTAACCAGTCTAACTGCTGTGGTGTGTGCCACACATGCAATCTGAGGGCTCTGTCATGCATCATGTATACAGTCTGAGAGCTGTTACAGGCCACACAAGCTGTCTTAGGGCTCTTTCATGTATCATGTATTCAGTCAGAGCGCTGTGATGTGCCAGACATGTAGTCTGAGGGCTCTTTCATGTACCATGTATTCAGTGTGAACGCAATGGCACATACCACACATGCAGTCTGAGGGCTCTTTCATGTATCTTGTATTCAGTCAGAGCGCTGTGATGTGTCACACATGCAGTCTGAGGGCTCTGTCATGTATCATGAATACAGTCTGAGTTCTGTGACATTTGCCAAACATGCAGTGTTCGGGTTCTGTCATGGATCATTTATACAGTCTGAGGGCTGTGACACGTGCCATACATGCAGTCAGAGGGCTCTGGAATGTATACAGTTTAAGTGCTCTGACTTGTGCCGCACATGTGTCTGAATGGCCTGTTCTTGTGTCATGTATAGCGTCAGCGCTGCGGTACTCGCCACACTCTATACCTCTCTTAATATATCCTCTACCTCCACTCTCTGACTCACCCAAAAACCTCATTCTACTCCTCTTTCCAATGCACTACCCTATATCTCACCCTATATCTCACCCTAGACCTCTGGCAATATATCCTCTACCTCCACTCTGACTCACCTCAAACCTCATTCTACTACTCTTTTCGATGCACTACCCTATATCTCACCCTATACCTCTCACAATATATCCACTACCTCCACTCTGACTCACCTCAAACCTCATTCTACTACTCTTTTCGATGCACTACCCTATATCTCACCCTATACCTCTCGCAATATATCCTCTACCTCCACTCTGACTCACCTCAAACCTCATTCTACTACTCTTTCCAATGCACTACCCTATATCTCACCCTATACCTCTCAATATATCCTCTACCTCCACTCTGACTCACCTCAAACCTCATTCTACTACTCTTTTCAATGCACTACCCTATATCTCACCCTATACCTCTCGCAATATATCCTCTACCTCCACTCTGACTCACCTCAAACCTCATTCTACTACTCTTTTCGATGCACTACCCTATATCTCACCCTATACCTCTCACAATATATCCTCTACCTCCACTCTGACTCACCTCAAACCTCATTCTACTACTCTTTTCAATGCACTACCCTATTTCTCACCCTAGACCTCTCGCAATATATCCTCTACCTCCACTCTGACTCACCTCAAACCTCATTCTACTATTCTTTTCGATGCACTACCCTATATCTCACCCTAGACCTCTCGCAATATATCCTCTACCTCCACTCTGACTCACCTCAAACCTCATTCTACTACTCTTTTCAATGCACTACCCTATATCTCACCCTACACCTCTCGCAATATATCCTCTACCTCCACTCTGACTCACCTCAAACCTCATTCTACTACTCTTTTCAATGCACTACCCTATTTCTCACTCTATACCTCTCAATATATCCTCTACCTCCACTCTGACTCACCTCAAACCTCATTCTACTACTCTTTTCAATGCACTACCCTATTTCTCACTCTATACCTCTCACAATATATCCTCTACCTCCACTCTGACTCACCTCAAACCTCATTCTACTACTCTTTTCGATGCACTACCCTATCTCTCACCCTATACCTCTCGCAATATATCCTCTACCTCCACTCTGACTCACCTCAAACCTCATTCTACTACTCTTTTCGATGCACTACCCTATATCTCACCCTATACCTCTCGCAATATATCCTCTACCTCCACTCTGACTCACCTCAAACCTCATTCTACTACTCTTTTCAATGCACTACCCTATATCTCACCCTACACCTCTCGCAATATATCCTCTACCTCCACTCTGACTCACCTCAAACCTCATTCTACTACTCTTTTCGATGCACTACCCTATATCTCACCCTATACCTCTCGCAATATATCCTCTACCTCCACTCTGACTCACCTCAAACCTCATTCTACTACTCTTTTCGATGCACTACCCTATATCTCACCCTATACCTCTCGCAATATATCCTCTACCTCCACTCTGACTCACCTCAAACCTCATTCTACTACTCTTTTCAATGCACTACCCTATATCTCACCCTATACCTCTCGCAATATATCCTCTACCTCCACTCTGACTCACCTCAAACCTCATTCTACTACTCTTTTCAATGCACTACCCTATATCTCACCCTATACCTCTGGCAATATATCCTCTACCTCCACTCTGACTCACCTCAAACCTCATTCTACTACTCTTTTCAATGCACTACCCTATATCTCACCCTATACCTCTGGCAATATATCCTCTACCTCCACTCTGACTCACCTCAAACCTCATTCTACTACTCTTTTCAATGCACTACCCTATCTCTCACCCTATACCTCTCGCAATATATCCTCTACCTCCACTCTGACTCACCTCAAACCTCATTCTACTACTCTTTTCAATGCACTACCCTATATCTCACCCTAGACCTCTCGCAATATATCCTCTACCTCCACTCTGACTCACCTCAAACCTCATTCTACTACTCTTTTCGATGCACTACCCTATATCTCACCCTATACCTCTCGCAATATATCCTCTACCTCCACTCTGACTCACCTCAAACCTCATTCTACTACTCTTTTCAATGCACTACCCTATATCTCACCCTATACCTCTCACAATATATCCTCTACCTCCACTCTGACTCACCTCAAACCTCATTCTACTACTCTTTTCAATGCACTACCCTATATCTCACCCTATACCTCTCACAATATATCCTCTACCTCCACTCTGACTCACCTCAAACCTCATTCTACTACTCTTTTCGATGCACTACCCTATCTCACCCTACACCTCTCGCAATATATCCTCTACCTCCACTCTGACTCACCTCAAACCTCATTCTACTACTCTTTTCGATGCACTACCCTATATCTCACCCTACACCTCTCAATATATCCTCTACCTCCACTCTGACTCACCTCAAACCTCATTCTACTACTCTTTTCGATGCACTACCCTATATCTCACCCTAGACCTCTCGCAATATATCCTCTACCTCCACTCTGACTCACCTCAAACCTCATTCTACTACTCTCTTCGATGCACTACCCTATATCTCACCCTATACCTCTTGCAATATATCCTCTACCTCCACTCTGACTCACCTCAAACCTCATTCTACTACTCTTTTCAATGCACTACCCTATATCTCACTCTATACCACTCAATATATCCTCTACCTCCACTCTGACTCACCTCAAACCTCATTCTACTACTCTTTTCAATGCACTACCCTATATCTCACCCTATACCTCTGGCAATATATCCTCTACCTCCACTCTGACTCACCTCAAACCTCATTCTACTACTCTTTTCAATGCACTACCCTATATCTCACCCTATACCTCTCTCAATATATCCTCTACCTCCACTCTGACTCACCTCAAACCTCATTCTACTACTCTTTTCAATGCACTACCCTATATCTCGCCCTATACCTCTCACAATATATCCACTACCTCCACTCTGACTCACCTCAAACCTCATTCTACTACTCTTTTCAATGCACTACCCTATATCTCACCCTATACCTCTCACAATATATCCTCTACCTCCACTCTGACTCACCTCAAACCTCATTCTACTACTCTTTTCAATGCACTACCCTATATCTCACCCTATACCTCTCGCAATATATCCTCTACCTCCACTCTGACTCACCTCAAACCTCATTCTACTACTCTTTTCGATGCACTACCCTATTTCTCACCCTATACCTCTCAATATATCCTCTACCTCCACTCTGACTCACCTCAAACCTCATTCTACTACTCTTTTCAATGCACTACCCTATTTCTCACCCTATACCTCTCAATATATCCTCTACCTCCACTCTGACTCACCTCAAACCTCATTCTACTACTCTTTTCGATGCACTACCCTATATCTCACCCTAGACCTCTCGCAATATATCCTCTACCTCCACTCTGACTCACCTCAAACCTCATTCTACTACTCTTTTCGATGCACTACCCTATATCTCACCCTAGACCTCTCGCAATATATCCTCTACCTCCACTCTGACTCACCTCAAACCTCATTCTACTACTCTTTTCGATGCACTACCCTATTTCTCACTCTATACCTCTCAATATATCCTCTACCTCCACTCTGACTCACCTCAAACCTCATTCTACTACTCTTTTCAATGCACTACCCTATATCTCACCCTATACCTCTCGCAATATATCCTCTACCCTGACTCACCTCAAACCTCATTCTACTACTCTTTTCAATGCACTACCCTACTCTCACCCTAGACCTCTCGCAATATATCCACTACCTCCACTCTGACTCACCTCAAACCTCATTCTACTACTCTTTTCAATGCACTACCCTACTCTCACCCTAGACCTCTCGCAATATATCCACTACCTCCACTCTGACTCACCTCAAACCTCATTCTACTACTCTTTTCAATGCACTACCCTATATCTCACCCTATACCTCTCGCAATATATCCTCTACCTCCACTCTGACTCACCTGAAACCTCATTCTACTACTCTTTTCGATGCACTACCCTATATCTCACCCTACACCTCTCAATATATCCTCTACCTCCACTCTGACTCACCTCAAACCTCATTCTACTACTCTTTTCGATGCACTACCCTATATCTCACCCTATACCTCTCGCAATATATCCTCTACCTCCACTCTGACTCACCTCAAACCTCATTCTACTACTCTTTTCGATGCACTACCCTATATCTCACCCTAGACCTCTCGCAATATATCCTCTACCTCCACTCTGACTCACCTCAAACCTCATTCTACTACTCTTTTCAATGCACTACCCTATATCTCACCCTACACCTCTCGCAATATATCCTCTACCTCCACTCTGACTCACCTCAAACCTCATTCTACTACTCTTTTCGATGCACTACCCTATATCTCACCCTATACCTCTGGCAATATATCCTCTACCTCCACTCTGACTCACCTCAAACCTCATTCTACTACTCTTTTCGATGCACTACCCTATATCTCACCCTAGACCTCTCGCAATATATCCTCTACCTCCACTCTGACTCACCTCAAACCTCATTCTACTACTCTTTTCGATACACTACCCTATATCTCACCCTAGACCTCTCGCAATATATCCTCTACCTCCACTCTGACTCACCTCAAACCTCATTCTACTACTCTTTTCAATGCACTACCCTATATCTCACCCTATACCTCTCGCAATATATATTCTACCTCCACTCTGACTCACCTCAAACCTCATTCTACTACTCTTTTCAATGCACTACCCTATATCTCACCCTAGACCTCTCACAATATATCCTCTACCTCCACTCTGACTCACCTCAAACCTCATTCTACTACTCTTTTCAATGCACTACCCTATATCTCACCCTATACCTCTCACAATATATCCTCTACCTCCACTCTGACTCACCTCAAACCTCATTCTACTACTCTTTTCAATGCACTACCCTATATCTCACCCTAGACCTCTCGCAATATATCCACTACCTCCACTCTGACTCACCTCAAACCTCATTCTACTACTCTTTTCAATGCACTACCCTATATCTCACCCTATACCTCTGGCAATATATCCTCTACCTCCACTCTGACTCACCTCAAACCTCATTCTACTACTCTTTTCAATGCACTACCCTATATCTCACCCTAAACCTCTCGCAATATATCCTCTACCTCCACTCTGACTCACCTGAAACCTCATTCTACTACTCTTTTCGATGCACTACCCTATATCTCACCCTACACCTCTCAATATATCCTCTACCTCCACTCTGACTCACCTCAAACCTCATTCTACTACTCTTTTCGATGCACTACCCTATATCTCACCCTATACCTCTGGCAATATATCCTCTACCTCCACTCTGACTCACCTCAAACCTCATTCTACTACTCTTTTCGATGCACTACCCTATATCTCACCCTAGACCTCTCGCAATATATCCTCTACCTCCACTCTGACTCACCTCAAACCTCATTCTACTACTCTTTTCGATACACTACCCTATATCTCACCCTAGACTTCTCGCAATATATCCTCTACCTCCACTCCGACTCACCTCAAACCTCATTCTACTACTCTTTTCGATGCACTACCCTATATCTCACCCTAGACCTCTCGCAATATATCCTCTACCTCCACTCAGACTCACCTCAAACCTCATTCTACTACTCTTTTCAATGCACTACCCTATATCTCACCCTATACCTCTCGCAATATATCCTCTACCTCCACTCTGACTCACCTCAAACCTCATTCTACTACTCTTTTCAATGCACTACCCTATATCTCACCCTATACCTCTCACAATATATCCTCTACCTCCACTCTGACTCACCTCAAACCTCATTCTACTACTCTTTTCAATGCACTACCCTATATCTCACCCTAGACCTCTCGCAATATATCCACTACCTCCACTCTGACTCACCTCAAACCTCATTCTACTACTCTTTTCAATGCACTACCCTATATCTCACCCTATACCTCTGGCAATATATCCTCTACCTCCACTCTGACTCACCTCAAACCTCATTCTACTACTCTTTTCGATGAACTACCCTATCTCTCACCCTAGACCTCTCAATATATCCTCTAGCTCCACTCTGACTCACCTCAAACCTCATTCTACTACTCTTTTCGATGCACTACCCTATATCTCACCCTACACCTCTCGCAATATATCCTCTACCTCCACTCTGACTCACCTCAAACCTCATTCTACTACTCTTTTCGATGCACTACCCTATATCTCACCCTAGACCTCTCGCAATATATCCTCTACCTCCACTCTGACTCACCTCAAACCTCATTCTACTACTCTTTTCAATGCACTACCCTATATCTCACCCTAGACCTCTCGCAATATATCCTCTACCTCCACTCTGACTCACCTCAAACCTCATTCTACTACTCTTTTCGATGCACTACCCTATATCTCACCCTATACCTCTCGCAATATATCCTCTACCTCCACTCTGACTCACCTCAAACCTCATTCTACTACTCTTTTCGATGCACTACCCTATATCTCACCCTACACCTCTCGCAATATATCCTCTACCTCCACTCTGACTCACCTCAAACCTCATTCTACTACTCTTTTCGATGCACTACCCTATCTCTCACCCTAGACCTCTCGCAATATATCCTCTACCTCCACTCTCTGACTCGCCTCAAACCTCATTCTACTACTCTTTTCAATGCACTACCCTATATCTCACCCTATACCTCTGGCAATATATCTTCTACCTCAACTCTGACTCACCTCAAACCTCATTCTACTACTCTTTTCAATGCACTACCCTATATCTCACCCTAGACCTCTCGCAATATATCCTCTACCTCCACTCCGACTCACCTCAAACCTCATTCTACTACTCTTTTCAATGCACTACCCTATATCTCACCCTAGACCTCTCGCAATATATCCTCTACCTCCACTCTGACTCACCTCAAACCTCATTCTACTACTCTTTTCGATGCACTAACCTATATCTCACCCTAGACCTCTCGCAATATATCTTCTACCTCAACTCTGACTCACCTCAAACCTCATTCTACTACTCTTTTCAATGCACTACCCTATTTCTCACTCTAGACCTCTCAATATATCCACTACCTCCACTCTGACTCACCTCAAACCTCATTCTACTACTCTTTTCAATGCACTACCCTATATCTCACCCTAGACCTCTCGCAATATATCCTCTACCTCCACTCTGACTCACCTCAAACCTCATTCTACTACTCTTTTCAATGCACTACCCTATATCTCACCCTACACCTCTCGCAATATATCCTCTACCTCCACTCTGACTCACCTCAAACCTCATTCTACTACTCTTTTCAATGCACTACCCTATATCTCACCCTAGACCTCTCGCAATATATCCTCTACCTCCACTCCGACTCACCTCAAACCTCATTCTACTACTCTTTTCAATGCACTACCCTATATCTCACCCTAGACCTCTCGCAATATATCCTCTTCCTCCACTCTGACTCACCTCAAACCTCATTCTACTACTCTTTTCGATTCACTACCCTATATCTCACCCTAGACCTCTCGCAATATATCTTCTACCTCAACTCTGACTCACCTCAAACCTCATTCTACTACTCTTTTCAATGCACTACCCTATTTCTCACTCTAGACCTCTCAATATATCCACTACCTCCACTCTGACTCACCTCAAACCTCATTCTACTACTCTTTTCAATGCACTACCCTATATCTCACCCTATACCTCTCGCAATATATCCTCTACCTCCACTCTGACTCACCTCAAACCTCATTCTACTACTCTTTTCAATGCACTACCCTATTTCTCACTCTATACCACTCAATATATCCTCTACCTCCACTCTGACTCACCTCAAACCTCATTCTACTACTCTTTTCGATGCACTACCCTATATCTCACCCTGGACCTCTCGCAATATATCCTCTACCTCCACTCTGACTCACCTCAAACCTCATTCTACTACTCTTTTCGATGCACTACCCTATATCTCACCCTAGACCTCTCGCAATATATCCTATACCTCCACTCTGACTCACCTCAAACCTCATTCTACTACTCTTTTCGATGCACTACCCTATATCTCACCCTAGACCTCTCGCAATATATCCTCTACCTCCACTCTGACTCACCTCAAACCTCATTCTACTACTCTTTTCGATGCACTACCCTATATCTCACCCTATACCTCTCGCAATATATCCTCTACCTCCACTCTGACTCACCTCAAACCTCATTCTACTACTCTTTTCAATGCACTACCCTATATCTCACCCTATACCTCTCACAATATATCCTCTACCTCCACTCTGACTCACCTCAAACCTCATTCTACTACTCTTTTCGATGCACTACCCTATATCTCACCCTAGACCTCTGGCAATATATCCTCTACCTCCACTCTGACTCACCTCAAACCTCATTCTACTACTCTTTTCAATGCACTACCCTATTTCTCACTCTATACCTCTCAATATATCCTCTACCTCCACTCTGACTCACCTCAAACCTCATTCTACTACTCTTTTCAATGCACTACCCTATATCTCACCCTATACCTCTGGCAATATATCCTCTACCTCCACTCTGACTCACCTCAAACCTCATTCTACTACTCTTTTCGATGCACTACCCTATATCTCACCCTATACCTCTGGCAATATATCCTCTACCTCCACTCTGACTCACCTCAAACCTCATTCTACTACTCTTTTCGATGCACTACCCTATATCTCACCCTAGACCTCTCGCAATATATCCTCTACCTCCACTCTGACTCACCTCAAACCTCATTCTACTACTCTTTTCAATGCACTACCCTATATCTCACCCTATACCTCTCGCAATATATCCTCTACCTCCACTCTGACTCACCTCAAACCTCATTCTACTACTCTTTTCGATGCACTACCCTATATCTCACCCTAGACCTCTCGCAATATATCCTCTACCTCCACTCTGACTCATCCCAAACCTCATTCTACTACTCTTTTCGATGCACTACCCTATATCTCACCCTAGACCTCTCGCAATATATCTTCTACCTCAACTCTGACTCACCTCAAACCTCATTCTACTATTCTTTTCAATGCACTACCCTATATCTCACCCTAGACCTCTCGCAATATATCCTCTACCTCCACTCTGACTCACCTCAAACCTCATTCTACTACTCTTTTCAATGCACTACCCTATATCTCACCCTATACCTCTCGCAATATATCCTCTACCTCCACTCTGACTCACCTCAAACCTCATTCTACTACTCTTTTCAATGCACTACCCTATATCTCACCCTATACCTCTCACAATATATCCTCTACCTCCACTCTGACTCACCTCAAACCTCATTCTACTACTCTTTTCGATGCACTACCCTATATCTCACCCTAGACCTCTCGCAATATATCCTCTACCTCCACTCTGACTCACCTCAAACCTCATTCTACTACTCTTTTCGATGCACTACCCTATATCTCACCCTAGACCTCTCGCAATATATCCTCTACCTCCACTCTGACTCACCTCAAACCTCATTCTACTACTCTTTTCAATGCACTACCCTATATCTCACCCTAGAACTCTCGCAATATATCTTCTACCTCAACTCTGACTCACCTCAAACCTCATTCTACTACTCTTTTCAATGCACTACCCTATATCTCACCCTAGACCTCTCGCAATATATCCTCTACCTCCACTCTGACTCACCTCAAACCTCATTCTACTACTCTTTTCAATGCACTACCCTATATCTCACCCTATACCTCTCGCAATATATCCTCTACCTCCACTCTGACTCACCTCAAACCTCATTCTACTACTCTTTTCAATGCACTACCATATCTCTCACCCTAGACCTCTCGCAATATATCCACTACCTCCACTCTGACTCACCTCAAACCTCATTCTACTACTCTTTTCAATGCACTACCCTATATCTCACCCTAGACCTCTCGCAATATATCCTCTACCTCCACTCTGACTCACCTCAAACCTCATTCTACTACTCTTTTCAATGCACTACCCTATATCTCACCCTATACCTCTCGCAATATATCCTCTACCTCCACTCTGACTCACCTCAAACCTCATTCTACTACTCTTTTCGATGCACTACCCTATATCTCACCCTAGACCTCTCGCAATATATCCTCTACCTCCACTCTGACTCACCTCAAACCTCATTCTACTACTCTTTTCGATGCACTACCCTATATCTCACCCTAGACCTCTCGCAATATATCCTCTACCTCCACTCTGACTCACCTCAAACCTCATTCTACTACTCTTTTCGATGCACTACCCTATATCTCACCCTAGACCTCTCGCAATATATCCTCTACCTCCACTCTGACTCATCCCAAACCTCATTCTACTACTCTTTTCGATGCACTACCCTATATCTCACCCTAGACCTCTCGCAATATATCTTCTACCTCAACTCTGACTCACCTCAAACCTCATTCTACTACTCTTTTCGATGCACTACCCTATATCTCACCCTAGACCTCTCGCAATATATCCTCTACCTCCACTCTGACTCACCTCAAACCTCATTCTACTACTCTTTTCATATCACTACCCTATTTCTCACTCTATACCTCTCAATATATCCTCTACCTCCACTCTGACTCACCTCAAACCTCATTCTACTACTCTTTTCAATGCATTACCCTATATCTCACCCTATACCTCTGGCAATATATCCTCTACCTCCACTCTGACTCACCTCAAACCTCATTCTACTACTCTTTTCATATCACTACCCTATTTCTCACTCTATACCTCTCAATATATCCTCTACCTCCACTCTGACTCACCTCAAACCTCATTCTACTACTCTTTTCAATGCATTACCCTATATCTCACCCTATACCTCTGGCAATATATCCTCTACCTCCACTCTGACTCACCTCAAACCTCATTCTACTACTCTTTTCGATGCACTACCCTATATCTCACCCTATGCCTCTGGCAATATATCCTCTACCTCCACTCTGACTCACCTCAAACCTCATTCTACTACTCTTTTCGATGCACTACCCTATATCTCACCCTAGACCTCTCGCAATATATCCTCTACCTCCACTCTGACTCACCTCAAACCTCATTCTACTACTCTTTTCAATGCACTACCCTATATCTCACCCTACACCTCTCGCAATATATCCTCTACCTCCACTCTGACTCACCTCAAACCTCATTCTACTACTCTTTTCAATGCACTACCCTATATCTCACCCTATACCTCTCGCAATATATCCTCTACCTCCACTCTGACTCACCTCAAACCTCATTCTACTACTCTTTTCAATGCACTACCCTATATCTCACCCTATACCTCTCGCAATATATCCTCTACCTCCACTCTGACTCACCTCAAACCTCATTCTACTACTCTTTTCGATGCACTACCCTATATCTCACCCTATACCTCTCGCAATATATCCTCTACCTCCACTCTGACTCACCTCAAACCTCATTCCACTACTCTTTTCGATGCACTACCCTATATCTCACCCTATACCTCTCGCAATATATCCTCTACCTCCACTCTGACTCACCTCAAACCTCATTCTACTACTCTTTTCGATGCACTACCCTATATCTCACCCTAGACCTCTCGCAATATATCCTCTACCTCCACTCTGACTCACCTCAAACCTCATTCTACTACTCTTTTCAATGCACTACCCTATATCTCACTCTAGACCTCTCGCAATATATCCTCTACCTCCACTCTGACTCACCTCAAACCTCATTCTACTACTCTTTTCGATGCACTACCCTATATCTCACCCTAGACCTCTGGCAATATATCCTCTACCTCCACTCTGACTCACCTCAAACCTCATTCTACTACTCTTTTCAATGCACTACCCTATTTCTCACTCTATACCTCTCAATATATCCTCTACCTCCACTCTGACTCACCTCAAACCTCATTCTACTACTCTTTTCAATGCACTACCCTATATCTCACCCTATACCTCTCGCAATATATCCTCTACCTCCACTCCGACTCACCTCAAACCTCATTCTACTACTCTTTTCAATGCACTACCCTATATCTCACCCTATACCTCTCGCAATATATCCTCTACCTCCACTCTGACTCACCTCAAACCTCATTCTACTACTCTTTTCGATGCACTACCCTATATCTCACCCTAGACCTCTCGCAATATATCCTCTACCTCCACTCTGACTCACCTCAAACCTCATTCTACTACTCTTTTCAATGCACTACCCTATTTCTCACTCTATACCTCTCAATATATCCTCTACCTCCACTCTGACTCACCTCAAACCTCATTCTACTACTCTTTTCAATGCACTACCCTATTTCTCACTCTATACCTCTCAATATATCCTCTACCTCCACTCTGACTCATCCCAAACCTCATTCTACTACTCTTTTCGATGCACTACCCTATATCTCACCCTAGACCTCTCGCAATATATCTTCTACCTCCACTCTGACTCATCCCAAACCTCATTCTACTACTCTTTTCGATGCACTACCCTATATCTCACCCTAGACCTCTCGCAATATATCTTCTACCTCCACTCTGACTCATCCCAAACCTCATTCTACTACTCTTTTCGATGCACTACCCTATATCTCACCCTATACCTCTCAATATATCCTCTACCTCCACTCTGACTCACCTCAAACCTCATTCTACTACTCTTTTCAATGCACTACCCTATATCTCACCCTATACCTCTCGCAATATATCCTCTACCTCCACTCTGACTCACCTCAAACCTCATTCTACTACTCTTTTCGATGCACTACCCTATCTCTCACCCTATACCTCTCGCAATATATCCTCTACCTCCACTCTCACTCATCCCAAACCCCATACCACTACTACGATCCCCAAAATAACCCTTTCTAGACTATGCCCTCCTCTCCCCCTCCTTGCATCGTCTCAAACCTCTTTTTCTATTCAGATCTCCCAAACAAGCATTTCTAAACCCTTCCCTTATGTATCCCTCCTAAACTCATCTGATACCTCATCTTTCTCCTTAATCCAGTTCTGGAGACTCCCTCCCCTCCCCTTTCCCCCCCCATCTCTCCTTTTACTCATCCCAAACCTCCTCCTACTGCTATAATCTGCAAATAAACACTTTCTAGACCCTTCCCTCTTCTATCCCATCACTGTCATTTTCAAACCAAATAACAGACTTGCATGTCCACCGCTCAAATTGATTTCATATTTCCCAATACTAATTCACCAGTAATCCTTTTTGGGGTCTGGAGTAGCGTGTTACCCACTGAAAAGTGCTTCATAAATGCCATTACAATTACCACCCTACCCTAAAGTCCGTGGACTGTCCCCTGTGCCAGGCCTTGCCATATACCCCCCCCCACCCGACAGTCCCTGGACAGTGTCCTGTGCCAGGCTTTGCCTCTGGGCGCTCTGTCATGTATCCCCCACTCTACAGTCCGTGTGCTGTCCCCTGTGCCAGGCCTTGCCTCTGGGTGCCCTGTCCTGTATTCCCCACTCTACAGTCCGTGTGCTGTCCCCTGTGCCAGGCCTTTCCTCTGGGCGCTGTGTCATGTACCCCCCACTCTACAGTCCGTGTGCTGTCCACTGAGCCAGGCCTTGCGCCTCTGGGCGATGTGTCATGTATCCCCCATTCTAGTCTGTGTGCTGTCCTCTGTGCAAGGCCTTGCCTCTGGGCGCTGTCATGTATCCCCCCCCTCACTCTGCAGTCCGTGTGCTGTCCCCAGAGCCAGGCCTTGCTCTGTGCCCGCTCCATGCGCCTCACACGGAGTCATAGTGCTGCCCCCTGTGCTAGGCCTTGCCTCTGGGCGCTGTGCCATGAGACGGAAGTCCCCGTGTCCTCTGTGGCACGCACACCTGGCTCTCTGCTTTCTCAGAGAGGTGTTTCCAGGAACAGAGGGAACAGCACGACCTCGGCTCCTGCGGCCCTGGTGCTGCGTGTTCTTTCTGCACTCCGTGTTCACGGCTGCGCCCTGAACTCCTTTCACGCTTTCTGGGCGCTGTGCCAGGGCGGGGATTTCTGCCCGTTGCCACCGACGCGGCGTGTGATCCTGCCCAGGACAGTGCGCATTAGAGACACTGCCCCAGGGTGTAGGCGGCCATGGGGCTGCTGCTGTCCAACCCCTGCCCCTTAAACCAGACTTTCACATCACCCAAGGATGCTTGGAATGTAGGTTCACGGGAATGCCCTAATGCAGTGCTTTAAATGGGCCGGTACTCACCGGTACTAAGTACCGGCACTTATCAGTTTTTTCCCCGAGTACCGGAACTTATTTTCGGGCAAGGAGAGTACCGGTACTCCATGAAGTAGCAGGGCTCAGGCCCTGAAGTACGGGTACGTGCAACAAATGGTGCGTGTTGAGGTGCTGCTCTGGCTGGCAACAGCCTGTGTATTTCTGCGCTGGGGTGCTCCTGCAGTGTTAGGTTCTCATCAGGCGCGCAACGCCCATTGGGATCAAAGGGCTTCAGACACCCCACTCCCCCATCGTGTGTGTGTGTCAGCCCGGCCCAAATTCGCGCAATATCAAACTGCCAAAAATTAGGCTCTGCACCTATGACATAGAAGCTGATGCTTGCCATGTCTCTTATGTAAGGAGGCAGTTTGATTTTGCGCGAATTTGGCCCATGGGCATTTAAGCGCTTTACATGACAATCAGAACATTTGCGTTACAGCTTACTTATGTGGCTATTATTAAATTCCTGGCTCACAGACACGCCCCCAGACACGCCCCTAGACACGCCCCTAAATACCTACCCAGTCTAATTAGTGAGTACCGGCACTTCTAATTTCCCATTTAAAGCACTGCCCTAATGTGAATCCGAGTGCACTCGAGACCCCGCCTCCGGGGCGGGGGGATTAAAGGTAAAGAGGGGGCGGGGCCGGCGGGTATCCTGGGGGAATCCCCATAATCTAGGACGGTTCTTGGTATTCACGAATATTCCGAGCGAGTGCTCCGCCCCAAAGCTCGTGCAAACCCGGACAAGAATAGAACTGGGCAAAGTTTTATTCAGGGCGGAAACTGTTCCAAAGTGTGCGTGCACTCGGGTGCGTCGGGGGAGGGGCTTCTTCACTTGAAAACATTTGTTTCTGCTGGAAACAAACACAAGTGGGACAGGGACGTGGGAGATTTAAAATAAAAAATCGGGAGAATGAAAATTCCCCATTGACTTCTATTGTAGAAAATGCAATTTCAGGCGGGAGACAGCTAAAATAAAGCCATTTTTGGCTTGAAAAATCGGTAGTCTCCCGCCTGAATCGGGTCTATTGGCATGTATGCAAGTGTGTGGACGAGGAGGCCCCTGAATGAGGCCTCGGCGGTGCGGAGTGGGGGCGTAGGAGACCCTACATTCACTGGGGTGGGGAGGGTCCCAGACAGCCTTGTGGGAGCCGAGCCGGGGTCTGACTTGGCTCTCAGAGCCAAAGCACGAGCCGGGCATCACAAGATGTAACTCGGGCAACAACTCTCAGGAAAACATAAGATAAAGACTTTCAGAAGAAACAACATCTTCATTTGTTAGTCTGAATTAAGTACGTACGATTATACCCCTGAATTGAGGGACATTTATTGAAGGTCTTATTTTTGAAACCAGAACCGTCCAACAATCCCTGACGACGCTGCCACAAGTCACCTAACATGTCATGTTCTTCATTTATAGAGCCTATATTATTATTAAATGTGAAACAATGGAGGGGGCATGGTCTGGCGTCGGCCAAGATGGCGGCGTGACCTTCTTGCTCCGTCCGGGCCCTCGCTACTGCCCGCGATATCCGTACCTTATCCTGTGGCTGGACGGCGGAGACAGTCAGTGCTGTGACCCCGACGACATCCCGAGGTGGGGGAGGTGTCTCCGCCCCCGGACGGTGCTGCGGCCCGTGAATGTTGGCAAGGGGCCTGCCCGGCGAGTGTTGAAGAGCTCTGGACGGCGAGGGGGCGGAGTCGCGCTGGAGCACTGCCTGCCTCAGGAGTGCGTGGCCCGGGATCTCCACCACTCGGGATCCGCGGCTTGGGGCCTGCGGCAGGTGCTGCATCGGGTGCCGGATCGGAGCACCCTGGAACCCGCGCTGCCGGTGGGAGGCCGGTACTGAGCTCCTCAGGGGCTGACATTGACCTGGATGTGCCTGCTGGTGGCCCGTGCACCGCGCTGGTGTGGCCCGCACTTTGAACCCAAGTTGCGGTAGCTGGGGGTGGAGCCCATCCAGTGTGCTTCGTGGGGGGCGTGGATGCATCTGCGGGGCCCCCCTGCTTTCTCTACTCACGACGTGGGACGGGGCACCGTGAATTGGCGGTGAGGTCGCCCCCCTGGGGGTCAAGGCTGGGACTGGCATCGCGTGGGCCTGTCGAGTGGGGCCTGCTGTAGTCGCTGCATCGGGAGTGCGGCGCCCTGGGCTGCGCAGAGTGAGCGCTGCTAGTGGTGGGGACCTGACGGCGTGCCGCATCGGCGGTGTGCCTGCTAACGCCCTTACGACCGTGCCGCGACTGCACACAGAGGTGAGGCCGGGCTGAGTGGGAGAGATCGGGGGTCCAGTCTTGGCTGCATTGGAAGCCCCTGCCAGCCTTATATCTCGCTGGTGACAACGAGGGATCAGCGACTGGGAGGAACAGTGGTTACAGCTGGGCTGTAGTGATTAGCGGGTGTCCTGGAACTGAGCGGTGATGATCCAGAGGGCGTAGGGAGCGGCGCCTTCCCCTGCATATCCTTGCCCGGTCCCACTCTGGAGCGTTGCTGTGGGGGCCACATGTGCTCCGAGCGTGCTGTGTGATACGCATTGGAGTGCGCGACAAGGAGAGTGATCACGCCTGAAGTGCTCGCCCACGGATCTCGGAGCCAAGAGATAGGTCCCGGGGGTGTCGCGCAGTTGACTTGTGCAAGAGAGATGGGGCTTTGGGTCCCCATATAGCGGGACCTTGGTCATGACGAAACCTAAGGGGGCCCCGCTGCTGTGCAGACGAATAAGCTGGACAAATATGCTGTGCCGCGACAACTGACGCCCGAGGAGGGGGCGACGGGATAAATCCGCCAGAGAGGAGCCATCCCTTGGTTCAATCATGTCGGTGATCCAAGCCTTGGGAACGACGTTGGAGACCAAAATTGACAAGGTTGCCATTGAAATTAACTTGATGCGAGCGGATATGCGGAAAACCTCGGAGAGGGTCACAGCAACGGAGGAGAGCATAGGTGAGCTCCAGTCTGCGACACGCAAGCTGGAGGAGTGCGTCCAGAAATTGACGCATCAACACAAACTGATGGCATTGAGGTTGGACGACCAGGAAGGGAGGGCCCGCCGGAACAACATTAGGGTGGTAGGAGTGCCTGAGGGGGCGGAAGGCCCCAGTATGGATCTCTTCATCGAGGACCTTATCCTGAACCATCTTAAGCCTAAGAGACTGTCTACCTTTTTCACTGTGGAGAGAGCACATAGGGCTCCAATCCCTAAGCCGAAACCAGGGGCTCCTCCTCGGACGATTATTGTGCGTGTTCTTAACTTCAGAGACTGGGACGCCATTTTGCAGGCGGCCAGAGTGAGTGGCGATCTCCCCTACGAGAACTCGACAGTAAGGTTCTTCCCGGATTTCACGCTGAGAGTGCAGCAGGAGAGGCGCACATTCGATGGGGTGAAACGAACCCTTCGAGAGAAGGGGATCAAGTACATGATGCTTTTCCCGGCCAAGCTCAAAGTCCTAGACAATGATAAGTCCCTGTTCGTCACATCACCTACAGAGGTTCAACAATGGCTGAATGGGGGCTCCCATCGGTCATTCCATCGTCTCACTGAAGGGGACTGGCATGGGAGCTGCTTCCACACTCTCGAGTCCCCACCTCGACGCAGAGAGGGGGTCAGATCGGTATCCAGATCCAGGAGCTCCCGGTCCGGGAGCCCCGTGAGTGAAGCACGATCTCCGTGGAAGTGAGGGACGGTACCCATTGCTGGGTGCGGTGGTATAACTTTGGGGGTCCTTGGGTACAGTCTTCAATGCCCAATGTCGGAACTCATACTCCAGTGAGGAACAAGCTTGGGTCATGTCCGGATGGGAATTTGTTTTAAGTGCTCCGGCTTTCAGATGTGTTGAAGGGTGGGGTTGGGGGCCCGGGAAGGGGCGCTATTGTGTGGTGATGCCAGACAGCCCTACTTTAGTTTCTAGTTTTAGGGGATGACAGGCGCTCTGCTATTTGGGTATGTGGGTAGTTTTAGACCTACAAGGCAGGGTTGCAGGGTGGGGGGACACTGTTATGGGTTTTTGCATTTTCTGCATGGTTTTTTGTTTGGTTTGGGCTTCAGATCTATTGCTTCGATATTCGTGTCAGCTGACATCCATTTACGGGCTTGGTCTTGCCGCGCGTAAGGGGGGGGGGGTCTCTACCTGCTGGGGGGGATTGGTATAGGCTGAATACATGGCCACTCGACCTAACAAAAAGTTGACAATTCTCTCCTGGAATGTAAACGGCCTGGGGGACAAAATCAAACGCACTATGGTTCTACAATATTTGCACAGACACTCCCCTGACATTGTCTTACTTCAAGAGGCACACCTTAGGGGGAACAAGTACTTGGCCCTTAATCGGTACGGATACACACTACAGGCCCACGCTGGTTTCACTTCGGGGTCCAGGGGCGCCGCCGTACTCATTAAAAATGCCATCCCTCTGGTGATACAGCGTACTTGGTGTGACCAACTGGGTCGCTATTCGGCTCTGTCAGGAACTTGGGAGGGGCAGGTGGTAAATGTCTGCTCAGTGTACACCCCCCCGCGACTGCACGAAATCACGTTTCCAGATCTCAGTCAGCTTCTACTGGACTTTCCGCCCCGACTTTTGATATTGGGGGGCGACATGAACGATACCCTCACGCCTGACGTAGATAGGGAGACTCTCCCCCCTGGAGCAAAGGGGCCCTGCCCGCTACTCTCATTCGCACGGGTTCTGTGTCTGCTGGATCTCTGGACAAGCCACAATCCCAGGTCTAGACAATACACGCATATCTCTGTGGCGCACGGCAGCGGGGCTCGGCTGGACTATATCTTTACACACAGTACATCGGTGGGTCTTTTCCAGGGTGGGTGCCATAAGGCGCGAGGAATACCCGACCATTCACCGGTGGAGGCGCAGCTCCACGGGCCAGCTTGTGATTGGTCTCTTCCTCCAAGATTGGATCCCTTCATGTTTCGGGGCCAGGAATTTCGGGAGCGCTTTGAGGAACGCACGGAACTTTACTTTGCTGATAATGTCGGCTCTGTTAGCTCCGCCTGTATCCTCTGGGAAGCGTACAAAGTGGTGGCACAGGACTTTGTTCAGGCGGCGTGTGGAGCTAAACGTAAAGAAAACCGAATCCGGTGCGAGGAACTCGAACAGGAGATACTCGCCTTGGAGCGTTCCGCGGCCGCGGACCTTGGGGATGTCGGTGGGCTCAAGCACTCCCTTAAACTCAAAGAACAATCCCTTCGAGACCTTGCCCAAAACGCGGCGCGGGCTTACGCGATCGCCACACAACGTAGAGTTTATGATTTAGGTAACAGAGCCAACAAAATGATTGCTTGGATGGAACGGAGGGACAGGAGTCGCAACTGGGTCTCTGAGATTCGATCTACAGAGGGGACGCAGGGCGGCACAGGGGCGGCTCTAAAGTACATTTTTGCCAAATACTGCGAAAATGTTTACCAGTCTCAAAACACTTGGGGGGAATCGGAATGCACTGAATTTCTGCGCGACATTTCTCTGCCGACTCTCGAGCCGGAGGACAGGGAGGCGCTCGATTCTGACTTCCACCTGGAAGAAGTAGAAAATGCTATGAGAGACTTGCAGTCTGGGAAAGCGGCAGGCCCGAATGGGCTCCCCACTGAGATGTTTAAATGTGTGGCGAGCAAGCTGGCTCCCTACATGCTTGACATGTTTAAGGAATCGTCCGGGGCGGGGCAACTTCCAGAGGACACAAGAATGGCAACTATTGTTGTACTCCTTAAAAAAGGAAAACCGCATGACCTCTGTGTAGGAGAGTAGGATCTGCTTCTTATAGTTACCCCCACTTTTTGCTGACGTTTCACTGTTTTCGACTTAGTCTGACTGGGATCCTGCTAATCAGGACCCCAGTCTATCTGCTTTCTCCTCTAAATTGATTGCATGTACTTTAGGTACACTCCAGATTGGATTCTGGGGTACCCTTATAAGTCCCTAGTATATGGTATACTATGTACCCAGGGCATAGGTACCCCAGAGGCCTCCCAGGGGCTGAAGCATGTATTATGCCACCCCTGAGAGACCATTCAAAATGACACCACAGGTCTGCTACTGCAGCCTGTGTAAGGTGGTGTATGCACCCCTTACTTAGATATAGGTTCACTATATCTATCCTAATCACTGCACATATAAACCTATCAGTCACCCCTATGGCAGGCCTTATCAATCCTGAAGGCAGGGTGCTGGGTTTTATGGGAGAGGGTGCCCATGCATGAGCAGAGCCCCTCTGCAGCCTTCGGAACCTATTCTCCGGGGTTGTTTGTGATGCAGCCAACCATATATACTTAAGTGCATTATAACCTCGCGGTAAATGCTAACTTTAATATGGCTGCATGGAAACATGTCGTGTTTGGTGTTAAACACCTTGGAATCATACCTCCACACCAGTAACTGGTGTGGGAGGTATGATTCCACCCTCCTAGAGGGAGAAATATGACAACACCGGTACACCCGGTACCAGCTTCACAGACCCCTGGCATCACAAAATGTCTGCTGCCAGCCACAGACACGAGTCTGCCCTCCTGCTGCTGGACGAAACTCCGGCAGGGGAAGGCTTGACAATAGGTTTCCTGTCACAGGGAGGTGTGACCACCTCCCAGACAGGCTTTAGTGTATTGGGACTGGGTGGGTGCACTCTCAGAGTGCTTTGATGTCTGCACTGGGGGCACATTTGGTGTCCTCGTGCATAGTCCAGTTCAAACCGGTTGCAGGGGCTATTAGCCCCTGCTCTGGCACGAAACTGGACAAAGGACATGGGTGTAGCCACCCCTCTGTCCTGACCCTCCCATAGGTGGGTCCCCAGAGTTTGTCCCACCCCTTCCTTGGGTATAAAGTAGGAACCCCTGACTACAGGACTTTAGATATTACCTGGACTAAACTCTGCTACAGAAACCAAGTAACCTTCGACGATCTACGCTCTGCTGGATGACTGAAGAATCTCCCTTGGAGTAAAGGAGTTACTCCCCTGCTGAGCAGGCACCAAAACGCATCTGACCGGTTTGCATCTACGAAGCTCCCGAAGGACTCCGAAGATTTCTGCAATACAGGAGGTGGGTTCCCGAGGTCTCCGAGGTCGATCTGCGTTCTCAGCAATTCTGAGGCCCGTATCCCTCGTGGGGACCGTGAAACCCGTACCCCTGGACACCGTGTACATTTGCAGCAGCATATGCTTTTCAGCGATCCCTGAAGCTGTGCTTTGGGCTACTTGTAGTCCTGACCCCGAGCAGTAATTCCACCGAAGATTTCCGGCCTACACTCCATGAGTGTTCCATGGGCTGGTACTTTGTGATTCCTCTCGAGGTCCCTTCGCGATCCCTGGTCCGTTGGCCTGTGGGTCCCTGAGAAGGCAACCTTAACTTTCAGTGGGCTTCCCTGGTTACTCCAGACGTGCCCTGACTCTCCATCGCTTGGGGAGTCCCCAGCACCTTGCTGGTCCTCACAGAAGCATCTTTTCTCTGACCGCGTGGGTTGCAGTTGCCAAGGCTTGTTGGTGTTCAATCCGGACACTGACCCCCCAGCACTCGACATCCTTCGTGGGACAGCTCGAATCCGGACTGTGGTCGTCGCAGACGTCTCCTGGTCCCCGTGGCTGCAGAGTCAAGCTTCACCTCTTCGCACCTGAACCACCCGACATCGGTGGGCATTCGATTGCTCCGCTCCTGGTCACGTGAAGTGACCCAGACTTTGTCCCCTCTGCTTTCAGGTTCTTTACATCTCCGATCCAGGCTTGGATCACACCGGACACTTTTCTTCTCCATGGCAGCAGTACTTTCTCGCATCACGCCATTGAAAACGACGAGGGTTTCTGACACCACTTGACCCCTATGCACCCGGCTCCTCTGGGTTAGGTAACACGGGTACCTCAGTACTCTCAAGGGTGCTGGCCTTAGAACCTTCTATGTTTAGCTGGGTTTGCTTGAAGTCCTCTCCTAAGTGTCCTTAATCTTTAAAATTCCAACCGGGACTTTCCCATAGAGTTGTACGGACCTCGCGTCTGTGTTCCCACACTGCACCCGTCCTCCGTGGGTCCCCTGTGTCACTACCTTGGGTGGTTCCTTGGGGTCCCAGCGATTCTACGTGCTCCAGGTACTGTGTCTGGTCAAGTCGTGGTTCTTATACCACTTTCTTAGTATATGGTTCGGTCTCCCCCTGGAGCCCGCTGTGTATTGTGCTATTTACTGTCGTTCTAGTGATTTAATATTGTGTGTCTTGTTCTCTAATCTCATAAAGAGGTTAGTAGAGAGTGTTTAGTAATAAATACATATATTTTATATACACCTGGTGTGGTTCTCCTTTCATTTGGTCATTCAGGAGGTTATATACTGGTAAAACAAGCTGCTTTACATTCCTTCAAGACTTAGCCTGAAGGCTGCTCTCCACAGCTACCACTATGATAGCTTTCCATAAAGGTTGTCTTTAACCTAATCATCAATAAGGGTCGTTTGGACTGGTGCAAGGTGCCCACTTTAATTAGTGGACAGTATATACCAGGCCAACTTCTCACATTGGTGTGCAGCGGTTGGGATTCAAGCTTGCTATTGTTTTACCAGATAATCTCATTGAGTGACTAACTGAAAACCACTAAAGGTACTTAGGTACATATAAATCAAGACTAGATTAAAGTAAGTTCTACTGAACTTAGAGTTGGGTAAGTCAAGGGCCTAGCACACCCTTTCTCCAACTCAAGAGAGTTCAGTTCCCACTAGGGTAGGTAGGTGCATACACCACACCACACTAGCATGTCTTCTAGGCCTGAAGCCAGTGGCTCCTTGCCAACCTAGTATGACCATCTCTCATTCCAGGAATTGAGAGCCATGTGTACATCTAGGAAACTGAAGACAGGAAAAAATCCAAACACCCAACGTCTCATAGAGACTTTGCTTTAGATGACCTCAGAAAGACTCTCTGATGAGGTAGGCAAAGGGGGTGGGGCAGCAGAAGAGGAAAGGACAGGAAGTGAGAACTTCAATGACCTGGACTCTGATGCTGGCCAGGAGGATCAAAATGATTCTAACCTGGACATTCCAATTCTTCCTGAAGGTGAGTAAGGAGGCCTCAGTGGACCTCTCTTTACCCCACCTGGAAGGGTTAACAGTTTACCAAGACGATCAAGATCTCCTTCTGAGGAATCTAATCATTCTGGTACATCTGTAGGGAGCTCTGTTTCTAAAAAAAGGGAGTCCTCTTATGAGAAGAAGTGCCAACTGCTTGAGTTTGAGAGAGCTAAGCTCAGAATCAAGAGAGAGCAATTGGCCTTAGATAGGGAATCCCTGGAGCTTCAGAGAGCTTCTCAGAAGTTGGGGCTAGAGCCCCATGGTGGCAGCTACAGTGTCCCTAGGAGTAGAGAACATACTCATGACCATAGGAACCTGAACAAGATTGTCCTTCCCTACCAGAGTGGGGATGACATCCACAAATGGATAACTGCACTGGAGAGGGCCTGTAAGGTACAGAGGGTCCCTCAGGAGCAGTGGGCAGCAATCTTGTGGCTCTCCTTTGCAGACAAAGGGAAAGACAAGCTCCTCACTGTTAGAGAAGAGGATGCTGATAATTACAAAGTCCTGAAGAGTGCTCTGATTGATGGGTTTGGCCTAACCACTGAACAATACAGGTTAAAGTTCAGAGACACCCAAAAGGCACAGACTCAGGACTGGGTTGACTTTGTAGATTGTGCTACTAAGGCTCTGGAAGGCTGGCTACTTGGCAGTAAGGTGTGTGACTTCAAAGGATTGTATAATTTAATCATGAGAGAGCAGATCCTTAATAACTGTCAAAATCAGCTGTTGCATCAGTACCTGGTGGACTCTGATCTGACCTCTCCCCAAGAATTGGGCCAGAAGGCAGACAAATGGGTCAGAACCAGGGTGAGGCAGAAGGTTCAGAACCAAGGTGGTGACTCCAAGAAGCAAGATTCTAAAAACTCTGATAAGGGTGGGGAGAAGGGTAAAGACCAGAAGTCTTCTCAAGGGCCCCAAAAATCTGCATCTGGTGGGGAGTCACAATCAAACAAGGGAAAAGGCAAGAAGAAGCCATGGTGTCAAATCTGTAAACAGAAGACCCATTGGACAAGTGATTGTACCAAGTCCAAGGACTCAAGTCCAACCACCACTGCCCCTAAGGCAACTGTTCCCCCTAGTTCAGCTCCAAGTGGTGGTGCTCCAAATAAGGGTGTAGTAGGGTTAACCCTGGGATCTGAGATGGACTCTGGCCTAGTCAGAGTTCCAACTCAGGCTATGTTGATCTGTGATGGAGGCATGGATATGGCCTCCTTATTTGTAAGCCCCAGTAATCTGGGCAAATACAGACAACAGCCTATAATAAGTGGAAAAGAGGCCTTGGCATTCAGGGACACAGGAGCAAGTGTCACAATGGTGACAAAAGATCTTGTGGCTCCTGAGCAAATCATACTTGGTGAGATGTACCAAGTGACCAATGCTAGCAATGTCAGGACAGACCATTCCTTGGTAATTGTTAATTTCACCTGGGGAGGGGTAACTGGCCCTAAGAAGGTTGTGGTAAGTGCAGACCTCCCTGTTGAATGCTTGTTGGGCAATGATTTAGAAACTTCAGCTTGGGCTGAAGTGGAACTCAGGACTCATGCAGAAATGTTGGGTATCCCTGCAGATGTGTTTGCTATGACCAGGTCACAGGCAAAAATGTCCAACACTGAACAGGCCCTGGATCCTGGAAAAATGGACCAGGCGCCTTCCAAGAGAAGGAGCAGTAGGGTTAAGGCAATGTCTTCCCCCCATGCCTCAGAATCCAGATCAGTCTCTTGAGGGAGCTGATCTTAGTCCTGAAGAAGGAACTGTCCCAGATGAGCTTGAACCTGATCAGGTTGAGTTCTTGGGGACAGGGGGCCCTTCCAGGGCAGATCTGAGCCAGGAGCAGCTGAGCTGCCCCTCTCTTGAACCCCTCAGACAGCAAGCTGCTGTTGAGGCTGCTGGGAGTGCTAGTGGGTCCCATAGGATCTACTGGGATGATGGACTCCTTTACTCAGAGTGTAGAGACCCCAAGCCTGGAGCCACCAGGAGGTTGGTTATACCTCTGAAGTTTAGGAGCTTCCTATTGACACTAGCACATGATATCCCATTGGCAGGTCACCTAGGCCAAAACAAGACTTGGGACAGAATTGTCCCTCACTTTCATTGGCCTCATATGTCTGAGGACACCAAGGAGTTTTGTCGCTCCTGTGTCACCTGTTTGACACTAGCACATGATATCCCATTGGCAGGTCACCTAGGCCAAAACAAGACTTGGGACAGAATTGTCCCTCACTTTCATTGGCCTCATATGTCTGAGGACACCAAGGAGTTTTGTCGCTCCTGTGTCACCTGTCAAGCCAGTGGTAAGGCAGGTGGCACTACAAAGGCCCCCCTGATACTACTACCTGTGGTGGGGGTTCCCTTTGAGAGCGTTGGGATTGACATTGTTGGTCCCATGGAACCTCCAACTGCATCTGGGCACAGATTTATACTGGTGGTGGTGGACCATGCCACTAGGTATCCAGAGGCAATTCCCCTTAGAACTACCACAGCTTCTGTGGTGGCAAGGGCCCTCCTGGGAATCTTTTCCAGGGTGGGTTTTCCTAAGGAGGTAGTATCAGACCGAGGTGCAAACTTCATGTCTGGTTACTTAACTGCTATGTGGAAGGAGTGTGGTGTAAATTATAAATTTACCACCCCTTATCACCCACAATGCAATGGTTTAGTTGAAAGGTTCAACAAAACCTTAAAGGGCATGATTAAAGGTCTCCCAGAAAAGCGTAGGCGCAGATGGGACATACTTTTGCCCTGCCTTCTCTTTGCCTACAGAGAGGTTCCTCAGAAGGGGGTTGGTTACAGCCCATTTGAGCTTCTGTTTGGACATCCAGTTAGGGGTCCATTGTGTCTAGTGAAGGAGGGATGGGAGTTACCTCTCAAACCCCTAAACAGGATATTGTGGACTATGTACTTGGTCTCCGCTCCAGGATGGCTGAGTAAGTGAAGAAGGCAACTAAAAACCTTGAGGCTAGCCAGGAATTGCAAAAGGCCTGGCATGACCAAAAGGCTGTGTTGACTGTTTATCAGCCAGGACAGGAAGTATGGGTGTTGGAGCCTGTGGCCCCAGCAGCCCTCCAAGACAAGTGGAGTGGCCCCCATACCATTGTTGAGCAAAAGGGAGAGGTTACCTACCTGGTAGACCTTGGAACTCCCAGGAGCCCCCATAGGGTGCTCCATGTCAACAGGCTCAAACCATATGTTGTCAGGGCAGACATGGGCTTGCTCATGGCTACTGATGAGGGACAGGAGGAAGAGAGTGATCCACTCTCTGACCTGATCTCACAGAACCCTGATGATGGTTCAGTAGATGGTGTAGCCTTGGCAGGCAGCCTCACTGACCAGCAGCAAACTGATTGCAGAAAAGTTCTCAACCAGTTTAGACATATGTTTTCACTGACTCCAAGTCAGACTACCTGGTGCACTCATGAAGTGGACACTGGGGACAGTCTGCCTGTTAAAAATAAGATTTACAGGCAACCTGACCATGTCAGGGACTGCATCAGGACTGAGGTCCAAAAGATGTTGGATTTGGGTGTGATTGAACCCTCAGATAACCCTTGGGCTAGTCCAGTAGTCTTGGTACCTAAACCTCACACCCAGGGTGGTAAGAGAGAGATGAGGTTTTGTGTTGACTACAGAGGTCTCAATGCAGTCACTAGGACTGATGCCCATCCAATCCCTAGGGCAGATGAGCTTATAGATACTTTGGCCTCAGCCAAGTTTCTGAGCACATTTGACCTGACAGCTGGCTACTGGCAGATCAGACTAGCTGAGGATGCAAAAGCCAAAACAGCATTCTCAACCCCTAGTGGGCACTACCAATTTGTGGTGATGCCCTTTGGTTTGAAGAATGCACCTGCCACTTTTCAAAGGTTGGTGAATAAAGTCCTTACAGGCCTGGAAGCCTATAGTGCAGCATATCTAGATGATATTGCCGTCTTTAGCTCCACCTGGGAGGATCACCTGGTCCACCTGAGAAATGTTTTGGAGGCCCTGCAGAAAGCAGGCCTCACTATCAAGGCCACCAAGTGCCAGATAGGGCAGAGTCAAGTTGTATACCTGGGCCACCTTGTGGGTGGAGGACAGGTTCAACCATTGCAGAGCAAAATCCAGACCATCATGGACTGAGTTGCTCCAACCACCCAGACTCAGGTCAGAGCTTTCTTGGGCCTGACTGGGTACTATAGGAGGTTTGTCAAAGGATATGGATCCACAGTGACCCCTTTGAATGACTTAACTTCCAAGACAATGCCAAAGAAAGTTCAGTGGACAGTTAGCTGTCAAAAGGCATTTGATGACCTGAAGCAGGCCATGTGCACTGCTCCCATTCTGCAAAGTCCTGACTACTCCAAACAATTCATTGTCCAAACAGATGCATCTGAGTTGGGGGTAGGGGCTGTGTTATCACAATTGAATGATGAAGGTCAGGATCAGCCAGTAGCTTTTATTAGCAGAAGGCTGACCCCCAGAGAGAAACGTTGGTCAGCCATTGAGAGGGAAGCCTTTGCTGTGGTTTGGGCTCTGAAGAAGCTGAGGCCATACTTGTTTGGCACTCACTTCATTGTTTAGACAGACCATAAGCCCCTCTTATGGCTAAAACGGATGAAGGGTGAAAACCCCAAACTTTTGAGGTGGTCCATTTCCCTACAGGGGATGGACTATACAATGGAACATAGACCTGGGAGTAACCATGCCAATGCAGATGGACTCTCCAGATATTTCCACTTAGAACATGAAGACTCAACTGGTCAAGGTTAGTTTAATGTCCTGATGTTTGGGGGGGGGGGTTGTGTAGGAGAGTAGGATCTGCTTCTTATAGTTACCCCCACTTTTTGTTGATGTTTCACTGTTTTCGACTTAGTCTGACTGGGATCCTGCTAATCAGGACTCCAGTCTATCTGCTTTCTCCTCTAAATTGATTGCATGTACTTTAGGTACACTCCAGATTGGATTCTGGGGTACCCTTATAAGTCCCTAGTATATGGTATACTATGTACCCAGGGCATAGGTACCCCAGAGGCCTCCCAGGGGCTGCAGCATGTATTATGCCACCCCTGAGAGACCATTTAAAATGACACCACAGGTCTGCTACTGCAGCCTGTGTAAGGTGGTGCATGCACCCCTTACTTAGATATAGGTTCACTATATCTATCCTAATCACTGCACATATAAACCTATCAGTCACCCCTATGGCAGGCCTTATCAATCCTGAAGGCAGGGTGCTGGGTTTTATGTGAGAGGGTGCCCATGCATGAGCAGAGCCCCTCTGCAGCCTTCGGAACCTATTCTCTGGGGTTGTTTGTGATGCAGCCAACCATATATACTTAAGTGCATTATAACCTCGCAGTAAATGCTAACTTTAATATGGCTGCATGGAAACATGTCGTGTTTGGTGTTAAACACCTTGGAATCATACCTCCACACCAGTAACTGGGGTGGGAGGTATGATTCCACCCTCCTAGAGGGAGAAATATGACAACACCGGTACACCCGGTACCAGCTTCACAGAACCATGGCATCACAAAATGGATGCTGCCAGCCACAGACACGAGTCTGCCCTCCTGCTGCTGGACGAAACTCCGGCAGGGGAAGGCTTGACAATAGGTTTCCTGTCACAGGGAGGTGTGACCACCTCCCAGACAGGCTTTAGTGTATTGGGGCTGGGTGGGTGCACTCTCAGAATGCTTTGATGTCTGCACTGGGGGCACATTTGGTGTCCTCGTGTATAGTCCAGCTCAAACCGGTTGCAGGGGCTATCAGCCCCTGCTCTGGCACGAAACTGGACAAAGGACATGGGTGTAGCCACCCCTCTGTCCTCACCCTCCCATAGGTGGGTCCCCAGAGTTTGTCCCACCCCTTCCTTGGGTATAAAGTAGGGACCCCTGACTACAGGACTTTAGATATTACCTGGACTAAACTCTGCTACAGAAACCAAGTAACCTTCGACGATCTACGCTCTGCTGGACGACTGAAGAATCTCCCTTGGAGTAAAGGAGTTACTCCCCTGCTGAGCAGGCACCAAAACGCATCTGACCGGTTTGCATCTACGAAGCTCCCGAAGGACTCCCAAGATTTCTGCAATACAGGAGGTGGGTTCCCGAGGTCTCCGAGGTCGATCTGCGCTCTCAGCAATTCTGAGGCCCGTATCCCTCGTGGGGACCGTGAAACCCGTACCCCTGGGCACCGTGTACATTTGCAGCAGCATATACTTTTCTGCGATCCCTGAAGCTGTGCTTTGGGCTACTTGTAGTCCTGACCCCGAGCAGTAATTCCACCAAAGATTTCCGGCCTACACTCCACGAGTGTTCCGTGGGCTGGTACTTTGTGATTCCTCTCGAGGTCCCTTCGCGATCCCTGGTCCGTTGGCCTGTGGGTCCCTGAGAAGGCAACCTTAACTTTCAGTGGGCTTCCCTGGTTGCTCCAGACGTGCCCTGACTCTCCATCGCTTGGGGAGTCCACAGGACCTTGCTGGTCCTCACAGAAGCATCTTTCCTCTGACCGCGTGGGTTGCAGTTGCCAAGGCTTGTTGGTGTTCAATCCGGACACTGACCCCCCAGCACTCGACATCCTTCGTGGGACAGCTCGAATCCGGACTGTGGTCGTCGCAGACGTCTCCTGGTCCCCGTGGCTGCCGAGTCAAGCTTCACCTCTTCGCACCTGAAGCACCCGACATTGGTGGGCATTCGATGCTCCGCTCCTGGTCACGTGAAGTGACCCAGACTTTGTCCCCTCTGCTTTCAGGTTCTTCACATCTCCGATCCAGGCTTGGATCACACCGGACACTTTTCTTCTCCACGGCAGCAGTACTTTCTGGCATCACGCCATTGAAAACGACGAGGGTTTCCGACACCACTTGACCCCTATGCACCCGGCTCCTCTGGGATAGGTAACACTGGTACCTCGGTACTCTCAAGGGTGCTGGCCTTAGAACCTTCTATGTTTAGCTGGGTTTGCTTGAAGTCCTCTCCTAAGTGTCCTTAATCTTTAAAATTCCAACCGCGACTTTCCCATAGAGTTGTACGGAGCTCGCGTCTGTGTTCCCACACTGCACCCGTCCTCCGTGGGTCCCCTGTGTCACTACCTTGGGTGGTTCCTTGGGGTCCCAGCGATTCTACGTGCTCTAGGCACTGTCTCTAGTCAAGTCGTTGTTCTTATACCACTTTCTTAGTATATGGTTCGGTCTCCCCCTGGAGCCCGCTGTGTATTGTGCTATTTACTGTCGTTCTAGTGATTTAATATTGTGTGTCTTGTTCTCTAATCTCATAAAGAGGTTAGTAGAGAGTGTTTAGTAATAAATACATATATTTTATATACACCTGGTGTGTTTCTCCTTTCATTTGGTCATTCAGGAGGTTATATACTGGTAAAACAAGCTGCTTTACATTCCTTCAAGACTTAGCCTGAAGGCTGCTCTCCACAGCTACCACTAGGATAGCTTTCCATAAAGGTTGTCTTTAACCTAATCATCAATAAGGTCGTTTGGACTGGTGCAAGGTGCCCACTTTAATTAGTGGACAGCATATACCAGGCCAACTTCTCACACTCTGTAGCTCCTACAGGCCCATCTCCCTTTTGAATTTCGAGGCTAAGGTTCTAGCCAAGATTATCGCAAACCGGTTAGGCCCGGTTTTGCAATCTTTGATTCACCCGGATCAATCGGACTTTATGCCCCACAGGAGCACGAGACTCAATCTGAGGCGTTTATATGGAGTCATGTACATGACTCAAAGGCAGCCGGAGGTCCCAGCCGCTCTCCTCTCGTTAGACGCAAGGATGGCGTTTGACAGCATCGAATGGCCATACCTTTTTGCTGTGCTGGAGAAAGTGTGCATTGGCCCGCAGCTACAAAAGTGGATCCGGTTGCTATACACCGGCCCAATGGCCCGAGTTCGGGTTAATGGGGTCATTTCCAGAGCCTTTGAGTTGCACAGGGGAACGTGCCAAGGGTGTCCTCTGTCCCCGATGCTTTTCGCATTGGCGCTTGAGCCATTGGCGGCGTGGATTAGGAGGGACCCGGTAGTGAGGGGGATCGATCTAGGGGGGGGCTGGGAAGAGCGCATTTTCTTTTTATGCGGATGATATCCTTCTTTACGCACACCGGCCCCGACAAACGTTTCATAGGCTCATTCACATCATCCGATCGTTTGGTTCCTATTCTGGATACCGCATCAATTGGGACAAATCGTTGGTTTTTCACTGGCCGGGGACCCTCCGGTCCTGACGTCGGCATGCTTGGAGATGGTGCTGCAGGATAAATTTAAGTACTTGGGCATTTGGATAACCAAGATTGAGGCGGAGTTTATACAATTGAATCTGCAGGTGCAGCTCTCCCGGTTGCGAGACGACGCGATGCATTGGAGGGGGCTACCAATCTCCCTTATGGGATGGGCGGTCCTCTTCAAGATGATGGCCCTCCCGCGTTTACTGTACGCCGTCCAGAACACTCCTTACCACATCCAGGACTCCTTCTTTCAAATGGTCGAGTCCGAACTATGCCAATTACTGTGGGGGGGGGGGGGGTGGCAGTCGCAGGATTGCGCTCAAGAAACTACAGAAGGGGATGTATGAAGGGGGACTGGCTGTCCCGGATCTCAAGAAATACTACTGGGCTGCTCATCTTATAAACGTTAACGGCTGGGTCTTTTCCCCACTCGACGAACCAGCCTACAGGGTGGACAGATTGGTCTTGGGTAAGCGTAGTCATTTGGAGGAATTGTACCGCAGGGGTTGGGGCTCCGTACATCTGCCGCCACACACAAAAACGGTCATAGATATTTGGCACAAAGCAACTAGAATGACTGGGTGGGAGCTGAAACTCACTGAACAGACCCCACTTTGGGAGGGAGACTTTCTGAAGGAAGTGCACAGTCTACCGGGCTTCCGGAAGTGGAGTCTCATAGGCATTGACGTGCTTGGGGACGTTTGGAAAGGTGGTAAAATGGTGACATTCGATAGTTTACGGGAGGGCTTCCAAATGGGGGACGGCGAATTCCTCAGATACAGACAGCTGCGGTCGGCACTTTATTGTCATTTGAAAGAGGGGACGGTGCTTCCAGAATACTCCCCATTGGAAGATAGGCTTCTTTTGGACCCCATTATCCAGAAGGCGCTGTCGTTGACGTATAAAAAACTGGTAAATAATACTCCAGACTGCTTGTCTCCCCTGCGGGAGGCCTGGGAATCTGATGTGGGTCTATTGGAAGATGATGACTGGGCCGAGGCCCTCCAGTGTCCCAGGGAAATAGCCATCAGGGCGCACTTTCGATTGGTTCAACTTCGCATCCTCCACAGGTCATATGCCTCGAGAATGGTGCAGGTCCGTATTAAGGGTTGGGGTTCCAATGTATGTGCCAGGGGACGTGGCGAGAGGGGTTCATTCTTTCATATTTTGTGGTCCTGCCCCAGGATTCAGAAGTATTGGAAGGGCGTCGCCCGTGTGATGGAGGATGTGGTGGGTGCACAGGTCCCATTAGAGTCCAGATGGCATATCCTCGGCGTCACAGGAGAGACCACGTGGCCGAAGTGGGCCAAGATTTGGCTAGTCCTGGCCGGGGGGGTCGCCAAAAGGAACATTGCATTCGCATGGGGGGCTGCGGAGCATTGGACTGGTGATATACCACCTGTTCCGCATTGGACTGGTGTCACAATGCGGAACAGGTAGTATATCAAAGCCGTGGATGCTCCCGCAAATGGGAGAGAATATGGGGGCCGTGGACATTGTACAGGTGTCTGTGATGGGTCTCATGAATGGCAAGGAATGGGTTTTCCGGGAGGGTTTAGGGAGGTATTCTAGAGGGTAGCGTGCGGCATTGCCTACACTGTAATTGTATACTGCATTCTATAATACCTGGCATTTGACGTGTCTTTTACATGCTTTGTATTTATGTATTGAGATTTGCTGGTATCTGAAGCTTGTTTTTGTCTTAATAAATAGAATAAAAAAAAAAAAAAGTGAAACCATGTTCCAACACGCAAAGGCCTCAAAGAACAAAGGCCTCACGGAGCCCGAGGGGATTTAAACCCCCTCAGACTCTGAGAGGCCGTTATTTTACAAAGTAGGGACGGAATGTTCTAATAGCCTAAGAGAACTACGTAGCGTTCACTACCTGCCATTAAAGGCCCGCTCCCTTGTTAAAGACCCTCGCCTTCGTCTCAGGCCTTTAACAGTGGAGCAGGCCTTTAATGGCCACTAGAGCCCGCTACGTTGGGCTCTAAGGCTGTACTATTTTACTGTGTCACTGAGGTATTGGGCTTCTTCTAAAATAATGTTGTTCTCATGTCAGCCAGAAGTAACATTAATATAGCCTTAGAACCTGACATAGCGGGCTCTACCTGCTATTAAAGGCCCGCTCCAGCGTTAATGGCCAGAGCCGAAGGTCTTTAACAAGGGAGCGGGCCTTTAATGGCCGGTAGAGCCCGCTAGGAGAGCTCTGAGGCTATTAAAACATTTTGCCCCTAGAGGGCAGAATGTTCTGATTTGTAAAAACAAAGGCCTCTCAGAGCCCAAGGGGGTTCAAATCCCCTTGGGCTCAGAGAGGCCTTTGTTTACAGCAAAAGCTGTGAAATGAAAATAACACTGGAATGGTGATGCTCCGGGCTTTCACCAGCCATTAGAAGCCTGTAGCACTCCATTGTCTTCAATAAAGCGCTCAGCATTCCAATCTTCTAATATAAAATAATATCTCCTGGCGTCCCTTACTCTGCTGCGTCCCCTGGTTTGTCAGGAAGAATAGTTTTAGGGGAGTCTCAACACCTCAGTGACTGCAATTAAATAATGAACAAAACAAAGAGTTCTCAGAGCCCCTCCAGAGTAAGGTTACGGCATTTCAAGCAGATGTAGGCGATGTGCAGCATGGTTTCAGAGGGACGGTCAGCTACTGTTTAAAATTGTATTGTAATTGCATTTATACAGTCAGTTTTCACGTAAAAATCTGGGGGGAGGGTGCGGGTGAACGAGATAGTGTCCCCTGCACACACCCACTTCGAAAATGCGGCGGTATATCACATGGTCCCCCGTGATTCCTGAGCACCGAAGGGGCTTTTGTGAATCACAAACTTGAGTGAATCTCTGAACACCTGAGGCGTGAGCTGACGACTTGTAGCTTTAATTTGAGGCTGTCCCGTCAGATGTTAAAGACCCTAATAACGTGTGTGCCGCAGTCTGCCTGGAAGTACAGCTGTAAAGGACAACTTGCCTCTGTCTGGTTCTCAGTACTTTTAGGGGCTTTCAGCCATCCCTTTTTATCCATTGGTGGCTTTCACTCATCCCTCTTCATCTATTGGTGGCTTTCAGCCATCCCTCTTCATCCATTGGTGGCTTTTAGCCATCCCTCTTTATCCATTGGTGGCTTTCAACCATCCCTCTTCATCTATTGGTGGCTTTCAGCCATCCCTCTTCATCCATTGGTGTCTTTTAACCATCCCTCTTTATCCATTGGTGGCTTTCAGCCATCCCTCTTCATCTATTGGTGGCTTTCAGCCATCCCTCTACATCTATTGGTGGCTTTCAGCCATCCCTCTCCATCCATTGGTGTCTTTTAGCCATCCCTCTTCATCCATTGGTGGCTTTCACTCATCCCTCTTCATCCATTGGTGGCTTTCACTCATCCCTCTTCATCCATTGGTGGCTTTCACTCATCCCTCTTCATCCATTGGTGGCTTTCACTCATCCCTCTCCATCCATTGGTGGCTTTCAGCCATCCCTCTTTATCCATTGGTGGCTTTTAGCCATCCCTCTTCATCCATTGGTGGATTTCAGCTATCCCTCTTTATCCATTGGTGGCTTTCAGACATCCCTCTTGATCCATTGGTGGCTTTCACTCATCCCTCTTCATCCATTGGTGGCTTTCAGCCATCCCTCTTCATCCATTGGTGGCTTTCACATCCCCCTTCATCCATTGGTGTCTTTCAGCCATCCCTCTGCATCCATTGGTGGCTTTCAGCCATCCCTCTTCATCCATTGGTGGCTTTCGCTCATCCCTCTTCATCCATTGGTAGCTTTCAGCCATCCCTCTTCATCCATTGGTGGCTTTCACTCATCCCTCTTTATCCATTGGTGCCTTTCAGACATCCCTCTTTATCCATTGGTGCCTTTCAGACATCCCTCTTTATCCATTGGTAGCTTTTAGCCATCCCTCTTCATCCATTTGTGGCTTTAAGCCATCCCTCTTTATCCATTGATGTCTTTCAGCCATTCCTCTTCCTCCTTTGGTGGCTTTCAGCCATCCCTCTTCATCCATTGCTCTGTTGTCATGCCATTCACGTTTTAATTTTGACCACTACAGCAGGAGGCAATATTTCAGCCATTTGTTAACTTAATTGTGAGTGAAATTCTGCTTTTTCACGAGACGCACATTAGCACACAAAGTAGTTCCTTTAATTTTTTTGAGTGCTGTCAACTACTATGGCAGTGTATGCTTCTTGAGACCCCCAAAATTGTTTTGCTTATAGACATTTTTATTTTAATAGTGCCAAGCGTCTGTCAGGTGCTCCATTAACCCCTTGACCGCGATCGGAATTCCGCTCGTGTGCTGGACATTCCGATCGCGGGTGCGGTCGTGACGAGCTCAGCTCGTCATGCGCACAGCGCTACCGCGCAGCATGACTAGCTGAGCTCGTCACGCGCATCGAAGGGGTTAATGAAGTGTTGCAAAAACCATGATCAAACAAAACAAGCATGCACATGATTGATTCTGCCTGGCTCCTACTCCCTTCTCAGAGACTCAAACCTGACATGTCCCTAATTCCGCCTCAGGCCTGCTGGCCTATCAGCGCCTCAGCCACAGTGACCTCTGCTCTGATACCCACTAACTGGACTCATCGGAGTCTGAATTTCATCTCTCCCTCTCTCTCTTTGCAGGAGCTGCAGGAGTTCCGGGATTTTGTGGACAGTCACCCTCCTTTTGACATAGTCATCGATGGGCTGAACGTGGCTAACATCTCCGGCAGGGGGTTCCGCTCACAGATCGTAAGTACCACAACTGCGCTTTTCATGACCGTATGAAGCTCTCATGAATGGTAGAGCTTCCTGCCTGTAGCGCTGCATTACCCCAGTGTTGTGCAAGCATAGTTAGAAGTGCACTGGTAATGCTGTGTGCTGTGGGTCTCACTACTGGAGTGGCCGGGGCCGCAGCACACGATTCAGGCGCTTTAGCACTGGTATTGTATTTTATTGGCACTAACATAGTGCTTCTGCGCCTTATGTCGCTACGACATTTAGATTAATTGTAGGTTGAGAATAGGTGTCCCGGAACCCAAATATGGGGCGCATTAGCGTAGTCGAGGCGCTAGAAAACCAGCTCTTGAGGCTGTAGCGCTGAGGGAGAGTCCCAGAAGCGGCAAGATCCGCACACTGTTTCATAGCAAAGAACGCGTTCGCAGTCACTTAGCCTAACTGAGGTTGGAGTGGGAGGTTGGCATCCATCGTCCCAACCAGGTTCTTTACTTCTGTCGGCTTTCTGAGGAGGTCGATGTTCCTTAGGCCGACGGTGGAGGGGTTGTATCTTTGCCACATTCCACCCACGAGGGTCTCCGCTTTTGAGGAGTTGAGCCTCCAGGGTTCTGCAGCATCCAGTTGCCCCCTTGCTCTAGGCATTGGCTGAGACATGTTCAGGTTGGAACCTTGATCCAGCGATCTGGGACTAATAATTTTCCTCAATCTAGGCCCAATGTCATTACCCACAAGCCCCTTCACGCTTAGATTAGTGAATTTCCAAACTAATTACCAAAATCCAATTTGTGTCTTCATTTCTATTATACCAATTGTGGCGATGCGATCTTTATACAGTTGACAGGGTTGTTCAAACCAATACTTGTTTCTAGAATACTCATAAACTAGAAAAACAACTCTAATAAAGGCAGACACATTTGTATATTTATAATGTTCATCTAAATAATGCGAAATAAATGCTCATCAATACCAAAATACAGTACAAATCATAGATCATCACAGAGCAACAATATCAGAGAAATAATGATAAACAAACATCTCAAAATGTCAATGCACAAAGGAGTGGAAAGGCGAAGACACAAAAGGTTGAGACAAAATACATTTGCAAATGATTATGCAAATTCAGTTTTCTGTCTATACTAACCCAATTGAATAGGAAATCTACTCTCTGGCCATGAGAGCAGTAAGGCCCCTCAAGTAGAGTTGAAGAGGCAAAGACTAAGTCAGGAATCAGCAGACAGGAACAGCCAGCCCAAGATTAGGAGACAGCATAGATAGCCTCTCCTCACGCAGATAAGAAAGCAAGCCACCAACTAACCGAACCCCTCCCACCAGGAACCTTAATTATACCCTAAAACCCAAATGTCCAAACCACACTTGTGTCAGAACAGAGGATTTCTCTACACATGATTAGTTAAGGAAGGGGGTGTACTGTCACACCACTCTCGTCATGTCCCTTAGCTCATTTTCTTTATTGTTCATTTATTCTGCATATCTACTTCCACCCCAGGAAATACAAATTTGTGCCTCTGTGGGAGCATTCGTTTCCTCCATCCTAGTCATGTAGCAAATTATGTGTCACATTTATCCGTTCGTGCCGCACGAAGAGGAAATGTTTTTTCACTCAAGGAAAATGTTGTTTCTATCAGTTGTCTCTTGGCAGACACACAGGACTGGCGAAGGACACTTGTCTTCCACTGCCATTGTCTTGCTCAGTGTTATTTTGCAGATTTTATTTATTCACATTAACCCCGTGTTTTCCCGCAGAACAGAAAACCATGCTTCTATGAAAAACAAACACAGGCATTATTAATCACTTATAATGTTTTTCATTACGCATCCACCCCATGTTGCATCTATCCATGCGCAACCCATGTTAATATTATTCTTTCTAGCAAACGTTATTATTGTGCACAAAAGCAGCATTAGTTCTTTTTATTTTTCGTTTGTCAAGAAGCATTTGTGGCCTACTTCAGTGCTTTAGTACGCCCTTGCGCAGTAGCACTTTCCCTCATGTTAGGCTCTTTTCCACATTCGTTTTTCACCGCACACGGTTAGAAATGTTACTGAGGGTTCAATTCGAGCAGGTTTTATTTTGCGAAAACCCTGCTCCATCAACCTTTTCCAGGTTTAGACTGATTTGGGTGTCCGCCTAGTTGTAGCAGGTGCGCTTGAAGGAAGTGACGCTGCGGCACCGGGGTCAGACATACATTAATCAGCAGCATGAGGGAATGGTGGTGCAAGTGAAGAAATGAGTTGACACAGGGAAAAAGTCAAGGCTTGGTAAAAGGGTAAAGCAAGGGTCAAAAGCGAGCAAAAAATAGATTCCTTTGGACAAAAAAAATAGACAAGAAAAAGCCACGAGATAGAATTATGTGTTCAGAATTCAAACGCTTTTCCCAGCTTGCGTCAGAACTCACAATAGTTAATAGCATGGTTCTTTGCAAGGATCTATTTGTTCCACATGAAAAGCTACAACACAGGTTCAGTGAAGTTGCCCTTGAAGAGCATCTTTGAGTTTGTGCCACCACTCGTAAGCTTAGGTAATATTATTGGTAGCCCGCGACGGATGGCCAGGTTAGGGAGTTTGTCAATGGTTATTTTGAAGGTCTTCTCTCGGACTAGCATCGTAGAACGGCGCAGAAATCCTTCCATCCAGTGACTTGGCCCGATGGTCCGTGGGACAAACTTGTCTTGGATTTTGTTGGCTCCTATGATCTGCTTGGAGGGGAGCGGAAGTGCTTTATTGTCACTGTTGGTTATTTTTCCAAGTGGTTATATTTTCCTTTGGTCAGGACAGCTGACACAGCCAGTGGTAAGTAGTTTATGGAGAGAATGTTCTGCATAGAAGGTACACCTAAAGTTATGGCAGGCAATAGCGCACATTTCACCTCTTAGGAGATGGTGCATTTTCTGGGTGTAGATGGTGTGAAAGATCTTAAGGTGGCACTCTGTAGTCTTTCCTCGAATGGCCTGGTGGGGAGGGCTCATTGTCTTATGTAAGAGGGCATTCGAACTATGCTTTATCCAACAAATTGTGCGTGTTTTCAAAAGTAGGAGAGAAATTGTGGAGTTACAACACAGCACCATATAGTACCGCTGGTGTGTCAGCTCTCCTTTACTTGGAGGGAGAGATCCTGTGTCCAGACTGAAGCCGGTTTGGATATGTGTGTGTGTGTGTACGTGTGTACACACACACATTCTGAAAGATTGATGATGGAAAACGTGCAGTTGACACTGGAGTATTTATTGCAAAAGGTACGTTGATTGTTAAAAAATACAAAAATGTGGTTTTAATGCCTGGTGAAAGGAATGATTATTCAAAACATGTAAGAGTGATTCAAGTTGTATCCACTGCTCCAGTTAAAGGTGGTGCTGTAAGTGAGTGTGCTGTTCATTTGGAAGGAATGGTGGCACTGAGTGCAGTGCTGCACGTGACTTCAGAGCAAGCTTGTCTCACTTTGAAGAACAGTTGTGAAGAGCAAGATGGAATGCTGATTGAACCATCTGGAGTGATTCACCAGTCAAAAGTTGTGTTCCTGTGTGTGTGGAAAACCAGTCGGACATCAGTGCCTTCGTTGTCTGCACTATCTTCATCAGAGTTTGGATTCTCAGAATGGTGTGAGTGGTGAAACTGGTGGATTCTAGTCAGGCCATATTACAAGCTAGGTCCAGGTGCGGCCGTACTCAAGCTGGGGGATTTTTGGATCTTTCAACTGGGGCATTTATCCTAGTTTGCTGTTTTATGAAGTGGACACTGATGTAGAGCCCCGCTTTGTTTTGGATTGCTTCGGATAGCGCTCAGATGTGAGGAACTGCCTCCGAGCACTATTCACCCCAATGTGCAATGACAGCCGGTTATCGAGACCACGGGGGGGACATGTAGGGCTAAACAAGAATGTGGGGGTCTCTCTGCAGTCGCTCTTCTGGCTCGAGACACTAGACTGGCATCCAAGGCCTGTGTCCGTCCCACTGCTGAAATATCAGGTGATGCAGCATTGAAAGAGGTATCTAACGCCTCAGTGCTGGAATAACTTGGGCGCCGGAAAGATAACCACAACAAAACAAACACCCATTGGTATGCCTGTCGAGCCCATAACTAAGCAACAATTCTAATGGCTCCCCAAAGAAACTGGATTAAAGCTGCTTCTGAGAACTGCCTTGCGTTTTTGTAATAGGAGAGAAAAATGCTGATTCTCAAAGGTTTGGTGCAGAGAGGATTGTGATTTTATTAAAGACAAGGAAGCTAGTATTATGCATTAACATTTATTCACTCTGCTGAGCAGCAAACACTTTAAAGATCTATGTCATAGAACACTCAGTGAACAGACCCACATGTGCTCCTTGGCCTCCGTCTGGCACTGACACATGCTCAGTTGGTTGAAAATAGAATTTTGTGAGACCTTCTGCTTTACACCACTCTGCAGCTTTCATAATCTCTTCCAATCTTCCTCCTGCACTGAAAACGTTGGTAGCCATCGCCCCGCGTACAGAATGCGCTTTAAACAGTGAAAGATTCACTCCCGCCTCTTTCATGACCGCTTTAACCATCTCGAGTAGTAGCCGAAGACACGGGGTTTCACATAAAACCAGTAGCTTTGCTACACCTACACCTGTCTTCTCTCAAAGTCTTGACTTATGTTCCCCAATACACCTCACTACACACAACTTTGAAAATCATTGAATCTAGAGTAAAAAACAGAATCTGACAGTTTTTGTTCTCTTGCAAATCTCAAAGAATACTCCATGTGGTTGGTAAATTCTACGACTCATTTCTAATACTGTCACATCTGAAATTCTCCTGAAAGAAACTTGAACATAGCAAAGTCTCCAAGTTAGGTTCTTCGTACCCAAATAATTATTTACTGACTGTCTTTCAAACAATTTGAAGATCAACTGGACCTTGGAGGCCTCTTAAAACGTATTCCCTTCATCTTCCTGCATATCAAAGGACTTCTGCTTACTGACAATTCGTCTATCAGGGAATGCCCATCTGCGATAGCACAAGTGTAAAAAGTGACAGTTCTGTAACTCAGCCCTTTCCCAAACAATTCTACTAGAGAGTTCGCAACTGTCACCTCATCAGCCTCCACGGGATCTAAATCCCTTTTCATGCACCAACATAACCAGACATTCCAGGCACACCTGTACCTTTCCTTGTCCCTGGCACCCAAGATTCATTGACAACATCTGAAACCTCTCCAGAAAGCTCTGTGAATCTTCCTGAAATCTTTCAAACTAGATATTTCAACACCTCTGACTCTACTAAGGGATGTTCCGTCCCTACTACTGCCATCAGCACCCCTTTGCAAGACTGCACTAGACATGGAAGTTCTACTATCATTTCCATTACTGATGGAAACCAAGTCTGACTCATCCAACATGGGGTCACCCGCGCTAACTGACGCTTCTGCCTCCTCACTCGATTTAACACTCTGTGAATCGAGGCAAAAAGAGTAAAAACATGACCTTTTCATTCCCTTCCAGTCCAGGCAGAATGCATCCCTTGGCATTGCTCCTTGATCTGGTCTCAATCTGATGTAATTCTCCAGCTGAAATGTCAATTGGGAAGCAAAGAGATCCACTCTGAGTACCCAAACATTCCTGAATTTTCTGAAATATCCAATCACTATAATCCACCACATTCCTTCAATTCCAACCTGCCGCTACGTTCTCTTCTCCAGGCAGATACTGTGCTTTTATTCCATCTTATGTTCCCGACAACATTCCCACATCTCCTTCGCTAACTCTGACAGTTTCCCCGATCGGCTTCCCTCCCGTTTATTCAGGTAAGTCACAGCTGTAATGTTGTCCATCCTTAAAAAAACAGAACCTCTTGAACGCGAGATCTGAAACTGCAAAGTGCAAGAAGACCTCCTCTCATTTCTAAATAATTTCAGTGATATTTCTTCTGCTCCATCTCCCTCCGGTCTCCTGATCCGATAATATTGTGCCGCAACCCAGTTTGCTCGCACCTGACTCCAAAACAAAAGGAATTGTGGCTATGACCTGCGTTCGCACATCTGTAACAACATCAACATGAAGGGGTCTAGTAATGTATGAGAAACATTTAATGTTCATAGGTGCTCACATCGCAAACACGCCCTGCCATCCAAGGGTGTTGTGTTAGTCCTAGAATCAAAATCCTAGGGCTATATGTTCTGCAATAATTTTTAACCGAAGCATTCAATACAATGTTGTCCAAACAGTACAAATAGAGTCCAAGAATACACAGTGTGGATGAAGTTTTCCAAGTCCGTTTTAAAGTGAAGTCTTCCCGACATCCATCCAGTCTTTACAATGTAGGAAGACTGCTACATATAAAAGATCAAAGGGAGCCGACACGTGTTTCCTCTACTTGATTTCGTCAGGGCTGCAAATAGTACATATGAATGAGTTAAAAAAGGATGGTGGATTCGGATGCACATCAGTAGATCAGGTACCTTATTGGGTTCTTTTTGTCCTTTTATCACTCTGAATTCACTTTCTTACCACGTGGTTTTTTGGTCACGGGATGTCAGGTGAAATTGCTTTTATTGACTCGTTTTCACTGGGTTGTTTTTGACTCTTATTTCTACCAAATGGAGCACTTGGGTACTGACAATGGTTTTATTCTTGCCACTTTTTTGACACTTCCCACCACATACTTAGGCCCTCGCCGTATTGTGTTTGCTTTGATTGGGATTCTATCTACTACTTCCCTATGGTCACTATCCTTTTTTAACTCATCCATATGTACTATTTGCAGCCTTGAAGAAGTCAAGTAGACGAAACGCGTGTCGGCTGCCTTTGGTCGTTCAAATGTACCAGTCTTACTACATTGTAAAGCTTGGATGGATGTCAGGATGATTCCAAAACATAATCTGGATTGAACCAAAAATGAAATGCCCATTCCATGACTCCACATCCTCCATCCACCAAATGAACTCCTCCTTTGCCTCTGTCAGCACCTCTATGTTGTTCCCGTACCAAAGACCCGAACTCTTCAAACGCTGTAAATCTCTGTAATGCAAGGGACCTAGAAACACTGCCTGAATCGACAACGGCAAATGTCCAATCACACGAGCCAGCTCTCTAAAAGTCACTCCCTGCTTCTTTAACAAAGGTTTCACCTCCTGCTTTATCTTATTCTCTGGCAGATTTAGTTCCAGCTTCACTGCATCTGTCATGAACCCCAAAACCTCCATGCTTTGAGAGGGCACTAACACTGACTTCTCCTGAGTCACAATGAACCATAGTGATTCCAGCAATCCTTTACCATAACCAACTGTGATCTTAACACGTCCACATTCTGATTCATAATCAAAATGTCGTCCAGGTATATTATCATTCTTACTCCTCTTGCTCTTAGAAAACCCACTACTGGTCCCAGCACCTTCACAAGACATCAAGGGGCCGCTGATCGACCAATTGGAAGGCATTGGAACTGGTCTAATTGTCCCTTCCATCTAAACTGAAGGTAACTCTGACTCTCTAATGCTATTGGCTCTGTGAAATGAGCATCTTTCAGCTCCATCTTTACCATCCAATCCAATTCTTGTAAATCATCTTTCATCAGATGAATCCCTTCCACTTTGAAAGTCTGTAAGGCACAAAAAAATAGTTAAATTAAGTTTATCACAGGCCTCCAGCTGTTGTCTTTCTTCTCCAATAAAAACAGAGTGCTTACAAAACCGACCTGTCATCCACTACCACTATGACACCTTTCGCTAACATCTGATCTATGTTTCTTGTAACAATCTTCCTTAGCTGTTTTTGAAACTCAATTCCTTTGGTTTCTTTCTTTTTTTTATTGAATCTGAATTGAATTCTCCATAACCTGTCAAGCTAGTTATTACCTAAGTGTCCTTTGCTATACTTTTGCATTCCTTCAAGAAGTGTCTCCGCCTTCCTCCCATTCTTTCCTGGGTATTCGGATAACTTATTTTGTTCTTGTGCTCTTACAGAATTAGTCCAGTCTCCTCTTCCTCTTTGGGTAAAAACAGTAGATCCCTGGTTTTCCCCAAAAGCTCCTATACCTTGTCCACCATACTGGAACTTGTAAAATCCTCGATGGAAAAGTTGCCCTTTCCTTCCGGGCCGGCCATATAAATGATTTCTTCCAAACCCTCTTCGCAGGAAGTTTGGGCCTTGTCTAGAGAAGTAAACATTTCAGAGTACGTCCCTAATGACTTCATCATTCCTTCACCAAATAAAAATTCTCTGGCTTCCTCGCTACACTCCTTCCTTGGTAAATATCCCAATTTTGAGCTTAGTTGCATCAATACTGTCCGGCACCTTTCTGCTATGAGGTTTTGTGTTTCATAGAAAACAAATTTCTCTCTGGCTCCAGCCTCTTAACAGATTCAGATCAAAGTCATTTCTCTTCACATAAGACTCTTTGACCAAGTCAAATATTCTTGCCAGAGAATCCAGAACATCTAATAGTTTGTCCTTGCACTGTTTTAGGGACCTTTCCAACACTTTCTTAGGGTCTCCCCCTAACTTGAAGAGGTAGTTAACCGCAGGTCTAGGTTTGGAGTCATTGTCTTCACTTCATCAATGACCGATCTTGAGCACTTTTCTCTCATTGTGTTTCTTTCCTCTTTCTTCAAAGACATCCTAAATTTAATATACTCTGCTACGTGTTCCAGAGGTCACGAATCAGAACTTCTGGATGTCTAATATCCTTGGGATCAAATAGCTTCTGCCCGATAGGATCTCTTACTGATTTTTTATATCTTTAGAACGATCACTCTCTCCAGACTCATTACCTAAGTACTCATCATAACTTAGGTCTAAGATATATTCAGCTGTGCCTGATTGGTCCATGGTATATAAAAATACCCTAGCACTTGCAGGGATATCCTGCCGCCTTTGCGTGTTGTGTAGGACACCTACTTCCTGTGAGTCGCTAAGAGCTCCTGCCTTTTTTTGTACAGACACCTCTGCGACATTTGATAAATGTTTCTTCTCTTTTATACCTTTTCCTCCTGGACCTCTGTTAGCTATTTCCCCTCCATCCAAAATAGTCCAATATTCCTCCTCTTCTACATGAAATCTTTTTTTATTATCATCCTTTAATGAGGATTGAACTGTTTCCTGATCAGCCTCCTTTCTTTCTTTCTATGTTTCTTTGTTCCTGGGAATCTTATACACTTTTAACCTGCTCATTCATTTGTTTTTTTTTCCTTTCTGTTTTGTTTTGCCAATTCCCAGATTTATCTTAAACCTTACTCTACTTATATACTTCACTGTACCTTATTTTTTTCCTCAGATCTACTACTCTTAAACAGTTAAATATCTAATAAATTAACCTTTTTAGGTCTCGGCCTGCACCAGCGCTTGCGCTGGTCTGGCCGAGAGTTTTAGTAAGCGGGTTTTGGAAGTGCAAACCCACTGGCTTTCGGCTGGCGACCAGCTTGCGTTCACGATGGCGTGCACGCGCCATTCCTCGCATCGCTGGCGAGGCGCCATCTGCCTTTCCTCCCCTCCCTCACCCGTCCTCCCCCTCCCTCACCAGAGAGCGCGTTTCTTGGCCGCGCGTCTTGTCTTATTTCTACCGCATGTTACACCGGCTCTGGTATTTAACGAGTTTTTCTGCTTGGTGGCTACATTACTTGCACCATTTCTACTCTACACAGCCCTCAATACCCAGTGCTCCCCCCCTCAGTTGTATTCTTGATATGTTGCCCTTCATTTGCTACGATGTACTGTCTGCGGACGTCCACATGTCTTTCGAGACTAGAGAAAATGCCCCGATTTCCACTGTTTCTTGGTTGGTTTGTTTTACTGGGAATTTAGTATTTTAGAGAATTGCCGCATACGTTCATGGTAGTTTGGTTTCACCTTTAATGTTATTAACATATCCACTTGCTTGTTACACGCCTTAATTGAAATGCTCATACCGCAGTACTTGGAGCTAATTTGTTGCTAAAGTTAACGCTCTTCTCCTGACGTAATATAATTTATCCATGTTGCCAAAGGAATCACCTGTGTCGCAGGAGTCTAATTTGCCTAATGCATCTAAATGGGGTGATGGTACATGATGGAGGTGCACGTTGGTGTTCGTTCACCAAAATGTTTTTTTAGGTGGTTAAAAAAAAAAGTACATTCGTATGTACGCAAGCAAAATGATAAAGGGATAGTTTAGAAGCCACCACACCCAGCACAAAATATATTTTATAACCGGCATTAGTTTACTGCTTGTCACTGCTGTGACACCTCGTCCGAGCCTCTCCTGTCATGCTTTTTTTTTTTTTTTACGCCATGTACAGCTTTAACTCTCACATTTCTTAACGTACTCTGAGCATCATAAGCTATCTGACACTTTTGAGCGAATAGGCCAAGTCATTCAACCAGTACGGCCTACTGATTTACCAAGCACACATTGGTGGTATAGGTGCTTAATTTGAGCTGGTGGCTTTCGGTGCTCGTAATCCGCACTTAATTCTCCACAGTGACACTATCGACAGTCCACCACATAAGCGCAACAACAGTGTTTGATACTTAAATATACCTTATAAATGAGCAATACTGGTTGCCCATGCAATTCTTTTCTTTGGGTGGCACGGCATAGTCACAGATGTGGGGAGTGCAATGGTTAGTAGCTATGTTGGCACGGTCATCCGCACCACATGCAAGGGCAATGGGTGACGCAAGCAGCAGTGGCCTCTTGAGAAGGGATGTGGCACTTGCTATTTTTTTTTTTTTTTTAAATAGATTAAGCACTGATGTGATTTATAGTGTAGTAAAGGGATTGTATTTTTCAAGTGCATGGTCTATACTTGTTTAACAGCAGCCAACATGTCTTCTGCACTGCATGGTCACCTTGGTAGTAACACATCCATGATGTTCATTGAATTACGATTGTTATAAAAGCACACTAAAGGCTGCTCTTAGGGTCTGCTCCTTTTGACTTTTAAGTTGAGAGGCTGAAATTCTATAAATCTTTTGACCGGACTTGTCTTATGCTGCAGTGGGGGTTGCAGCTAGACTTTTAATTGATTTACCTACACACTAGCTTAACCAATGAAGAGTAGGGAGAACTTTTACTAAAAACTGCTGAGTCCCTTCATCCCTTGCAGTGCCATGTTAAGTCTGTATAACAAAGCGTTTTAGGTCGCAGCCTACCAGTCTGGTTTGCTAAAGACATCTTGGGGACACTTGGACCTAGGAATGCATTCCGCCCATTGCTTACCATTGCGTTTGTGGTTTGTAACTCACATTTTCTGGCTGTATTTGCTTTAGGCTGTCCAGCTTGAGTTCGTCCCTTCCGATGTTCAAACCGCATTTACTGTATTCTTCCACAAACTCGTTTTCTGTAAACAGGCCATTAAATCTTGCTTTTATCTTGTCACATTTGCTGTACATTCAAAAACTGTGGTGAAATGTCAAGCTCTCCGGGAGCTTGGTGCTTACTTTTCTTTCTCTGACTTCAAAGTTAGAGAATTTGTGACCATCGTGCTGAGTATCCATGTAAGAGAGGGCGTTTTTTTTTGTTTTTTTAATTCTTCTCCCTAGCACACCATAACAAGCATTGAAAATGCAATAGGTCTCGCCTTTGATTAAGTTAAAGCCATTTGCTTTGCTAATGGTATTGTATAGCAAAGCAAATGGCTTTAACTTAATGAAAGGCGAGACCTATTGCATTTTTAATGCTTGTTAGCATTGAAACAGGCTAAAACTCTGCTGTAAGCCCAGTCCCCTTTAAAAACAACCACTTGACCATGCTATGTCATCACACGAAACATACCAGACCAAAAACCATAATTTCGAAACCAATATATTGGGTTACCCATTATATATAAAATTTACATTCATCCTGCACATACTTCTGAGCATTGGCTGAAACTAAATACACAGACGGACAGGATAGTAACTTGCTCAGAAGCAGCAAAAAAGGAGAAAGAAGACGCAGGGTTCTTTTTTCACGGTGTGTTCATTGCTCGTTCTTTTTAGGTCTCGCGTGCGTTGCAGGGCAGAGCCCTGCTCCGCGAGAGATTTTGTAGGAGAGGATTTTCAGAAGAGTGCTTTAAGCCCCGCCCCTCATTTCCATTGGCTGGCGTCACCGTTTATGCTAAACGGTGGCCAGCCATTGGAAATGAGCTATCTATGTTGCCTCCCTTTGGCTTTTTGTGCCGGCCCACTTCGACTGGCTCGCCTGCTTTCCTTCTGTTGTAAGCGATTTCTTATCTTTATGGGGCCATGTGTTTAAACACATGGCCCCATAAAGACAAGCTCCGGCGCGATCCTCTTTCGCTTTCGGGACCGCGCTTGTTCGCTCAGTTATTTGCATTTCTGTGGCACGCAAAAACAATTCCGAGCCCTCACTTTGCAAACGCGTCTTCTTAAAGAAACACACACGCTCCTCTTTCCCGCTTTGTAAGTTTTCACCGCGATTACAATTGTCGGCAGATTGGCGCTAGAATGCTCCGAAGGGGCTGGCGTCGAGAAAACTCTCCAGGCCTGTTTGGCAGGCAAATTATGAAGTCGGTTCGGATTGAAGCCTTTAGCATTCCGCCTAAGTGCCGGTTCCACCTGCCTGAGCAGAGGCTGCAAAGAGCATTGTTAGAATTCAAGCATGCACCCGCGCTGTCACTACTAGTTCTCATGTAGGCAAGTTCATGCTCGGCGCAGTGCAAATCTTTGCTCTGTTGAGCGAGCGTCCGTCACGGGCGAGCTTGGCTGCCAGCCCAGGGTTGTCCTTTCCCCGCTACACCTGAATGAGTTATTGACGAGACTTTGCTACCTAAACAGAGTCAAGAAAGACTAGATGAAAAAAAATATAATTAAATTGTCTAATCAGTCAAATGTAGTCGGGGAATATAAAATATGTCTTTTGGTTTCCCTTTTCCTCTATTGTTCTCAGTGTGACGGCTGCTTTGCATGGGAGGACAGAGTCCCCATATTAATATTAACTAGATAGTCAATTTTCAAGGCTGGTCATTTTCATTTCTAGTTTACAGGTTTTAGGTGAGTAATTTTCATGTAGTATTTAGCCTTAAACATTTATTTGCAACAAAGTAAACACCATACAAACTGGTTCCCTTCATTCATATTTTGGTCTGCTGTGTAACAAAATTACAGCGCCTCAAGACATAATTTTCAAAAAAGCACTGAACCATAATCCATTGTCAAAACCCCTGGAATTTAGTGTGGATTTAACATAATTTAATGAGGCACATCTTGCCGCTCAATTGTAGGCCCTGCATTTCCACTGTTGTGGTAATAGTCTACATACACGTGAACGAACTTTTATGTCGGACGCTTGCCAAGACCTTTGCTTTTAATAAAAAGTATATATTATTCATACTCACGGACTGGGGCTGTCACTCAGCTCTCTTTATCCATTGGCCTACAATAGTACCATTTACATTTTGCTGCTGCCTACCGCAACATACAATGATGGGTGTATGCTTAGCCCACTTCAGTCATTGGCTTACTTGACTGTGAGCGACATGCAGCCTATTCTTACACAATGTGCACATCCGCACAATAAGTAGTCCCTTCATTGCCAGGGACTACTGATGCCGTGTGTGCTTTCACCTTTAAAAAAAAGTATATATTTTGATTTTAGACCATGTTTGTTTTCAAACAGTGCGTGCCTTCAAATAAAACAAGCATTTGCAATGCAATAGGTCTCTCATGCACGCAAGTTTAAGCTATTGACATTGTAAATGACAGTGCCTTTTATTTATGTTTTAAAAACGTAAACAAAAGTAAAAGGCAATGTTATTTACAATGTCAATAGCTCAAACTCGCGTAAATGCGAGACCCATTGCATTGCAAATGCTTGTTATTACATGGTTTTGTTGCATGAGTTTGTTGCTCAGTTGAGTAATTACAAGTTCATGCATGATTCCGCCCTCCTGGCTTGCCATCCTACAGTCTAGAATTGTCCTCATCTTGTCTATCTTGGGTGAGGCAGTAGGGGGTTCTTCCCCTTGTCTCAGGTGAGGTATCAGAGTCCTTTGTTTATTTTCCTTGGGTAAGGTGGCAGGGACCGCTGCCTCTTACCTCAGTGGTGTGAGGGCCTCCTTACCTCAGGTGAGGTAGCTGGGGCCTCTGTTCCTCGTCTCAGGTGAGGTATCAGAGTCCTTTGTTTATTTTCCTTGGGCAGGGACCGCTGCCTCTTACCTCGGTGGTGTGAGGGCCTTTTTTTTATATAGCGCGAACTTGACCCAAATCGGGTATCAGCGCGCTTTACATAGCACAAGTTGCATTACATGAGGACACATTCATTTTTGTTAGTCTCCTAGGGAGATTAAGTGATTTGCCCAGAATCACAGGTTGTTCAGCGTCATTGCGGAGACTCGAACCCAGTTCCCCAGATTCGCAGTCGAGCGCCCTAGCCGTTAGGCCAACTCCTCTCGGCCTCTGTGCCTTGTCTTAGGTGAGGTACCAGGGTCCTCGGTTTCTTATATCCTCAAGTCAGGGATGAGGGACCTCTGTTTCTTGCCTCGGGTTATCATTAGTACCTCCTCTGTTTCTTGCCATTGATGAGGTAGCAGGGACCGCTCTTTATGTCAGACGAGGTAGAAGGGCTCTCAGTTTCTTCCCTTCGGTGTGGGTAGCAGAGGCCCTCCCTTGCTAGCCTTGGATGAGGTAGCAGGGACTGAGTTTCTTCTTACCCAGGAGCCCCCAGTTTCTTGCCTCAGGTGAGGTAGCGTGGTCTAGACTTCTCTTCCCTAGGATGAGGGCTCGGCTCTGTTTTCTGCCTCGATGAGGTGTCACACCGTCGTCTCTTTCACTTTCCTTCTCTGTAATTCTGCTTCTCTGCCTCTGACTCATCGCCTCTCAGTGCTCGTTGCTTTGGGAACCCGAGAGTCATTAGCAACAAACAGAGGCAGCTCCAGCCCTGTGGGGACGCTGCTGCGTCAGAGGAACTTGTGTGAGTTCAGGACACACCTCAGTCACAAGATAGGTTACTCCTGAGCCAGACAGAGAGTGATACCCCTGCATCAGGAAATCCAGGGACACTGACATCAGAGCAGTGCACTCCTGCGTCAGGAGATCTGGAAACACCTGAGGCAGAGAGACTGGAAGTGTCCCACGTCAGGGAAATCTGGACACAGTGACATCAGGACAGTACACCCCAGCGTCAGAAGATCTGGACACCTGCCCCGCAGGATATGGAAACTCCATAACCCGAGAGGCTTGGACTGGCCTCTGTTGGGGAAATCCAGGCACCCTTGCATCAGGGGACACTCCTTCATCGGGGTAATCCAGGCACCCTTGCATCAGGGGACACTCCTGCATCGGGGTAATCCAGGCACCCTTGCATCAGGGGACAATCCTGCATTGGGGTAATCCAGGCACCCTTGCATCAGTGGACACTCCTGCGTCGGGGTAATCCAGGCACCCTTGCATCAGCGGACACTCCTTCATCGGGGTAATCCAGGCACCCTTGCATCAGGGGACACTCCTGCGTCGGGGTAATCCAGGCACCCTTGCATCAGCGGACACTCCTTCATCGGGGTAATCCAGGCACCCTTGCATCAGGGGACACTCCTGCAGCAGGGTAATAAAGGCACCCTTGCATCAGGGGACACTCCTGCATCGGGGTAATCCAGGCACCCTTGCATCAGGGGACACTCCTGCATCAGGGTAATAAAGGCACCCTTGCATCAGGGGACACTCCTGCATCGGGGTAATCCAGGCACCCTTGCATCAGGGGACACTCCTGCATCGGGGTAATCCAGGCACCCTTGCATCAGGGGACACTCCTGCATCGGGGTAATCCAGACATCCTTGCATCAGGGGACACTCCTGCATCGGGGTAATCCAGGCACCCTTGCATCAGGGTAATCCAGGCATCCTTGCATCAGGGGACTCTCCTGTATCGGGGTAATCCAGGCACCCTTGCATCAGGGGACACTCGTGCATCGGGGTAATCCAGACACCCTTGCATCAGGGGACACTCCTGCATCAGGGTAATAAAGGCACCCTTGCATCAGGGGACAATCCTGCATCGGGGTAATCCAGGCACCCTTGCATCAGGGGACACTCCTGCATCAGGGTAATAAAGGCACCCTTGCATCAGAGGACACTTCCGCATCGGGGTAATCCAGACACCCTTGCATCAGGGGACACTCCTGCATCGGGGTAATAAAGGCACCCTTGCATCAGGGGACACTCCTGCATCGGGGTAATCCAGGCACCCTTGCATCAGGGGACACTCCTGCATCGGGGTAATCCAGGCACCCTTGCATCAGGGGACACTCCTGCATCAGGGTAATAAAGGCACCCTTGCATCAGGGGACAATCCTGCATCGGGGTAATCCAGGCACCCTTGCATCAGGGGACACTCCTGCATCGGGGTAATCCAGGCACCCTTGCATCAGGGGACACTCCTGCATTGGGGTAATCCAGGCACCCTTGCATCAGTGGACACTCCTGCGTCGAGGTAATCCAGGCACCCTTACATCAGGGGACACTCCTGCGTCGGGGTAATCCAGGCACCCTTGCATCAGGGGACACTCCTGCAGCAGGGTAATAAAGGCACCCTTGAATCAGGGGACACTCCTGCATCGGGGTAATCCAGGCACCCTTGCATCAGGGGACACTCCTGCATCGGGGTAATGAAGGCATCCTTGCATCAGGGGACACTCCTGCATCGGGGTAATCCAGGCACCCTTGCATCAGGGGACACTCCTGCATCAGGGTAATCCAGGCACCCTTGCATCAGGGGACACTCCTTCATCGGGGTAATCCAGGCACCCTTGCATCAGGGGACACTCCTGCAGCAGGGTAATAAAGGCACCCTTGCATCAGTTGACACTCCTGCATCGGGGTAATCCAGGCACCCTTGCATCAGGGGACACTCCTGCATCGGGGTAATCCAGGCACCCTTGCATCAGGGGACACTCCTGCATCGGGGTAATCCAGGCACCCTTGCATCAGGGGACACTCCTGTATTGGGGTAATCCAGGCATCCTTGCATCAGGGGACTCTCCTGCATCGGGGTAATAAAGGCACCCTTGCATCAGGGGACACTCCTGCATCGGGGTAATCCAGGCACCCTTGCATCAGGGGACACTCCTGCATCAGGGTAATAAAGGCACCCTTGCATCAGGGGACACTCCTGCATCGGGGTAATCCAGACACCCTTGCATCAGGGGACACTCCTGCATCGGGGTAATAAAGGCACCCTTGCATCAGGGGACACTCCTGCATCGGGGTAATCCAGGCACCCTTGCATCAGGGGACACTCCTGCATCAGGGTAATAAAGGCACCCTTGCATCAGGGGACACTCCTGCATCGGGGTAATCCAGGCACCCTTGCATCAGGGGACAATCCTGCATCGGGGTAATCCAGGCACCCTTGCATCAGGAGACAATCCTGCATCGGGGTAATCCAGGCACCCTTGCATCAGGGGACACTCCTGCATCGGGGTAATCCAGGCACCCTTGCATCAGGGGACACTCCTGCATTGGGGAAATCCAGGCACCCTTGCATCAGTGGACACTCCTGCGTCGAGGTAATCCAGGCACCCTTACATCAGGGAACACTCCTGCGTCGGGGTAATCCAGGCACCCTTGCATCAGGGGATACTCCTTCATCGGGGTAATCCAGGCACCCTTGCATCAGGGGACACTCCTGCATCGGGGTAATCCAGGCACCCTTGCATCAGGGGACACTCCTGCATCGGGGTAATCCAGGCACCCTTGCATCAGGGGACACTCCTGCATCGGGGTAATCCAGGCACCCTTGCATCAGGGGACACTCCTGCATTGGGGTAATAAAGGCACCCTTGCTTCAGGGGACACTCCTGCATCGGGGTAATCCAGGCACCCTTGCATCAGGGGACACTCCTGCATCGGGGTAATCCAGGCACTCTTGCATCAGGGGACACTCTTGCATCGGGGTAATCCAGGCATCCTTGCATCAGGGGACACTCCTGCATCGGAGTAATCCAGGAACCCTTGCATCACGGGACACTCCTGCATCGGGGTAATCAAGGCATCCTTGCATCAGGGGACTCTCCTGCATCGGGGTAATAAAGGCACCCTTGCATCAGGGGACACTCCTGCATCGGGGTAATCCAGGCACCCTTGCATCAGGGGACACTCCTGCATCAGGGTAATAAAGGCACCCTTGCATCAGTGGACACTCCTGCATCGGGGTAATCCAGGCACCCTTGCATCAGGGGACAATCCTGCATCGGGGTAATCCAGGCACCCGTGCATCAGGGGGCAATCCTACATCGGGGTAATCCAGGCACCCTTGCATCAGGGGACACTCCTGCATCAGGGTAATAAAGGCACCCTTGCATCAGGGGACACTCCTGCATCGGGGTAATCCAGGCACCCTTGCATCAGGAGACAATCCTGCATCGGGGTAATCCAGGCACCCTTGCATCAGGGGACACTCCTGCATCGGGGTAATCCAGGCACCCTTGCATCAGGGGACACTCCTGCATTGGGGTAATCCAGGCACCCTTGCATCAGTGGACACTCCTGCGTCGAGGTAATCCAGGCACCCTTACATCAGGGAACACTCCTGCGTCGGGGTAATCCAGGCACCCTTGCATCAGGGGATACTCCTTCATCGGGGTAATCCAGGCACCCTTGCATCAGGGGACCTCCTGCAGCAGGGTAATCCAGGCACCCTTGCATCAGGGGACCTCCTGCAGCAGGGTAATCCAGGCACCCTTGCATCAGGGGACACTCCTGCATTGGGGTAATAAAGGCACCCTTGCATCAGGGGACACTCCTGCATTGGGGTAATAAAGGCACCCTTGCATCAGGGGACACTCCTGCATCGGGGTAATCCAGGCACCCTTGCATCAGGGGACACTCCTGCATCGGGGTAATCCAGGCACCCTTGCATCAGGGGACACTTTTGCATCGGGGTAATCCAGGCATCCTTGCATCAGGGGACACTCCTGCATCGGGGTAATCCAGGCACCCTTGCATCACGGGACACTCCTGCATCGGGGTAATCAAGGCATCCTTGCATCAGGGGAATCTCCTGCATCGGGGTAATAAAGGCACCCTTGCATCAGGGGACACTCCTGCATCGGGGTAATCCAGGCACCCTTGCATCAGGGCACAATCCTGCATCGGGGTAATCCAGGCACCCGTGCATCAGGGGGCAATCCTACATCGGGGTAATCCAGGCACCCTTGCATCAGGGGACACTCCTGCATCAGGGTAATAAAGTCACCCTTGCATCAGGGGACACTCCTGCATCGGGGTAATCCAGGCACCCTTGCATCAGGGGACACTCCTGCATCGGGGTAATCCAGGCACCCTTTCATCAGCGGACACTCCTGCATCGGGGTAATCCAGGCACCCTTGCATCAAGGGACAGTCCTGCATCGGGGTAATCCAGGCACCCTTGCATCAAGGGACACTCCTGCATCGGGGTAATCCAGGCACCCTTGCATCAGGGGACACTCCTGCATCGGGGTAATAAAGGCACCCTTGCATCAGGGGACAATCCTGCATCGGGTTAATCCAGGCACCCTTGCAACAGGGGACACTCCTGCATCGGGGTACTAAAGGCACCCTTGCAACAGGGGACACTCCTGCATCGGGGTAATAAAGGCACCCTTGCATCAGGGGACACTCCTGCATCGGGGTAATCCAGGCACCCTTGCATCAGGGGACACTCCTTCATCAGGGTAATCCAGGCACCCTTGCATCAGGGGACACTCCTGCATCGGGGTAATAAAGGCACCCTTGCATCAGGGGACACTCCTGCATCGGGGTAATCCAGGCACCCTTGCATCAGGGACACTTCTGCATCGGGGTAATCCAGGCACCTTTGCATCAGGGGACACTCCTGCATCGGGGTAATCCAGGCACCCTTGCTTCAGGGGACACTCCTGCATCTGGGTAATCCAGGCACCCATGCATCAGGGACACTCCTGCATCGGGGTAATCCGGGCACCCTTGCATCAGGGGACACTCCTTCATCGGGGTAATCCAGGCACCCTTGCATCAGGGGACACTCCTGCATCGGGGTAATCCAGGCACCCTTGCATCAGGGGACAATCCTGCATCGGGGTAATCCAGGCACCCTTGCATCAGGGGACACTCCTGCATCGGGGTAATCCAGGCACCCTTGCATCAGGGGACACTACTGCATCGGGGTAATCCAGGCACCCTTGCATCAGGGGACACTACTGCATCGGGGTAATCCAGACACCCTTGCATCAGGGGACACTCCTGCATCGGGGTAATCCAGGCACCCTTGCATCAGGGGACACTACTGCATCGGGGTAATCCAGACACCCTTGCATCAGGGGACTCCTGCATCGGGGTAATCCAGGTACCCTTGCATCAGGGGACACTCCTGCATCGGGGTAATCCAGGCACCCTTGCATCAGGGGACACTCCATCGGGGTAATCCAGGCACCCTTGCATCAGGGGACACTCCTTCATCGGGGTAATCCAGGCACCCTTAGATCAGGGGACACTCCTTCATCAGGGTAATCCAGGCACCCTTGCATCAGGGGACACTCCTGCATCGGGGTAATAAAGGCACCCTTGCATCAGGGGACACTCCTACGTCTGTGTAATCCAGGCACCCTTACATCAGGGGACACTCCTGCGTCGGGGTAATCCAGGCACCCTTGCATCAGGGGACACTCCTTCATCGGGGTAATCCAGGCACCCTTGCATCAGGGGACACGCCTGCATCGGGGTCATCCAGGCACCCTTGCATCAAGGGACACTCCTGCATCGGGGTAATAAAGGCACCCTTGCATCAGGGGACAGTCCTCCGTCTGTGTAATCCAGACACCCTTGCATCAGGGGACACTCCTGCATCGGGATAATCCAGGCACCCTTGCATCAGGGGACACTCCTGCGTCGGGGTAATCCAGGCACCCTTGCATCAGGGGACACTCCTGCGTCTGTGTAATCCAGGCACCCTTGCATCAGGGGACACTCCTGCGTCTGTGTAGTCCAGGCACCCTTGCATCAGGGGACACTCCTGCATCGGAGTAATGCAGGCACCCTTGCATCAGAGGACACTCCTGCAGCAGGGTAATCCAGGCACCCTTGCATCAGGGGACACTCCTGCAAGCAGGGTAATCCAGGCACCCTTGCATCAGGGGATACTCCTGCAGCAGGGTAATCCAGGCACCCTTGCATCAGGGGACACTCCTGCATCTGTGTAATCCAGGCACCCTTGCATCAGGGGATACCCCTGCATCGGTGTAATCCAGGAACCCTTGCATCGGGGGACACTCCTGCGTCTGTGTAATCCAGGCACCCTTGCATCAGGGATACCCTGCATCGGGGTAATCCAGGCACCCTTGCATCAGGGGACACTCCTGCATCGGGGTAATCCAGGCATCCTTGCATCAGGGGACACTCCTGCGTCTGTGTAATCCAGGCACCCTTGCATCAGGGGACACTCCTGTGTCTGTGTAATCCAGGCACCCTTGCATCAGGGGACACTCCTTCATCGGGGTAATCCAGGCACCCTTGCATCAGGGGACACTCCTTCATATGGGTAATCCAGGCACCCTTGCATCAGGGGACACTCCTTCATCGGGGTAATCCAGGCACTTTTGCATCAGGGGACACTCCTGCGTCGGGGTAATCCAGGCACCCTTGCATCAGGGGACACTCCTGCGTCTGTGTAATCCAGGCACCTTTGCATCAGGGGACACTCCTGCAGCAGGGTAATCCAGGCACCCTTGCATCAGAGGACACTCCTGCGTCTGTGTAATCCAGGCACCCTTGCATCAGGGGTACCCCTGCATCGGGGTAATCCAGGCACCCTTGCATCAGGGGACACTCCTGCGTCTGTGTAATCCAGGCTCCCTTGCATCAGGGGACACTCCTGTGTCTGTGTAATCCAGACACCCTTGCATCAGGGGACACTCCTGCATCGGGGGTAATCCAGGCATCCTTGCATCAGGGGACACTCCTGCGTCTGTGTAATCCAGGCACCCTTGCATCAGGGGACTCTCCTGCATCGGGGTAATAAAGGCACCCTTGCATCAGGGGACACTCCTGCATCGGGGTAATCCAGGCACCCTTGCATCAGGGGACACTCCTGCATCAGGGTAATAAAGGCACCCTTGCATCAGTGGACACTCCTGCATCGGGGTAATCCAGGCACCCTTGCATCAGGGGACAATCGTGCATCGGGGTAATCCAGGCACCCGTGCATCAGGGGGCAATCCTACATCGGGGTAATCCAGGCACCCTTGCATCAGGGGACACTCCTGCATCAGGGTAATAAAGGCACCCTTGCATCAGGGGACACTCCTGCATCGGGGTAATCCAGGCACCCTTGCATCAGGAGACAATCCTGCATCGGGGTAATCCAGGCACCCTTGCATCAGGGGACACTCCTGCATCGGGGTAATCCAGGCACCCTTGCATCAGGGGACACTCCTGCATTGGGGTAATCCAGGCACCCTTGCATCAGTGGACACTCCTGCGTCGAGGTAATCCAGGCACCCTTACATCAGGGAACACTCCTGCGTCGGGGTAATCCAGGCACCCTTGCATCAGGGGATACTCCTTCATCGGGGTAATCCAGGCACCCTTGCATCAGGGGACCTCCTGCAGCAGGGTAATCCAGGCACCCTTGCATCAGGGGACCTCCTGCAGCAGGGTAATCCAGGCACCCTTGCATCAGGGACACTCCTGCATTGGGGTAATAAAGGCACCCTTGCATCAGGGGACACTCCTGCATTGGGGTAATAAAGGCACCCTTGCATCAGGGGACACTCCTGCATCGGGGTAATCCAGGCACCCTTGCATCAGGGGACACTCCTGCATCGGGGTAATCCAGGCACCCTTGCATCAGGGGACACTCTTGCATCGGGGTAATCCAGGCATCCTTGCATCAGGGGACACTCCTGCATCGGGGTAATCCAGGCACCCTTGCATCACGGGACACTCCTGCATCGGGGTAATCAAGGCATCCTTGCATCAGGGAATCTCCTGCATCGGGGTAATAAAGGCACCCTTGCATCAGGGGACACTCCTGCATCGGGGTAATCCAGGCACCCTTGCATCAGGGCACAATCCTGCATCGGGGTAATCCAGGCACCCGTGCATCAGGGGGCAATCCTACATCGGGGTAATCCAGGCACCCTTGCATCAGGGGACACTCCTGCATCAGGGTAATAGTCACCCTTGCATCAGGGGACACTCCTGCATCGGGGTAATCCAGGCACCCTTGCATCAGGGGACACTCCTGCATCGGGGTAATCCAGGCACCCTTTCATCAGCGGACACTCCTGCATCGGGGTAATCCAGGCACCCTTGCATCAAGGGACAGTCCTGCATCGGGGTAATCCAGGCACCCTTGCATCAAGGGACACTCCTGCATCGGGGTAATCCAGGCACCCTTGCATCAGGGGACACTCCTGCATCGGGGTAATAAAGGCACCCTTGCATCAGGGGACAATCCTGCATCGGGTTAATCCAGGCACCCTTGCAACAGGGGACACTCCTGCATCGGGGTACTAAAGGCACCCTTGCAACAGGGGACACTCCTGCATCGGGGTAATAAAGGCACCCTTGCATCAGGGGACACTCCTGCATCGGGGTAATCCAGGCACCCTTGCATCAGGGGACACTCCTTCATCAGGGTAATCCAGGCACCCTTGCATCAGGGGACACTCCTGCATCGGGGTAATAAAGGCACCCTTGCATCAGGGGACACTCCTGCATCGGGGTAATCCAGGCACCCTTGCATCAGGGGACACTTCTGCATCGGGGTAATCCAGGCACCTTTGCATCAGGGGACACTCCTGCATCGGGGTAATCCAGGCACCCTTGCTTCAGGGGACACTCCTGCATCTGGGTAATCCAGGCACCCATGCATCAGGGGACACTCCTGCATCGGGGTAATCCGGGCACCCTTGCATCAGGGGACACTCCTTCATCGGGGTAATCCAGGCACCCTTGCATCAGGGGACACTCCTGCATCGGGGTAATCCAGGCACCCTTGCATCAGGGGACAATCCTGCATCGGGGTAATCCAGGCACCCTTGCATCAGGGGACACTCCTGCATCGGGGTAATCCAGGCACCCTTGCATCAGGGGACACTACTGCATCGGGGTAATCCAGGCACCCTTGCATCAGGGGACACTACTGCATCGGGGTAATCCAGACACCCTTGCATCAGGGGACACTCCTGCATCGGGGTAATCCAGGCACCCTTGCATCAGGGGACACTACTGCATCGGGGTAATCCAGACACCCTTGCATCAGGGGACTCCTGCATCGGGGTAATCCAGGTACCCTTGCATCAGGGGACACTCCTGCATCGGGGTAATCCAGGCACCCTTGCATCAGGGGACACTCCATCGGGGTAATCCAGGCACCCTTGCATCAGGGGACACTCCTTCATCGGGGTAATCCAGGCACCCTTAGATCAGGGGACACTCCTTCATCAGGGTAATCCAGGCACCCTTGCATCAGGGGACACTCCTGCATCGGGGTAATAAAGGCACCCTTGCATCAGGGGACACTCCTACGTCTGTGTAATCCAGGCACCCTTGCATCAGGGGACACTCCTTCATCGGGGTAATCCAGGCACCCTTAGATCAGGGGACACTCCTTCATCAGGGTAATCCAGGCACCCTTGCATCAGGGGACACTCCTGCATCGGGGTAATAAAGGCACCCTTGCATCAGGGGACACTCCTACGTCTGTGTAATCCAGGCACCCTTGCATCAGGGGACACTCCTTCATCGGGGTAATCCAGGCACCCTTGCATCAGGGGACACTCCTGCATCGGGGTCATCCAGGCACCCTTGCATCAAGGGACACTCCTGCATCGGGGTAATAAAGGCACCCTTGCATCAGGGGACAGTCCTCCGTCTGTGTAATCCAGACACCCTTGCATCAGGGGACACTCCTGCATCGGGATAATCCAGGCACCCTTGCATCAGGGGACACTCCTGCGTCCGGGGTAATCCAGGCACCCTTGCATCAGGGGACACTCCTGCGTCTGTGTAATCCAGGCACCCTTGCATCAGGGGACACTCCTGCGTCTGTGTAGTCCAGGCACCCTTGCATCAGGGGACACTCCTGCATCGGAGTAATGCAGGCACCCTTGCATCAGAGGACACTCCTGCAGCAGGGTAATCCAGGCACCCTTGCATCAGGGGACACTCCTGCAAGCAGGGTAATCCAGGCACCCTTGCATCAGGGGATACTCCTGCAGCAGGGTAATCCAGGCACCCTTGCATCAGGGGACACTCCTGCATCTGTGTAATCCAGGCACCCTTGCATCAGGGGATACCCCTGCATCGGTGTAATCCAGGAACCCTTGCATCGGGGGACACTCCTGCGTCTGTGTAATCCAGGCACCCTTGCATCAGGGGATACCCTGCATCGGGGTAATCCAGGCACCCTTGCATCAGGGGACACTCCTGCATCGGGGTAATCCAGGCATCCTTGCATCAGGGGACACTCCTGCGTCTGTGTAATCCAGGCACCCTTGCATCAGGGGACACTCCTGTGTCTGTGTAATCCAGGCACCCTTGCATCAGGGGACACTCCTTCATCGGGGTAATCCAGGCACCCTTGCATCAGGGGACACTCCTTCATATGGGTAATCCAGGCACCCTTGCATCAGGGGACACTCCTTCATCGGGGTAATCCAGGCACTTTTGCATCAGGGGACACTCCTGCGTCGGGGTAATCCAGGCACCCTTGCATCAGGGGACACTCTTGCGTCTGTGTAATCCAGGCACCTTTGCATCAGGGGACACTCCTGCAGCAGGGTAATCCAGGCACCCTTGCATCAGAGGACACTCCTGCGTCTGTGTAATCCAGGCACCCTTGCATCAGGGGTACCCCTGCATCGGGGTAATCCAGGCACCCTTGCATCAGGGGACACTCCTGCGTCTGTGTAATCCAGGCTCCCTTGCATCAGGGGACACTCCTGTGTCTGTGTAATCCAGACACCCTTGCATCAGGGGACACTCCTGCATCGGGGTAATCCAGGCATCCTTGCATCAGGGACACTCCTGCGTCTGTGTAATCCAGGCACCCTTGCATCAGGGGACTTTCCTGCGTCTGTGTAATCCAGGCACCCTTGCATCAGGGGACACTCCTTCATTCGGGTAATCCAGGCACCCTTGCATAAGGGGACAATCCTTCATCGGTGTAATTCAGGCACCCTTGCATCAGGGGACAATCCTTCATCGGGGTAATCCAGGCACCCTTGCATCAGGGGACACTCCTGCATCGGGGTAATCCAGGCACCCTTGCATCAGGGAATACTCCTGCATCAGGGTAATCCAGGCACCCTTGCATCAGGGGACACTCCTGCGTCGGGGTAATCCAGGCACCCTTGCATCAGGGGACACTCCTGCATAGGGGTAATCCAGACACCCTTGCATCAGGGGACACTCCTGCATTAGGGTAATCCAGGCACCCTTGCATCAGGGGACACTCCTGCAGCAGGGTAATCCAGGCGCCCTTACATCAGGGGACACTCCTGCATCGTGGTAATCCAGGCACCCTTGCATCAGGGGACACTCCTGCAGCAGGGTAATCCAGGCACCCTTGCATCAGGGGACACTCTTGCATCGGAGTAATGCAGGCACCCTTGCATCAGGGGACACTGCTGCGTCTGGGTAATCCAGGCACCCTTGCATCAGATGACACTCCTGCATCGGGGTAATCCAGACACCCTTTCATCAGGGGACACTCCTGCGTCTGGGTAATCCAGGCACCCTTGCTTCAGGGGACACTCCTGCATCTGGGTAATCCAGGCACCCATGCATCAGGGGACACTCCTGCATCGGGGTAATCCGGGCACCCTTGCATCAGGGGACACTCCTTCATCGGGGTAATCCAGGCACCCTTGCATCAGGGGACACTCCTGCATCGGGGTAATCCAGGCACCCTTGCATCAGGGGACAATCCTGCATCTGGGTAATCCAGGCACCCTTGCATCAGGGGACACTCCTGCATCGGGGTAATCCAGGCACCCTTGCATCAGGGGACACTACTGCATCGGGGTAATCCAGACACCCTTGCATCAGGGGACACTCCTGCATCGGGGTAATCCAGGCACCCTTGCATCAGGGGACACTACTGCATCGGGGTAATCCAGACACCCTTGCATCAGGGGACTCCTGCATCGGGGTAATCCAGGTACCCTTGCATCAGGGGACACTCCTGCATCGGGGTAATCCAGGCACCCTTGCATCAGGGGACACTCCATCGGGGTAATCCAGGCACCCTTGCATCAGGGGACACTCCTTCATCGGGGTAATCCAGGCACCCTTGCATCAGGGGACACTCCTTCATCGGGGTAATCCAGGCACCCTTGCATCAGGGGACACTCCTGCATCGGGGTAATAAAGGCACCCTTGCATCAGGGGACACTCCTACGTCTGTGTAATCCAGGCACCCTTACATCAGGGGACACTCCTGCGTCGGGGTAATCCAGGCACCCTTGCATCAGGGGACACTCCTTCATCGGGGTAATCCAGGCACCCTTGCATCCAGGGGACATGCCTGCATCGGGGTCATCCAGGCACCCTTGCATCAAGGGACACTCCTGCATCGGGGTAATAAAGGCACCCTTGCATCAGGGGACAGTCCTCCGTCTGTGTAATCCAGACACCCTTGCATCAGGGGACACTCCTGCATCGGGATAATCCAGGCACCCTTGCATCAGGGGACACTCCTGCGTCGGGGTAATCCAGGCACCCTTGCATCAGGGGACACTCCTGCGTCTGTGTAATCCAGGCACCCTTGCATCAGGGGACACTCCTGCATCTGTGTAATCCAGGCACCCTTGCATCAGGGGACACTCCTGCGTCTGTGTAATCCAGGCACCCTTGCATCAGGGGACAATCCTGCATCGGGGTAGTCCAGGCACCCTTGCATCAGGGGACACTCCTGCATCGGGGTAATGCAGGCACCCTTGCATCAGAGGACACTCCTGCAGCAGGGTAATCCAGGCACCCTTGCATCAGGGGACACTCCTGCAAGCGGGGTAATCCAGGCACCCTTGCATCAGGGGATACTCCTGCAGCAGGGTAATCCAGGCACCCTTGCATCAGGGGACACTCCTGCGTCTGTGTAATCCAGGCACCCTTGCATCAGGGGATACCCCTGCATCGGTGTAATCCAGGAACCCTTGCATCAGGGGACACTCCTGCGTCTGTGTAATCCAGGCACCCTTGCATCAGGGGATACCCTGCATCGGGGTAATCCAGGCACCCTTGCATCAGGGGACACTCCTGCATCAGGGTAATCCAGGCATCCTTGCATCAGGGGACACTCCTGCGTCTGTGTAATCCAGGCACCCTTGCATCAGGGGACACTCCTGCGTCTGTGTAATCCAGGCACCCTTGCATCAGGGGACACTCCTTCATCGGGGTAATCCAGGCACCCTTGCATCAGGGGACACTCCTTCATATGGGTAATCCAGGCACCCTTGCATCAGGGGACACTCCTTCATCGGGGTAATCCAGGCACCCTTGCATCAGGGGACACTCCTTCATCGGGGTAATCCAGGCACTCTTGCATCAGGGGACACTCCTGCGTCGGGGTAATCCAGGCACCCTTGCATCAGGGGACACTCCTGCGTCTGTGTAATCCAGGCACCTTTGCATCAGGGGACACTCCTGCAGCAGGGTAATCCAGGCACCCTTGCATCAGAGGACACTCCTGCGTCTGTGTAATCCAGGCACCCTTGCATCAGGGGTACCCCTGCATCGGGGTAATCCAGGCACCCTTGCATCAGGGGACACTCCTGCAGCAGGGTAATCCAGGCACCCTTGCATCAGAGGACACTCCTGCGTCTGTGTAATCCAGACACCCTTGCATCAGGGGACACTCCTGCATCGGGGTAATCCAGGCATCCTTGCATCAGGGGACACTCCTGCGTCTGTGTAATCCAGGCACCCTTGCATCAGGGGACTTTCCTGCGTCTGTGTAATCCAGGCACCCTTGCATCAGGGGACACTCCTTCATTCGGGTAATCCAGGCACCCTTGCATAAGGGGACAATCCTTCATCGGGGGTAATCCAGGCACCCTTGCATCAGGGGACACTCCATCAGGGTAATCCAGGCACCTTTGCATTAGGGTACACTCCTTCATCGGGGTAATCCAGGCACCCTTGCATCAGGGGACACTCCTGCATCGGGGTAATCCAGGCACCCTTGCATCAGGGGATACTCCTGCATCAGGGTAATCCAGGCACCCTTGCATCAGGGGACACTCCTGCGTCGGGGTAATCCAGGCACCCTTGCATCAGGGGACACTCCTGCATAGGGGTAATCCAGACACCCTTGCATCAGGGGACACTCCTGCATTAGGGTAATCCAGGCACCCTTGCATCAGGGGACACTCCTGCAGCAGGGTAATCCAGGCGCCCTTACATCAGGGGACACTCCTGCATCGTGGTAATCCAGGCACCCTTGCATCAGGGGACACTCCTGCAGCAGGGTAATCCAGGCACCCTTGCATCATGGGACACTCTTGCATCGGAGTAATCCAGGCACCCTTGCATCAGGGGACACTGCTGCGTCTGGGTAATCCAGGCACCCTTGCATCAGATGACACTCCTGCATCGGGGTAATCCAGACACCCTTTCATCAGGGGACACTCCTGCGTCTGGGTAATCCAGGCACCCTTGCATCAGGAGACACTCCTGCATCGGGGTAATCCAGGCACACTTGCATCAGGGGACAATCCTGCATCGGGTTAATAAAGGCACCCTTGCATCAGGGGACAATCCTGCATCGGGGTAATAAAGGCACCCTTGCATCAAGGAACAATCCTGCATCGGGGTAATCCAGGCACCCTTTCATCAGTGGACACTCCTGCGTCTGTGTAATCCAGGCACCCTTGCATCAGGGGACACTCCTGCATCGGGGTAATCCAGGCACCCTTGCATCAGGGGACACTCCTGCATCGGGGTAATCCAGGCACCCTTGCATCAGGGGACAATCCTGCATCGGGGTAATAAAGGCACCCTTGCATCAGGGGACAATCCTGCATCGGGGTAATCCAGGCACCCTTGCATCAGGGAACACTCCTGCATCAGGGTAATAAAGGCACCCTTGCATCAGGGGACAATCCTGCATCGGGGTAATCCAGGCACCCTTGCATCAGGGGACACTCCTGCGTCTGTGTAATCCAGGCACCCCTGCATCAGGGGGCACTCCTGCATCGGGGAAATCCAGACATCCTTGCATCAGGGGACTCTCCTGCATCGGGGTAATAAAGGCACCCTTGCATCAGGGGACACTCCTGCATCAGGGTAATCCAGGCACCCTTGCATCAGGGGACACTCCTGCATCAGGGTAATAAAGGCACCCTTGCATCAGGGGACAATCCTGCATCGGGGTAATCCAGGCACCCTTGCATCAGGGGATACCCTGCATCGGGGTAATCCAGGCACCCTTGCATCAGGGGACACTCCTGCATCGGGGTAATCCAGGCATCCTTGCATCAGGGGACACTCCTGCGTCTGTGTAATCCAGGCACCCTTGCATCAGGGGACACTCCTGTGTCTGTGTAATCCAGGCACCCTTGCATCAGGGGACACTCCTTCATCGGGGTAATCCAGGCACCCTTGCATCAGGGGACACTCCTTCATATGGGTAATCCAGGCACCCTTGCATCAGGGGACACTCCTTCATCGGGGTAATCCAGGCACTTTTGCATCAGGGGACACTCCTGCGTCGGGGTAATCCAGGCACCCTTGCATCAGGGGACACTCCTGCGTCTGTGTAATCCAGGCACCTTTGCATCAGGGGACACTCCTGCAGCAGGGTAATCCAGGCACCCTTGCATCAGAGGACACTCCTGCGTCTGTGTAATCCAGGCACCCTTGCATCAGGGGTACCCCTGCATCGGGGTAATCCAGGCACCCTTGCATCAGGGGACACTCCTGCGTCTGTGTAATCCAGGCTCCCTTGCATCAGGGGACACTCCTGTGTCTGTGTAATCCAGACACCCTTGCATCAGGGGACACTCCTGCATCGGGGTAATCCAGGCATCCTTGCATCAGGGGACACTCCTGCGTCTGTGTAATCCAGGCACCCTTGCATCAGGGGACTTTCCTGCGTCTGTGTAATCCAGGCACCCTTGCATCAGGGGACACTCCTTCATTCGGGTAATCCAGGCACCCTTGCATAAGGGGACAATCCTTCATCGGGGTAATCCAGGCACCCTTGCATCAGGGGACAATCCTTCATCGGGGTAATCCAGGCACCCTTGCATCAGGGGACACTCCTGCATCGGGGTAATCCAGGCACCCTTGCATCAGGGGATACTCCTGCATCAGGGTAATCCAGGCACCCTTGCATCAGGGGACACTCCTGCGTCGGGGTAATCCAGGCACCCTTGCATCAGGGGACACTCCTGCATAGGGGTAATCCAGACACCCTTGCATCAGGGGACACTCCTGCATTAGGGTAATCCAGGCACCCTTGCATCAGGGGACACTCCTGCAGCAGGGTAATCCAGGCGCCCTTACATCAGGGGACACTCCTACATCGTGGTAATCCAGGCACCCTTGCATCAGGGGACACTCCTGCAGCAGGGTAATCCAGGCACCCTTGCATCAGGGGACACTCTTGCATCGGAGTAATGCAGGCACCCTTGCATCAGGGGACACTGCTGCGTCTGGGTAATCCAGGCACCCTTGCATCAGATGACACTCCTGCATCGGGGTAATCCAGACACCCTTTCATCAGGGGACACTCCTGCGTCTGGGTAATCCAGGCACCCTTGCTTCAGGGGACACTCCTGCATCTGGGTAATCCAGGCACCCATGCATCAGGGGACACTCCTGCATCGGGGTAATCCGGGCACCCTTGCATCAGGGGACACTCCTTCATCGGGGTAATCCAGGCACCCTTGCATCAGGGGACACTCCTGCATCGGGGTAATCCAGGCACCCTTGCATCAGGGGACAATCCTGCATCGGAGTAATCCAGGCACCCTTGCATCAGGGGACACTCCTGCATCGGGGTAATCCAGGCACCCTTGCATCAGGGGACACTACTGCATCGGGGTAATCCAGGCACCCTTGCATCAGGGGACACTACTGCATCGGGGTAATCCAGACACCCTTGCATCAGGGGACTCCTGCATCGGGGTAATCCAGGTACCCTTGCATCAGGGGACACTCCTGCATCGGGGTAATCCAGGCACCCTTGCATCAGGGGACACTCCATCGGGGTAATCCAGGCACCCTTGCATCAGGGGACACTCCTTCATCGGGGTAATCCAGGCACCCTTGCATCAGGGGACACTCCTTCATCTGGGTAATCCAGGCACCCTTGCATCAGGGGACACTCCTGCATCGGGGTAATAAAGGCACCCTTGCATCAGGGGACACTCCTTCGTCTGTGTAATCCAGGCACCCTTACATCAGGGGACACTCCTGCGTCGGGGTAATCCAGGCACCCTTGCATCAGGGGACACTCCTTCATCGGGGTAATCCAGGCACCCTTGCATCAGGGGACACTCCTGCATCGGGGTCATCCAGGCACCCTTGCATCAAGGGACACTCCTGCATCGGGGTAATAAAGGCACCCTTGCATCAGGGGACAGTCCTCCGTCTGTGTAATCCAGACACCCTTGCATCAGGGGACACTCCTGCATCGGGATAATCCAGGCACCCTTGCATCAGGGGACACTCCTGCGTCGGGGTAATCCAGGCACCCTTGCATCAGGGGACACTCCTGCGTCTGTGTAATCCAGGCACCCTTGCATCAGGGGACACTCCTGCGTCTGTGTAGTCCAGGCACCCTTGCATCAGGGGACACTCCTGCATCGGGGTAATGCAGGCACCCTTGCATCAGAGGACACTCCTGCAGCAGGGTAATCCAGGCACCCTTGCATCAGGGGACACTCCTGCAAGCAGGGTAATCCAGGCACCCTTGCATCAGGGGATACTCCTGCAGCAGGGTAATCCAGGCACCCTTGCATCAGGGGACACTCCTGCGTCTGTGTAATCCAGGCACCCTTGCATCAGGGGATACCCCTGCATCGGTGTAATCCAGGAACCCTTGCATCAGGGGACACTCCTGCGTCTGTGTAATCCAGGCACCCTTGCATCAGGGGACACTCCTGCATCGGGGTAATCCAGGCATCCTTGCATCAGGGGACACTCCTGCGTCTGTGTAATCCAGGCACCCTTGCATCAGGGGACACTCCTGTGTCTGTGTAATCCAGGCACCCTTGCATCAGGGGACACTCCTTCATCGGGGTAATCCAGGCACCCTTGCATCAGGGGACACTCCTTCATATGGGTAATCCAGGCACCCTTGCATCAGGGGACACTCCTTCATATGGGTAATCCAGGCACCCTTGCATCAGGGGACACTCCTTCATCGGGGTAATCCAGGCACTCTTGCATCAGGGGACACTCCTGCGTCGGGGTAATCCAGGCACCCTTGCATCAGGGGACACTCCTGCGTCTGTGTAATCCAGGCACCTTTGCATCAGGGGACACTCCTGCAGCAGGGTAATCCAGGCACCCTTGCATCAGAGGACACTCCTGCGTCTGTGTAATCCAGGCACCCTTGCATCAGGGGTACCCCTGCATCGGGGTAATCCAGGCACCCTTGCATCAGGGGACACTCCTGCGTCTGTGTAATCCAGGCTCCCTTGCATCAGGGGACACTCCTGCGTCTGTGTAATCCAGACACCCTTGCATCAAGGGACACTCCTGCATCGGGGTAATCCAGGCATCCTTGCATCAGGGGACACTCCTGCGTCTGTGTAATCCAGGCACCCTTGCATCAGGGGACTTTCCTGCGTCTGTGTAATCCAGGCACCCTTGCATCAGGGGACACTCCTTCATTCGGGTAATCCAGGCACCCTTGCATAAGGGGACAATCCTTCATCGGGGTAATCCAGGCACCCTTGCATCAGGGGACACTCCATCAGGGTAATCCAGGCACCTTTGCATTAGGGTACACTCCTTCATCGGGGTAATCCAGGCACCCTTGCATCAGGGGACACTCCTGCATCGGGGTAATCCAGGCACCCTTGCATCAGGGGATACTCCTGCATCAGGGTAATCCAGGCACCCTTGCATCAGGGGACACTCCTGCGTCGGGGTAATCCAGGCACCCTTGCATCAGGGGACACTCCTGCATAGGGGTAATCCAGACACCCTTGCATCAGGGGACACTCCTGCATTAGGGTAATCCAGGCACCCTTGCATCAGGGGACACTCCTGCAGCAGGGTAATCCAGGCGCCCTTACATCAGGGGACACTCCTGCATCGTGGTAATCCAGGCACCCTTGCATCAGGGGACACTCCTGCAGCAGGGTAATCCAGGCACCCTTGCATCAGGGGACACTCTTGCATCGGAGTAATCCAGGCACCCTTGCATCAGGGGACACTGCTGCGTCTGGGTAATCCAGGCACCCTTGCATCAGATGACACTCCTGCATCGGGGTAATCCAGACACCCTTTCATCAGGGGACACTCCTGCGTCTGGGTAATCCAGGCACCCTTGCATCAGGAGACACTCCTGCATCGGGGTAATCCAGGCACACTTGCATCAGGGGACAATCCTGCATCGGGTTAATAAAGGCACCCTTGCATCAGGGGACAATCCTGCATCGGGGTAATAAAGGCACCCTTGCATCAAGGGACAATCCTGCATCGGGGTAATCCAGGCACCCTTTCATCAGGGGACACTCCTGCGTCTGTGTAATCCAGGCACCGTTGCATCAGGGGACACTCCTGCATCGGGGTAATCCAGGCACCCTTGCATCAGGGGACACTCCTGCATCGGGGTAATCCAGGCACCCTTGCATCAGGGGACAATCCTGCATCGGGGTAATAAAGGCACCCTTGCATCAGGGGACAATCCTGCATCGGGGTAATCCAGGCACCCTTGCATCAGGGAACACTCCTGCATCAGGGTAATAAAGGCACCCTTGCATCAGGGGACAATCCTGCATCGGGGTAATCCAGGCACCCTTGCATCCAGGGGACACTCCTGCGTCTGTGTAATCCAGGCACCCCTGCATCAGGGGGCACTCCTGCATCGGGGAAATCCAGACATCCTTGCATCAGGGGACTCTCCTGCATCGGGGTAATAAAGGCACCCTTGCATCAGGGGACACTCCTGCATCAGGGTAATCCAGGCACCCTTGCATCAGGGGACACTCCTGCATCAGGGTAATCAAGGCACCCTTGCATCAGGGGACAATCCTGCATCGGGGTAATCCAGGCACCCTTGCATCAGGGGACACTCCTGCATCGGGGTAATCCAGGCACCCTTGCATCAGGGGACACTCCTGCATTGGGGTAATCCAGGCACCCTTGCATCAGTGGACACTCCTGCGTCGAGGTAATCCAGGCACCCTTACATCAGGGGACACTCCTGCGTCGGGGTAATCCAGGCACTCTTGCATCAGGGGACACTCCTTCATCGGGGTAATCCAGGCACCCTTGCATCAGGGGACACTCCTGCAGCAGGGTAATAAAGGCACCCTTGCATCAGGGGACACTCCTGCATCGGGGTAATCCAGGCACCCTTGCATCAGGGGACACTCCTGCATCAGGGTAATAAAGGCACCCTTGCATCAGCGGACACTCCTGCATCGGGGTAATCCAGGCACCCTTGCATCAGGGGACACTCCTGCATCGGGGTAATTCAGGCACCCTTGCATCAGGGGACACTCTTGCATCAGGGTAATCCAGGCATCCTTGCATCAGGGGACACTCCTTCATCGGGGTAATCCAGGCACCCTTGCATCAGGGGACACTCCTGCATCTGGGTAATAAAGGCACCCTTGTATCAGGGGACACTCCTGCATCGGGGTAATCCAGGCACCCTTGCATCACGGGACACTCCTGCATCAGGGTAATAAAGGCACCCTTGCATCAGGGGACACTCCTGCATCGGGATAATCCAGACACCCTTGCATCAGGGGACACTCCTGCATCGGGGTAATAAAGACACCCTTGCATCAGGGGACACTCCTGCTTCGGGGTAATCCAGGCACCCTTGCATCAGGGGACACTCCTGCATCGGGGTAATCCAAGCACCCTTGCAACAGGGGACAATCCTACATCGGGGTAATCCAGGCACCCTTGCATCAGGGGACACTCCTGCATCGGGGTAATCCAGGCACCCTTGCATCAGGGGACACTCCTGCATCGGGGTAATCCAGGCACCCTTGCATCAGGGGACACTCCAGCATCAGGGTAATCCAGGCACCCTTGCATCAGGGGACACTACTGCATCGGCGTAATCTAGGCACCCTTTCATCAGCGGACACTCCTGCATCGGGGTAATCCAGGCACCCTTGCATCAGGGGACAATCCTGCATCGGGATAATCCAGGCACCTTTGCATCAAGGGACACTCCTGCATCAGGGTTATCCAGGCACCCTTGCATCAGGGGACACTCCTGCATCGGGGTAATCCAGATACCCTTGCATCAGGGGACACTCCTGCATCAGGGTAATAAAGGCACCCTTGCATCAGGGGACAATCCTGCATCGGGTTAATCCAGGCACCCTTGCATCAGGGGACACTCCTGCATCGGGGTAATAAAGGCACCCTTGCATCAGGGGACACTCCTGCATCGGGGTAATCCAGGCACCCTTTGTAGGAGAGTAGGATCTGCCTCTTATGTTGCCCCCACTTTTTTTCTGATGTTAGCACTGGTTTCTGGCTATAGTCTGGCTGGGTCCCTGCCAATCAGGGCCCCAGCCTCTCTGTTCTCTCTAAACGACATGGAGTGCCCTCTAGGTGCACTAGTGATTGGATACTGTGGTGCCTTATGAGTCCCTAGTATATGGTACCTTAGGTACCAAGGGCATAGGTACTTCACAGGCCTCCCAGGGGCTGCAGCATATGTTATGCCACCCCTGGGAAGCAGTCTAAATCTGACACCACAGGCCTGCTACTGCAGCCTGGGTGAGGTGGTGCTAGCACCCCTCACTGAGATATAGGTTTCCTATATCTCTCCTGCACACACATATAAACCTATCAGTCACCCCTAAGGCAGGCCCTATCAATCCTGAGGGCAGGGTGCTTGGCTTCTATGTGAGGGGGTGCCTCTGCATGAGCAGGGCCCCTCTGCAGTTCTCAGAGTCCATTCTCTGGTGCTGTTTGTGGATGCGGTTAAACCATATACTCTTAAGTGCATTATATCCTCGCGGTGAATGCTAACTTTGGAATGGCTGCATCAAAACATGTCGTGTTTGGTGTCAAACATCTTGGAATACTACCCCCCGCCAATCTTGGCGGCGGGGGTAGCATTCCACCCTTCTAGAGGAGAAGACATGTACCTGCTGTGGAAACGCGGTAGAATCCTAAAGAGCCCTGGCATCACAAAATGGATGCCACCAGTCACAGACACTGGGCTGCCCTCCTGCTGATGACCGAAACTCGCAGTGGAGGAAGCCCAACAATAGGCATCCTGTCACAGGGAGGTGTAACCACCTCCCAGACAGGGTTTAGTGTATTGGGGCTGGGTGGGTGCACTCTTAGAGTGCTTTGAAGTCCTGCACTGGGGGAGCAGAAGGCTCCTCTGTGCATATGCCAGTTCAAACCAGCTCAGGGGCTACCTGCCCCTGCTCTGGCGCGAAACTGGACAAAGGGGAAGTGGGTGTAGCCACCCCTCCCTTGACCCTCCCATAGGTGGGGTCATAGAGCTAGTCCATCCCCCTTTTTAGTATAAGAGGGGAACCTTGCCATTGCAAAGCAGATAACCCCTGGACGACGCTCTACAGAAGAATCCTGGCCCTTCGACGTTCCACTACCTTTGGAAAACAGAAGAATCTCCCTTGGAGTCAAGGAGTGACTCCCCTGCTTGGCAGGCACCAAAAACGACAACGACGGTCGCAAACTACGCCGCTCCCGCCGGAGTCCGAAGTCCCTGCAGCCCAGGAAGTGGATTTCCTGACCTCTCCCAGGCCATCGTGAGTCCCCAGCGAAGCTGAGGCAAGTGGACCCCACGAGTAACGAGGAACCGCGACCCTGGGTACCGTGCACTATTGTCGAGTGCAACCCCTTCACAACGTTCTACGAACCTGTGCTTTGGACCACGTGTGGTCCCGACCTCCAGCAGGAATCCCTCCGAAGATCAGAGGCCTACACCGTCCCGAGTGACCGTGGGCCCCTGTTGAGTGATTCCGCCCGAGGTGTCTTCGCGATCCCTTGCCCGCTGGCTTGTGGGTCCCCAGAAGACTTCTTAAAGAAACCAAAGGGCTCCCTGGTTGCTCCAGGCCTGCCCTGACTTACCCTCGCTGGGTGAGTTCCTCAGACCTTGCTGGTCTGCGCCATCGACTTTCCTTCATCTCCCCGAGACTTGCGGCTGCCAAGGCTTGTTGGCTCCGATCGAGTTGCCGACACTGCAGTCAGCTGCAGACGTCGAGGACACACCGAATCCAGCTCCTGGTCGTCGTCGACGCCTCCTGGACCACGTGGCTGAAGAGTCAAGGCACCCGCAACCGACCTGAAGCGACCGACGACGGTGGGCATCCATCTTCCTTGCCCCGGGTCACTGCCAAGTGACTTTGAACACTGTCCCCTCTGCTTTCAGGTCATCCTTCTTCAGAATCCAGGCTTGGATTCCACCGGACACTTCTTCAGCTCCCGCAAGCAGCAAGTCTTCTTTGTTCGCCATTGAAAACGACGCCGCGACCCGACACCAAAGGACACCTGTGCACCCGGCTTCCCTGGGTGAGGTAACTCCAGCACTACGGTGCTCCTGTGGGTGTGGGCCCTAGAACTACTTACCCTGTAAGTGACTTGCTTGTAGGTTCTCCCGAAGTCTCCTAGAACTCTTAATTTCCAACCGCGACTTGCCCCATTGAAGTCAACGGCGATCCGCGCCTGTGTATCTACACTGCACGCGTCCCCCGTGGGTCCTTTACTTACCTGCCTTGGGTGGTTTCGTGAGGCCCCAGCACTTCTGAAGGCCCTAGGCCTTGTCTCCCTGCAAGTCGTTGTCCCTAAGTCTCTTACTTAGTATATGGTCTGGTACGCCCCTAGGGCCCCAGCCATATTTTGTGCTTAACTTATTGTGAAACGTTGATTTGTGCATATGTTTGTCTTCTAATCTCATAAAGAGATTAGTAGAGAGTTATTTAGAAATAAATACATATATATTTGATATATATACCTGTGTGGTGTCTTTTCATTTGGTGATTCAAGAGATTATATGGTAAAACAAGCTGCTTTACATTCCTCCGAGACTTAGCCTGAAGGCTGCTCTCCACAGCTACCACTAGGATAGCTTTCTTTAAAAGGTTGTCTTAAACCTATCTACCATAAGAGTCGATTTGCCCTGGTGCAAGGTGTCCACTTTAATTAGTGAACAGCATATACCAGGCCAACGTCTCACACCCTTGCATCAGGGGACACTCCTGCATCGGGGTAATCCAGGCACCCTTGCATCAGGGGACACTCCTGCATCAGGGTAATCCAGGCACCCTTGCATCAGGGGACACTCCTGCATCGGGGTAATCCAGGCACCCTTGCATCAGGGGACACTCCTGCATCGGGGTAATCCAGGCACCCTTGCATCAGGGGACACTCCTGCATCGGGGTAATCCAGGCACGCTTGCATCAGAGGACACTCCTTCATCGGGGTAATCCAGGCACCCTTGCATCAGGGGACACTCCTTCATCGGGGTAATCCAGGCACCCTTGCATCAGGGGACACTCCTTCATCGGGGTAATCCAGGCACCCTTGCATCAGGGGACACTCCTGCATCGGGGTAATCCAGGCACCCTTGCATCAGGGGACACTCCTGCATCGGGGTAATCCAGGCATCCTTGCATCAGGGGACAATCCTGCATCGGGGTAATCCAGGCACCCTTGCATCAGGGGACACTCCTGCGTCGGGGTAATCCAGGCACCCTTGCATCATGGGACACTCCTGCATCGGGGTAATAAAGGCACCCTTGCATCAGGGGACTCCTGTGTCTGTGTAATCCAGGCACCCTTACATCAGAGGACACTCCTGCGTCGGGGTAATCCAGGCACCCTTGCATCAGGGGACACTCCTTCATCGGGGTAATCCAGGCACCCTTGCATCAGGGGACACTCCTGCGTCGGGGTAATCCAGTCACCCTTGCATCAAGGGACACTACTGCATCGGGGTAATAAAGGTACCCTTGCATCAGGGGACACTCCTGCGTCTGTATAATCCAGGCACCCTTGCATCAGGGGACACTCCTGCATCGGGGTAATCCAGGCACCCTTGCATCAGGGGACACTCCTGCATCGGGGTAATCCAGGCACCCTTGCATCAGGGGACACTCCTGCGTTTGTGTAATCCAGGCACCCTTGCATCAGGGGACACTCCTGCGTCTGTGTAATCCAGGCACCCTTGCATCAGGGGACACTCCTGCATCGGGGTAATGCAGGCACCCTTGCATCAGGGGACACTCCTGCAGCAGAGTAATCAAGGCACCCTTGCATCAGGGGACACTCCTGCAGCAGGGTAATCCAGGCACCCTTGCATCAGGGGACACTCCTGCATCTGTAATCCAGGCACCCTTGCATCAGGGGATACCCCTGCATCGGGGTAATCCAGGCACCCTTGCATCAGGGGACACTCCTGCATCTGTGTAATCCAGGCACCCTTGCATCAGGGGATACCCTGCATCGGGGTAATCCAGGCACCCTTGCATCAGGGGACACTCCTGCATCGGGGTAATCCAGGCATCCTTGCATCAGGGGACACTCCTGCGTCTGTGTAATCCAGGCACCCTTGTATCCGGGAACACTCCTTCATCGGGGTAATCCAGGCACCCTTGCATCAGGGGACACTCCTTCATCGGGGTAATCCAGGCACCCTTGCATCGGGGGAAACTCCTGCATCGGGGTAATCCAGGTATCCTTGCATCAGGAGATACTCCTGCATTGGGGTAATCCAGGTATCCTTGCATCAGGGGACACTCCTGCATCGGGGTAATCCAGGCACCCTTGCATCAGGGGACACTCCTGCGTCTGGGTAATCCAGGCACCCTTGCATCAGGGGACACTCCTGCATCGGGGTAATCCAGGCACCCTTGCATAAGCAGACACTCCTTCTTCGGGGTAATAAAGGCATCCTTTCATCAGGAGACACTCCTGCATTGGGGTAATCCAGGTATCCTTGCATCAGGGGACACTCCTGCATCGGGGTAATCCAGGCACCCTTGCATCAGGGGACAATCCTGCATCGGGGTAATCCAGGCACCCTTGCATCAGGGGACACTCCTGCATCGGGGTAATCCAGGCACCCTTGCATCAGGGGACACTCCTGCATCGGTAATCCAGGCATCCTTTCATCAGGGGACACTCCTGCATCAGGGTAATCCAGGCATCCTTTCATCAGGGTACACTCCTGCATCGAGGTAATAAAGGCACCCTTGCATCAGGGGACACTCCTGCGTCGGGGTAATAAAGGCATCCTTTCATCAGGAGACACTCCTGCATTGGGGTAATCCAGGTATCCTCGCATCAGGGGACACTCCTGCATCGGGGTAATCCAGGCATCCTTGCATCAGGGGACAATCCTGCATCGGGGTAATCTAGGCACCCTTGCATCAGGGGACACTCCTGCATCGGGGTAATCCAGGCACCTTTGAATCAGGGGACACTCCTGCATCAGGGTAATCCAGGCACCCTTGCATCAGGGGACACTCCTGCATCGGGGTAATCCAGACACCCTTGCATCAGGGGACACTCCTGCATCGGGGTAATAAAGGCACCCTTGCATCATCGGACACTCCTGCGTCTGTGTAATCCAGGCACCCTTGCATCAGGGGACACTCCTGCATCGTGGTAATCCAGGCACCCTTGCATCAGGGGACACTCCTGCATCGGGGTAATCCAGGCACCCTTGCATCAGGGGACACTCCTGCGTTTGTGTAATCCAGGCACCCTTGCAACAGGGGACACTCCTGCGTCTGTGTAATCCAGGCACCCTTGCATCAGGGGACACTCCTGCATCTGTAATGCAGGCACCCTTGCATCAGGGGATACCCCTGCATCGGGGTAATCCAGGCACCCTTGCATCAGGGGACACTCCTGCGTCTGTGTAATCCAGGCACCCTTGCATCAGGGGATACCCTGCATCGGGGTAATCCAGGCACCCTTGCATCAGGGGACACTCCTGCATCGGGGTAATCCAGGCATCCTTGCAACAGGGGACACTCCTGCGTCTGTGTAATCCAGGCACCCTTGTATCAGGGGACACTCCTGTGTCTGTGTAATCCAGGCACCCTTGCATCAGGGGACACTCCTTCATCGGGGTAATCCAGGCACCCTTGCATCAGGGGACACTCCTTCATCGGGGTAATCCAGGCACCCTTGCATCAGGGGACAATCCTGCATCGGGGTAATCCAGGCACCCTTGCATCAGTGGACACTCCTGCATCGGAGTAATCCAGGCACCCTTGCATCAGGGGAAACTCCTGCATCGGGGTCATCCAGGCTCCCTTTCATCAGGAGATACTCCTGCATTGGGGTAATCCAGGTATCCTTGCATCAGGGGACAATCCTGCATCGGGGTAATCCAGGCACCCTTGCATCAGGGGACACTCCTGCGTCTGGGTAATCCAGGCACCCTTGCATCAGGGGACACTCCTGCATCGGGGTAATCCAGGCACCCTTGCATAAGCAGACACTCCTTCGTTGGGGTAATAAAGGCATCCTTTCATCAGGAGACACTCCTGCATTGGGGTAATCCAGGTATCCTTGCATCAGGGGACACTCCTGCATCGGGGTAATCAAGGCACCCTTGCATCAGGGGACAATCCTGCATCGGGGTAATCCAGGCACCCTTGCATCAGGGGACACTCCTGCATCAGGGTAATCCAGGCATCCTTTCATCAGGGGACACTCCTGCATCAGGGTAATCCAGGCATCCTTTCATCAGGGTACACTCCTGCATCGAGGTAATACAGGTATCCTCGCATCAGGGGACACTCCTGCAGCAGGGTAATCCAGGCACCCTTGCATCAGGGGACACTCCTGCGGCAGGGTAATGCAGGCACCCTTGCATCAAGGGACACTCCACGTCTGTGTAACCGAGGCACCCTTGCATCAGGGGACACTCCTGCTTCTGTGTAATCCAGGGACCCTTGCATCAGGGGACACTCCTGCATCGGGGTAATCCAGGCACCCTTGCATCAGGGGACACTCCTGCATCGGGGTAATCCAGGCACCCTTGCATCAGGGGACACTCCTGCGTCTGTGTAATCCAGGCACCCTTGCATTAGGGGATACCCCTGCATCGGGGTAATCCAGGCACCCTTGCATCAGGGGACACTCCTGCATCGGGGTAATCCAGGCACCCTTGCATCAGGGGACACTCCTTCATCGGGGTAATCCAGGCACCGTTGCATCAGGGGACACTCCTGCATCGGGGTAATCCAGGCACCCTTGCATCAGGGGACACTCCTTCATCGGGGTAATCCAGGCACCCTTGCATCCGGGGACACTCCTGCATCAGGGTAATCCAGGCACCCTTGCATCAGGGGACACTCCTTCATCGGGTAATCCAGGCACCCTTGCATCAGGGGACACTCCATCGGGGTAATCCAGGCACCCTTGCATTAGGGGACACTCCTGCGTCGGGGTAATCCAGGCACCCTTGCATCAGGGGACACTCCTGCATCGGGGTAATAAAGGCACCCTTGCATCAGGGGACACTCCTGCGTCTGTGTAATCCAGGCACCCTTACATCAGGGGACACTCCTGCGTCTGGGTAATCCAGGCACCCTTGCATCAGGGGACACTCCTGCATCGGGGTAATCCAGGCACCCTTGCATAAGCAGACACTCCTTCGTTGGGGTAATAAAGGCATCCTTTCATCAGGAGACACTCCTGCATTGGGGTAATCCAGGTATCCTTGCATCAGGGGACACTCCTGCATCGGGGTAATCAAGGCACCCTTGCATCATGGGACAATCCTGCATCGGGGTAATCCAGGCACCCTTACATCAGGGGACACTCCTGCATCAGGGTAATCCAGGCATCCTTTCATCAGGGGACACTCCTGCATCAGGGTAATCCAGGCATCCTTTCATCAGGGTACTCTCCTGCATCGAGGTAATACAGGTATCCTCGCATCAGGGGACACTCCTGCATCGGGGTAATCCAGGCATCCTTGCATCAGGGGACAATCCTGCATCGGGGTAATCTAGGCACCCTTGCATCAGGGGACACTCCTGCATCGGGGTAATCCAGGCACCCTTGAATCAGGGGACACTCCTGCATCAGGGTAATCCAGGCACCCTTGCATCAGGGGACACTCCTGCATCGGGGTAATCCAGACACCCTTGCATCAGGGGACACTCCTTCATCGGGGTAATCCAGGCACCCTTGCATCAGGGGACACTCCTACATCGGGGTAATCCAGGCACCCTTGCATCAGGGGACACTCCATCGGGGTAATCCAGGCACCCTTGCATCAGGGGACACTCCTGCATCGGGGTAATCCAGGCACCCTTGCATCAGGGGACACTCCTTCATCGGGGTAATCCAGGCACCCTTGCATCCGGGGACACTCCTGCATCAGGGTAATCCAGGCACCCTTGCATCAGGGGACACTCCTTCATCGGGTAATCCAGGCACCCTTGCATCAGGGGACACTCCTTCATCGGGGTAATCCAGGCACCCTTGCATCAGGGGACACTCCTGCGTCGGGGTAATCCAGGCACCTTTGCATCAGGGGACACTCCTGCATCGGGGTAATAAAGGCACCCTTGCATCAGGGGACACTCCTGCGTCTGTGTAATCCAGGCACCCTTACATCAGGGGACACTCCTGCGTCGGGGTAATCCAGGCACCCTTGCATCAGGGGATACTCCATCGGGGTAATCCAGGCACCCTTGCATCAGGGGACACTCCTGCGTCGGGGTAATCCAGGCACCCTTGCATCAGGGGACACTCCTGCATCGGGGTAATAAAGGCACCCTTGCATCAGGGGACACTCCTGCTTCTGTGTAATCCAGGGACCCTTGCACCAGGGGACACTCCTGCATCGGGGTAATCCAGGCACCCTTGCATCAGGGGACACTCCTGCGTCGGGGTAATCCAGGCACCCTTGCATCAGGGGACACTCCTGCGTCTGTGTAATCCAGGCACCCTTGCATCAGGGGACACTCCTGCGTCGGGGTAATCCAGGCACCCTTGCATCAGGGGACACTCCTGCATCGGGGTAATAAAGGCACCCTTGCATCAGGGGACACTCCTGCATCGGGTAATTCAGGCACCCTTGCATCAGGGGACACTCCTTCATCGGGGTAATCCAGGCACCCTTACCATCAGGGGACACTCCCGCATCGGGGTAATCCAGGCACCCTTGCATCAGGGGACACTCCTGCATCGGGGTAATCCAGGCACCCTTGCATCAGGGGACACTCCCGCATCGGGGTAATCCAGGCACCCTTGCATCAGGGGACACTCCCGCGTCGGGGTAATCCAGGCACCCTTGCATCAGGGGACACTCCTGCATCAGGGTAATCCAGGCACCCTTGCATCAGAGGACACTCACGCATCGGGGTAATCCAGGCACCCTTGCATCAGGGGACACTCCTGCATCGGGGTAATCCAGGCACCCTTGCATCAGGGGACACTCCTGCATCAGGGTAATCCAGGCACCCTTGCATCAGGGGACACTACCGCATCGGGGTAATCCAGGCACCCTTGCATCAAGGGACACTCCTGCATCGGGGTAATCCAGGCACCCTTGCATCAGGGGACACTCCTGCATCGGGGTAATCCAGTCACCCTTGCATCAGGGGACACTCCTGCATCAGGGTAATCCAGACACCCTTGCATCAGGGGACAATCCTGCATCGGGGTAATCCAGGCACCCTTGCATCAGTGGACACTCCTGCATCGGAGTAATCCAGGCACCCTTGCATCAGGGGAAACTCCTGCATCGGGGTAATCCAGGCACCCTTTCATCAGGAGACACTCCTGCATTGGGGTAATCCAGGTATCCTTGCATTAGGGGACACTCCTGCATCGAGGTAATCCAGGCACCCTTGCATCAGGGGACAATCCTGCATCGGGGTAATCCAGGCACCCTTGCATCAGGGGACACTCCTGCGTCTGGGTAATCCAGGCACCCTTGCTTCAGGGGACACTCCTGCATCAGGGTAATCCAGGCACCCTTGCATAAGCAGACACTCCTTCATCGGGGTAATCCAGGCACCCTTGCATCAGGGGACACTCCCGCATCGGGGTAATCCAGGCACCCTTGCATCAGGGGACACTCCTGTATCGGGGTAATCCAGGCACCCTTGCATCAGGGGACACTCCCGCATCGGGGTAATCCAGGCACCCTTGCATCAGGGGACACTCCTGCATCAGGGTAATCCAGGCACCCTTGCATCAGGGGACACTCCCGCATCGGGGTAATCCAGACACCCTTGCATCAGGGGACACTCCTGCATCGGGGTAATCCAGGCACCCTTGCATCAGGGGACACTCCTGCATCGGGGTAATCCAGGCACCCTTGCATCAGGGGACACTCCTGCATCAGGGTAATCCAGACACCCTTGCATCAGGGGACAATCCTGCATCGGGGTAATCCTGGCACCCTTGCATCAGTGGACACTCCTGCATCGGAGTAATCCAGGCACCCTTGCATCAGGGGAAACTCCTGCATCGGGGTAATCCAGGCACCCTTGCATCAGGGGACACTCCTGCATCGGGGTAATCCAGGCACCCTTGCATCAGGGGACACTCCTGCATCAGGGTAATCCAGACACCCTTGCATCAGGGGACAATCCTGCATCGGGGTAATCCTGGCACCCTTGCATCAGTGGACTCTCCTGCATCGGAGTAATCCAGGCACCCTTGCATCAGGGGAAACTCCTGCATCGGGGTAATCCAGGCACCCTTTCATCAGGAGACACTCCTGCATTGGGGTAATCCAGGTATCCTTGCATTAGGGGACACTCCTGCATCGAGGTAATCCAGGCACCCTTGCATCAGGGGACACTCCTGCGTCTGGGTAATCCAGGCACCCTTGCATCAGGGGACACTCCGGCATCAGGGTAATCCAGGCACCCTTGCATAAGCAGACACTCCGTCGGGGTAATAAAGGCATCCTTTCATCAGGAGACACTCCTGCATTGGGGTACTCCAGGTATCCTTGCATCAGGGGACACTCCTGCATCGGGGTAATCCAGGCACCCTTGCATCAGGGGACAATCCTGCATCGGGGTAATCCAGGCACCCTTGCATCAGGGGACACTCCTGCATCGGAGTAATCCAGGCACCCTTGCATCAGGGGACACTCCTGCATCAGGGTAATCCAGGCATCCTTTCATCAGGGGACACTCCTGCATCAGGGTAATCCAGGCATCCTTTCATCAGGGTACACTCCTGCATCGAGGTAATAAAGGCACCCTTGCATCGGGGACACTCCTGCGTCGGGGTAATAAAGGCATCCTTTCATCAGGAGACACTCCTGCATTGGGGTAATCCCGGTATCCTTGCATCAGGGGACACTCCTGCAGCAGGGTAATCCAGGCACCCTTGCATCAGGGGACACTCCTGCAGCAGGGTAATCCAGGCACCCTTGCATCAGGCGACACTCCTGCAGCAGGGTAATCCAGGCACCCTTGCATCAAGGGACACTCCTGCATTGGGGTAATCCAGGCACCCTTGCATCAGTGGACACTCCTGCATCGGGGTAATCCAGGCACCCTTGAATCAGGGGACACTCCTGCATCAGGGTAATCCAGGCACCCTTGCATCAGGGGACACTCCTGCATCGGGGTAATCCAGACACCCTTGCATCAGGGGACACTCCTGCATCGGGGTAATCCAGGCACCCTTGCATCAGGGGACACTCCTTCATCGGGGTAATCCAGGCACCCTTGCATCAGGGGACACTCCTGCAGCAGGGTAATCCAGGCACCCTCGCATCCGGGGACACCCCTGCATCGGGGTAATCCAGGCACCCTTGCATCAGGGGACACTCCTGCATCAGGGTAATCCAGGCATCCTTGCATCAGAGGACACTCCTGCGTCTGTGTAATCCAGGCACCCTTGCATCAGGGGACACTCCTGCGTCTGTGTAATCCAGGCACCCTTGCATCAGGGGACACTCCTGCAGCAGGGTAAACCAGGCACCCTTGCATCAGAGGACACTCCTGCATCGGGGTAATCCTGGCACCCTTGCATCAGGGGACACTCCTGCGTCTGTGTAATCCAGGCACCCTTGCATCAGGGGACACTCCTGCAGCAGGGTAATCCAGGCACCCTTGCATCAGGGGACACTCCTGCAGCAGGGTAATCCAGGCACCCTTGCATCAGGGGACACCCCTGCATCGGGGTAATCCACGCACCCTTGCATCAGGGGACTGTGAGAAGTTGGCCTGGTATATGCTGTCCACTAGGTATAGTGGGCACCTTGCACCAGTCCAAACGACCCTTATTGATGATTAGGTTAAAGACAACCTTTATTGAAAGCTATCCTAGTGGTAGCTATGGATAGCAGCCTTCAGGCTAACTCTCAAAGGAATGTAAAGCAGCTTGGTTTACCAGATTATAACCTCCTGAATGACCAAATGAAAGGAGAACCACACAAGGTATATATAAAATATATGTATTTATTTCTAAACACTCTCTACTAATCTCTTTATGAGATTAGAGAACAAGGCACACAATTACACAGTACTAGAACGACAGTAAATAGCACAATATACAATGGGCCCCAGGGGGGGGACCAAACCATATACTAAGAAAGTGGTATAAGAACCACGACTTGACTAGACACAGTGCCTAGAGCACGTAGAATCGCTGGGACCCCAAAGAACCTCCCAAGGCAGTGACACAGCAAGACCCACGGAGGACGGGTGCAGTGTGGGAAGACAGACGCGAGCTCCGTACAACTCTATGGGAAAGTCGCGGTTGGAAATTTAGAGTTTAAGGACACTTCGGAGAGGACTTCAAGCAAACCCAGTTAAACTTAGAAGGTTCTAGGGCCAGCACCCTTGTGAGTACCGAGGTACCTGTGTTACCTAGCCCAGGGAAGCCGGGTGCATAGGGGTCAAGTGGTGTCGGAAACCCTCGTCGTTTTCTATGGCGTGATGCGAAGAAGTGCTGCTACCGTGGAGAAGAAAAGTGTCCGCCAAGCCTGGATCGGAGATGAGGAGAACCTGAAAGCAGAGGGGACAAAGTCTGGATCACTTCACGTGACCAGGAGCGGAGCAATCGAATGCCCACCGATGTCGGGTGCCTCAGGTGCGAAGAGGTGAAGCTTGACTCTGCAGCCACGGGGACCAGGAGACGTCGACGATGACCAGGATCCGCAGGTGAGCTGTCCCACGAAGGATGTCGAGAGCTGAGGGGTCAGTTTCCGGATTGGAGACCAACAAGCCTTGGCAACTGCAACCCACGCGGTCAGAGTTATGATGCTTCTGTGATGACCAGCAAGGTCCTGGGGACTCCCCAAGCGATGGAGAGTCAGGGCACGTCTGGAGCAACCAGGGAAGCCCATTGAAAGTTAAAGTTGCCTTCTCAGGGACCCACAGGTCAACGGACCAGGGATTGCGAAGGGACCTTGTGAGAAGTTGGCCTGGTATATGCTGTTCACTAGTTAAAGTGGACACCTTGCACCAGTACAATTCGACTCTTATGGTAAGTAGGTTTAAGACAACCTTTATAGAAAGCTATCCTAGTGGTAGCCGTGGAGAGCAGCCTTCAGGCTAAGTCTTGGAGGAATGTAAAGCAGCTTGTTTTACCACACAATCTCTTGAATCACCAAATGAAAAGACACCACACAGTTATATATATCAAATATATATGTATTTATTACTAAACAACTCTCTACTAATCTCTTTATGAGATTAGAAGTCAGGAACATATGCACAAATCAACGTTTCACAATAAATTAAGCACAAATATGGCTGGGGCCCTAGGGGCGTACCAGACCATATACTAAAAAAGAGACTTAAGAACAACGACTTGCAAAGGGACAAGGCCTAGGGCCTTCAGAAGTGTTGGGGCCTCACGAAACCACCCAAGGCAGGTAAGTAAAGGACCCACGGGGGACGCGTGCAGTGCGTGAACACGGGCGCGGATCGCCGTAGACTTCAATGGGGCAAGTCGCGGTTGGAAATTAAGAGTTTAAGGGCACTTCGGGAGTAGCTACAAGCAAGTCACTTACAGGGTAAGTAGTTCTAGGGCCAACACCCACAGGAGCACCGTAATGCTGGAGTTACCTCACCCAGGGAAGCTGGGTGCATAGGTGTCCTTTGGTGTCGGGTCGCGGCGTCGTTTTCAATGGGAGCCAATGAAGACTTGCTGCTTGTGAAGTCCGAAGAAGTGTCCGGTGGAATCCAAGCCTGTATTCGGAAGAAGGAAGACCTGAAAGCAGAGGGGACAGTGTTCAAAGTCACTGGGCAGTGACTCGGGGCAAGGAAGATGAATGCCCACCTTCGTCGGCAGATTCAGGTCGTTCACGGGTGTCTTGACTCTTCGGCCACGAGGTCCAGGAGGCGTCGACGACGACCAGAAGCTGGATTCGGCATGTCCCACGAAGTCTGCAGCTGACTGCGGTGTCGGCAACCCGATTGGAGCCAACAAGCCTTGGTAGCAGCAAGTCTTGTGGAAAGCGTACAAAGTCAATGGTGCAGACCAGCAAGGTCTGGGGAACTCACCCAGCGAGGGTAAGTCAGGGCAGGCCTGGAGCAACCAGGGGAGCCCTTTGGTTCTTTAGAAAAGTCTTCTGGGGACCCACAAGCCGGCTGGCAAGGGATCGCGAAGACGCCTCGGGAGGATTCCTTCAACAGGGGCCCACGGTCACTCGGGACGGGGTAGGCCTCTGATCTTCGGAGGGATTCCTGCTAGAGGCTGGGACCACACGTGGTCCAAAGCACAGGTTCGTAGAACGTCGTGAAGGGGTTGCACCCGACAATAGTGCACGGTACCCAGGGACTGCGGTTCCTCGTCACTCGTGGGGTCCACTGGCCTCCGCTTCGCTGGGGACTCACGATGGCCTTGGAGAAGTCAGGAAATCCTCGTCTTGGGCTGCAGGGACCTCGGGCTCCGGCGGGAGCGGCGTAGTTTGCGACCGTCGTTGTAGTTTTTGGTGCCTGCCAAGCAGGGGAGTCACTCCTTGACTCCAAGGGAGATTCTTCAGTCTTCCAGAGGTAGTGGATCGTCGAAGGTCCAGGATTCTTCTTCAGAGCGTCGTCCAGGTGTATCTAGCAATGCACAGGTTCCCCCTCTTATACTAAAAGAAAGGGAGGGACTAGCTCTATGACCCCACCTATGGGAGGGTCAGGGGAGTGGGTGGCTACACCCACTTCCCTTTGTCCAGTTTCGCGCCAGAGCAGGGGCAGGTAGCCCCTGAGCTGGTTTGGACTGGCATATGCACAGAGGAGCCTTCTGCTCCCCCAGTGCAGGACTTCAAAGCACTCTAGGAGTGCACCCACCCAGCCCCAATACACTAAACCCTGTCTGGAAGGTGGTCACACCCTCCTGTGACAGGATACCTATTGTTGGGCTTCCTCCACTGCGAGTTTCGGTCATCAGCAGGAGGGCAGCCCAGTGTCTGTGACTGGTGGCATCCATTTTGTGATGCCAGGGCTCTTCAGGATTCTACCGCGTTTCCACAGTAGGTACATGTCTATCCCTCTAGAAGGGTGGAATGCTACCCCTGCCGCCAGAACTGGCGGGGGGTAGTATTCCAAGATGTTTGACACCAAACACGACATGTTTCCGTGCAGCCATCCCAAAGTTAGCATTTAACGCGAGGTTATAATGCGCTTAAGAGTATATGGTCAGGCTCCACTACAAACAGCCTCAGAGAAGGGTCTCAGAATGCTGCAGAGGGGCTCTGCTCATGCAGGGGCACCCTCTCACATAGGAACCAAGCACTCTGCCTTCAGGATTGATAAGGCCTGCCATAGGAGTGACTTATAGGTTTATATGTGTGTATCTATGTAGTGATATAGGTAGCCTATATCACAGTAAGGGGTGCATGCACCACCTTACCCAGGCTGCAGTAGCAGGCCTGTGGTGTCAGATTTAGTCTGCTTCCCAGGGGTGGCATAATACATGCTTCAGCCCCTGGTAGGCCTGTGAAGTACCTATGCCCTTGGCACCTAAGGTACCATATACTAGGGACTCATAAGGTACCACAGTATCCAATCACTAGTGCACCTAGAGTGAACTCCAAGTCGTTTAGAGAGAACAGAGAGGCTGGGGCCCTGATTGGCAGGATCCCAGCCTGACTATAGCCAGAAACCAGTGTAAACATCAGGAAAAAAAGTGGGGGCAACATAAGAGGCAGATCCTACTCTCTTACAGACCTCGAGAGGAATCACACAATACCAGCCCACGGGACACTCGTGGAGTGTAGGCCAGTAATCTTCGGTGTAAACACTGCTCGGGGCTTGGACTACAAGTAGCCCAAAGCACAGCCTCAGGGATCGCCTAGAAGCATATGCTGCTGCAAATGTGCACGGTGTCCAGGGGTTCGGGTTGCACGGTCCCCACGAGGGCTGCGGGTCTCAGGTTTGCTGAGAGCACTAGTCGGCCTCGGGGAAGCTTGGGCACCCACCTCCTGTGTTGCAAAATCTTCGGAGTCCGTCGGGAGCTGCGTAGATGCAAACCGGTCAGATGCGTTGAGGTGCCTGCGTTGCAGGGGAGTAACTCCTTTACTCCAAGGGAGATTCTTCAGTCGTCCAGCAAAGCGTAGATCGTCGAAGGTTACTTGGTTTCTGTAGCAGAGTTTAGTCCAGGTAAAATCTAAAGTCCTGTAGTCAGGGGTTCCTACTTTATACCCAAGGAAGGGGTGGGACAAACTCTGGGGACCCACCTTTGGGAGAGTCAGGACAGAGGGGTGGCTACACCCATGTCCTTTGTCCAGTTTCGCGCCAGAGCAGGGGCTGAGTGCCCCTGCAACCGGTTTGAGCTGGACTATGCACAGGGACACCAAATGTGCCCCCAGTGCAGACATCAAAGCACTCTTGGAGTGCACCCACCCAGCCCCAATACACTAAAGCCTGTCTGGGAGGTGGTCACACCTCCCTGTGACAGGAAACCTATTGTCAAGCCTTCCCCTGCCGGAGTTTCGTCCAGCAGCAGGAGGGCAGACTCGTGTCTGTGGCTGGCAGCATCCATTTTGTGATGCCAGGGCTCTGTGAAGCTGGTACCGGGTGTACCGGTGCTGTCATATTTCTCCCTCTAGGAGGGAGGAATCATACCTCCCACACCAGTTACTGGTGTGGAGGTATGATTCCAAGGTGTTTGACACCAAACACGACATAATTCCTTGCAGCCATTTTAAAGTTAGCATTTACCGCGAGGTTATAATGCACTTAAGTATATAAGGTTGGCTGCATCACAGACAACCCCGGAATAGTGGTTCCGAAGGCTGCAGAGGGGCTCTGCTCATGCATGGGCACCCTCTCACATAAAACCCAGCACCCTGCCTTCAGGATTGATAAGGCCTGCCATAGGGGTGACTGATAGGCTTATATGTGCAGTGATCAGGATAGATATAGTGAACCTATATCTAAGTAAGGGGTGCAGGCACCACCTTACACAGGTTGCAGTGGCAGACCTGTTGTGTCATTTTGGATGGCCTCTCAGGGGTGGCATAATACATGCTGCAGCCCCTGGGAGGCCTCTGGGGTACCTATGCCCTGGGTACATAGTATGCCATATACTAGGGACTTATAAGGGTACCCCAAAATCCAATCTGGAGTGTACCTAAAGTACATGCAATCAATTTAGAGGAGAAAGCAGATAGACTGGGGTCCTGAATAGCAGGATCCCAGTCAGACTAAGTCGAAAACAGTGAAACATCAGCAAAAAGTGGGGGTAACTATAAGAAGCAGATCCTACTCTCCTACAGAGCGCCCATAGATGAGGGTTTAACATGCATTCAACCATGGTGGGGTGGTAGTGGTGGAGCACCCATTGATGAGTGGTCACCATGCATCTAACCACCCAGGGGTGGTAGTGGTGGAGCGCCCATTGATGAGGGATCACCATGCATCCAACCAGGGAGGGGTGGTAGTGGTGGAGCGCCCATGGATGAGGGATTACCATGTATCCATCCATGGAGGGGTGGTAGTGGTGGAGCGCCCATGGAGGAGGGATCACCATGTATCCATCCATGGAGGGGTGGAAGTGGTGGAGCGCCCATAGATGAGGGGCCACCATGCATCCAACCAGGGAGCGGTGGTAGTGGTGGAGTGTGAGAAGTTGGCCTGGCATATGCTGTCCACTAGTTATAGTGGGCACCTTGCACCAGTCCAAACAACCCTTATTGATGATAGGTTTAAAGACAACCTTTATTGAAAGCTATCCTAGTGGTAGCTATGGAGAGCAGCCTTCAGGCTAAGTCTTGAAGGAGTGTAAAGCAGCTTGGTTTACCAGATTATAACCTCTTGAATGACCAAATGAAAGGAGAACCACACCAGGTATATATAAAATATATGTATTTATTTCTAAACACTCACTACTAATCTCTTTATGAGATTAGAGTCCAAGATGCACAATATCACAGTATTAAAACGACAGTAAATAGCACAATACACAGTGGGCTCCGGGGGGAGACCAAACCATATACTAAGAAAGTGGTATAAGAACCACGACTTGACTAGACACAGTGCCTAGAGCACATAGAATCGATGGGACCCCAACGAACCACCCAAGGTAGTGACACAGGAGACCCACGGGGGACGTGTGCAGTGTGAGAGCACAGCCACGAGTGCCGTAGGATTCTAGGAGGAAAGTCGCGGTTGGAATTTTAAAGATAAAGGACACTTAGGAGAGGACTTTGAGCAAACCCCTTTAGACTTAAGGGGTTCTAGGGCCAACACCCACTGGAGCACCGGAGTACTTGAGTTACCTCACCCAGGGAAGCCGGGTGCATAGGTGTCAAATGGTGTCGGGAATCGTCGTAGATTTCAATGGCGATCTGCTGCCAGGAAGAAGAAAAGTGTCCGGGATGATCCAAGCCTGGATCGAAGATGTGAAGAACCTGAAAGCAGAGGGGACAAAGTCAGGGTCACTTCACGTGACCAGGAGCGGAGCAATCAAATGCCCACCGATGTCGGGTGCTTCAGGTGCGAAGAGGTGAAGCTTGACTCTGCAGCCACGGGGTCCAGGAGACGTCGAGGACGACCAGGAGCCGGATTCGAGCTGTCCCACGAAGGATGTTGAGTGCTGGGGTGTCGGTGCTCAGGTTGAACACAACAAGCCTTGGCAACAGCAACCCACGCAGGAAGAGTAAAGATGCTTTGGTGCGGACCAGCAAGGCCCGGGGGACTCCCCAAGCGATGGAGAGTCAGGGCACGTCTGGAGCAACCAGGGTAGCCCAATTAATCTTAGTGTTGCCTTCACAGGGACCCACCATTCGATGGACCAGGTATCGCGAAGGGACCTCGAGAGAAAACACAAAGGGCCATCTCACGCAACACTCGTGGAGTGTAGGCTGGCAATCTTCGGTGGAATTGCTGCTCGGGGTCAGGGCTACAAGTAACCCAAAGCTCAGCCTCAGAGGTCGCCTCAAAGCTGATGCTTCTGCAAATGGTCGCGGTGTCCAGGGGTTCGGGTTGCACGGTCTCCACGAGTCATACAGGCCTCAGACTTGCTGAGCACACAGATCGACCTCAGAGACCACGGGAACCCACCTCCTGTGTGGCAATATTCTTCGGAGTCCTCAGGAGCTTCGGAGATGCCAACCGGACAGATGCGTCTTTGGTGCCTGCCAAGCAGGGGAGTAACTCCTTTACTCCAAGGGAGATTCTTCGGTCATCCAACGTCGTGTAGATAGTTGAAGTTCTGGGATTCTGTAGCAGAGTTTCGTCCAGGTAAATCTAAAGTCCTGTAGTCAGGGGTTCCTACTTTATACCCAAGGAAGGGGTGGGACAAACTCTGGGGACCCACCTATGGGAGGGTCAGGAAAGAGGGGTGGCTACACCCATTTCCTTTGTCCAGTTTTGCGCCAGAGCAGGGGCTGGTAGCCCCTGCAACCGGTTTGAGCTGGACTATGCACAGGGACACAAAATGTGCCCCCAGTGCAGACTTCAAAGCACTCTTGGAGTGCACCCACCCAGCCCCAATACACTAAAGCCTGTCTGGGAGGTGGTCACACCTCCCTGTGACAGGAAACCTATTGTCCAGGCCTCCCCTGCCGGAGTTTCGTCCAGCAGCAGGAGGGCAGACTCGTGTCTGTGGCTGCAGCATCCATTTTGTGATGCCAGGGTTCTGTTAAGCTGGTACCGGGTGTACCGGTGGTGCTATGTTTCTCCCTCTAGTAGGGTGGAATCATACCTCCCACCCCAGTTACTGGGGTGGAGATATGATTCCAAGGTGTTTGACACCAAACACGACATGTTTCCATGCAGCCATTCTCAAGTTAGCATTTACCGCGAGGTCATAATGCACTTAAGAGTATATGGTTTAGCTGCATCACAAACAACCCCGGAATGAAGATTCCGAAAGCTGCAGAGGGGCACTGCTCATGCATGGGCACCCTCTCACATGAAACCCAGCACCCTGCATGCAGGATTGTTAAGGCCTGCCATAGAGGTGACTGATAGGTTTACATGTGCAGTGATATGGAGAGATATAGGGAACCTATATCTCAGTAAGGGGTGAATACACCACCTTACACAGGCTGCTGTAGCAGACCTGTGGTGTCAGTTTGAATGGCCTCTCAGGGGTGGCATAATGCATGCTGCAGCCCCTGGGAGGCCTCTGGGGTATCTATGCCCTGGGTACATAGTATACCATATACTAGGGACTCATAAGGGTACCCCAGAATCAAATCTGGAGTGTACCTAAAGTACATGTAATCAATTTAGAGTAGAAAGCAGATAGACTGGGGTCCTGATTAGCAGGGCCTCAGTCTGGCTAAGTCGAAAAACAGTGAAACATCAGCAAAAAGTGGGGGTAACTATAAGAAGCAGATCCTACTCTCCTACATGGAGCGCCCATATGTGAGGGGCCACCATGCATCCAATCGGGAGAGGGGGGGGTGGAGCACCCATTGATGAGGATTCACCATTTATCCAACCAAGGAGGGGTGGTAGTGGTGGAGAGCCCATAACTGAGGGATCACCATGCATCCAACCAGGGAGGGGTGGTAGTGGTGGAGCGCCCATAGATGAGGGGCCACCATGCATCCAACCAAGGAGGGGTGGCAGTGGTGGAGTGCCCATAGATGAGGGATCACCATGCATCCAACCAGGGAGGGTTTACAGTAGTGGAGCACCCATAGATGAGGGTTCACCATGTATCCAACCACGCTGGGGTGGTAGTGGTGGAGCACCCATAACTGAGGGATCACCATGCTTCCAACCAGGGAGGGGTGGTAGTGGTGGAACGCCCATAACTGAGGGATCACCATCCTTCCAACCACGGAGGGGTGGCAGTGGTGGAGCGCCCATAGATGAGTGGTCACCATGTATCCAACCAGGGAGGGTGGAGCGCCCATAGATGAGGGGTCACCTTGTATCCAGCCAGGGAGGGTGAAGCACCCATAGATGAGGGGTCACCATGCATCCAACCAGGGAGGGGTGGTAGTGCGCCCATTGATTAGGGGTCACCATGTATCCAACCACGGAGGGCTGGTAGTGGTGGAGCTCCCATAATTGAGGGATCACCATGTATCCAACCAGGGAGGGTGGAGCGCCCATAGATGAGGGGTCACCATGTATCCAACCAGGGAAGGGTGGCAGTGGTGGAGCGCCCATAAGTGAGGGATCACCATGAATCCAACCAAGGAGGGGTGGTGGTGGTGGAGCGCCCATAGATAAGGGTTCACCATGTATCCAACCACGGAGGGGTGATAGTGGTGGAGCGCCCATAACTGAGGGATCACCATGCTTCCAACCAGGGAGGGGTGGTAGTGGTTGAGTGCCCATTGATGAGGAGTCACCATGCATCCAACCAGGGAGGGGTGGTAGCGCTGCAGCGCCCATAACTGAGGGATCACTATGCTTCCAACCAGGGAGCGGTGGTAGTGGTGGAGCACCCATAGGTGAGGGGCCACCATGCATCCAACCGGGGGCGGGGGGGTCTAGCGCCCATTGATGAGGAGTCACCATGTATCCAACCATGGAGGGGTAGTAGTCGTGGAGCGCCCATAACTGAGGGATCACCATGCTTCCAACCAGGAAGGGGTAGTAGTCGTGGAGCGCCCTTAGATGAGGAATCACCATGCATCCAACCAGGGAGGGGTAGTAGTCGTGGAGCGCCCATAACTGAGGGGTCATCATGCATCCATCCATGGAGGGGTGGTAGTGGTGGAGAGCCCATAGATGAGGCGTCGCCATGTATCCAACCAGGGAGGGTGGAGCGCCCATAGATGAGGGGTCACCATGTATCCAACCAGGGAGGGTGGAGCGCCCATAGATGAGGGTTCACCATGTATCCAACCAGGGAGGGAGAAGCACCAATAGATGAGGGGTCACCATGCATCCAACCAGAGAGGGTGAAGCACCCATAGATGAGGGGGTCACCATGCATCCAACCAGGGAGGGTGAAGCGCCCATAGATGAGGGTTGAACATGTATCCAACCACGGAGAGGTGGTAGTGGTAGAGCACCCATAACTGAGGGATCACCATGCATCCAACCAGGGAGGGGTGGCAGTGATGGAGCGCCCATAGATGAGGGTTAAACATGTATCCAACCACGGAGGGATGGTAGTGGTGTGGCACCCATAATTGAGGGGTCACCATGTATCCAACCGGGGAGGGGGAAGCGCCCATAGATGAGGGGTCACCATGTATCCAACCAGAGAGGGGTGGTTGTGGTGGAGCGCTCATTGATGAGGGGCCACCATGCATCTAACCAAGGAGGGGTGGCAGTGGCGGAGTGCTCATTGATGAGGGGTCACCATGCTTCCAACCAGAGAGGGGTGGTAGTTGTGGATGGCCCATAGATGAGGGATCACCATGCATCCAACCAGGGAGGGGTGGTAGTGGTGTAGCGCCCATAACTGAGGGATCACCATGTATCCAAATAAAGGAGGGGTGGTAGTGGTGAAGCGCCCATAGATGAGGGATCACCATGCATCCAACATTGGAGGGGTGGTAGTGGTGTAGCGCCCATAACTGAGGGATCACCATGTATCCAACCAAGGAGGGATGGTAGTGGTGGAGCGCCCATAGATGAGGGTTCACCATGTATCCAACCATGAGGGGTGGTAGTGGTGGAGCGCCCATAACTGAGGGATCACCATGCTTCCAACTAGGGAGGGCTGGCAGTGGTGGAGCGCCCATAGATGAGGGGTCCCCATGTATCCAACCAGGGAGGGTGGAGCGCCCATAGATGAGGGGTCACCATGTATCCAACCAGGGAGGGTGGAGCGCCCATAGATGAGGGTTCACCATGTATCCAACCAGGGAGGGTGAAGCACCAATAGATGAGGGGTCACCATGCATCCAACCAGAGAGGGTGAAGCACCCATAGATGAGGGGTCACCATGCATCCAACCAGGGAGGGTGAAGCGCCCATAGATGAGGGTTGAACATGTATCCAACCACGGAGGGGTGGTAGTGGTGGAGCGCCCATAACTGAGGGATCACCATGCATCCAACCAGGGAGGGGTGGCAGTGATGGAGCATCCATAGATGAGGGTTAAACATGTTTCCAACCACGGAGGGATGGTAGTGGTGTGGCACCCATAATTGAGGGGTCACCATGCATCCAACCGGGGAGGGGTGGTAGTGGTAGAGCGCCCATAGATGAGAGGCCACCA
>CAWUFW010001072.1:1380977-1453477 GCA_963921515.1 Calotriton arnoldi
GGCGATTAAACTGTTATCATTTCTTTCTGAACGGAAAGGGGAATCGCCAGGCTAGCTCAACTAAGAACTCCACACACAACGTCACCTTTCTTTTCTCGAACATAAATTGAATACAATGGCTGTTGTGCCAAAAACGCAGCGTCTCGAGCAGCAGGATGTGTATAGATTCGATCGTTCGACCAGCAGGGGTCACCGCAGCAGCATCATTCATCTCTACCGCTTCTGTACCATTCCTGGCCAGCAGGTGGCACTGTCAGAGCAGCACTTGTCGCCTCCAACCTACCCTTCCCCAGGGAGTGTTACCAAAGCAGCACTTTCTGCGCTTGCCAGCAGGTGGCACTGTAAGAGCAGCACTTGTCTCCTCCACCCACCCTTCCCCGGGGAATGTTACCAAAGCAGCACTTTCTACGCTCGCCAGCAAGTGGCACTGTAAGAGCAGCACTTGTCTCCTCCACCCACCCTTCTCTGGGGAATGTTACCAAAGCAGCACTTTCTACGCTCGCCAGCAGGTGGCACTGAAAGAGCAGCACTTGTCTCCTCCACCCACTCTTCCCCGGGGAATGTTAGCAAAGCAGCACTTTCTACGCTCGCCAGCAGGTGGCACTGTAAGAGCAGCACTTGTCTCATCTCACCCACCCTTCCCCGGGTAGTGTTACCAAAGCAGCACTTTCTACGCTTGCCAGCAGGTGGCACTGTAAGAGCAGCACTTGTCTACTCCACCCACCCTTCCCCGGGGAATGTTACCAAGCAGCACTTTCTACCCTCGCCAGCAGGTGGCACTGTAAGAGCAGCACTTGTCGCCTCCACCCACCCTTCCCGGGGAATGTTACCAAAGCAGCACATTCGACCCTCGCCAGGAGGTGGCACTGAAAGAGCAGCACTTGTATCCACCCCACCCTTCCCCGGGGAGTGTTACTAAAGCAGCACTTTCTACGCTCGCCAGCAGGTGGCACTGAAAGAGCAGCACTTGTCTCCTCCACCCGCCCTTCCCCGGGAATGTTACCAAAACAGCACTTTCCTCGCTCGCCAGCAAGTGGCACTGTAAGAGCAGCACTTGTCTCCTCTCCCCCACCCTTCCCCGGGGAGTGTTACCAAAGCAGCACTTTCTGCGCTTGCCAGGAGGTGGCACTCTAATAGCAGCACTTGTCTCCTCCACCCGCCCTTCCCCGGGAATGTTACCAAAGCAGCACTTTCCTCGCTCGCCAGCAGGTGTCACTCTAATATCAACATTTGGCTCCCAATCCCCGGAGGGTTTGTTGCTCCACCATAGGTTTGAGCTCTATTTATTTATTTACGCTGCGTTGTTCTATACTGAGCTACTCAAAGAGTGATGGGTGGAATGTTTGAATGAATCCCAGCCTCTGGTAATCACTCTGGGCCGCATTCCAGTCCATCGTTCTTTGGCTCACCACGCCACCTGAAACAGGAACCAGCCATGGGCAAATCCGTCTTGGCCCTGCACCAGTGGGAGCAGTCCAGCCCGAGCTGCCAGGCCGGGTCCTCCCTGGACCAGAAACAAGCAAGCCGGAACTGGTTCCGCCCAGATTGGGGCCCGTAGCAGGGGGTAGTGTGAGTCCTGTGGCTCTGTGAGGATGAGAGCCACGTCTGGTCATACCTGTCGCACATAGGGCATCGTATTCAGGTGCACACAAACGTGATAGGGTTTATATAGCGCCAAGTATACCTAGGCATGTTGGAGAGCGCTGCGCAACAAGTAGGGAAAATATATATAATAAAAATACAATAAGTGAAGGAAAACAAAAAAAATAGGATGGTATAAATCCACAGGGACCATTAAACAGAGCTCTGTCTCAAACTTGGTTCCTCACGGGGCAGGAGGAGGCACTTTTAAAAACTGTGTTCTAAACACAACTCTTGATTAAACGAACTCTAAGAAGTGAACTGATGTACAAAGGTTGAGGGCAGGACTCGTGCAAGGATTTATAGCTTTCAGGGCAGAATAGCATGTTGACTTTGGAGTGCTCCCTGCACTTTCTTTCTCCAGCATTGGCAAAGCCAGTGGGGCTGGCTTTTATGTAATAAACAACATGTGTGTGAGCAACCATGTACACATCTATGACTGCCTGAGTTCACATGCTTTGGCACATAAAGAACAGACATGGTGGTTTTGCCAATGCTTGTTTTTTAATTTATTTGTAAATTCATTTAAAGACGTGCTATTTTCCTTTGCCTGTGCTTTGGGCGCCGAGTTAGAAGGTGATTTATTTTCTGTCTCTATTTAAGGCCTTAAAGTGTTTGTCACATTGCAGCTGCCTGCAGTTTGGGTATTTGAATATGTTGTGATGTCACATTGCATGTGCCTGCAGTTTGTGAATTTGTATATGTTGTGATGTCACATTGTATGTGCCTGCAGTTTGGGTATTTGTATATGTTGTGATGTCACATTGTATGTGCCTGCAGTTTGTGAATTTGTATATGTTGTGATGTCACATTGTATGTGCCTGCAGTTTGGGTATTTGTATATGTTGTGATGTCACATTGTATGTGTCTGCAGTTTGGGTATTTGAATATGTTGTGGTGTCACATTGTAGGTGTCTGCAGTTTGTGAATTTGTATATGTTGTGATGTCACATTGTATGTGTCTGCAGTTTGGGTATTTGAATATGTTGTGATGTCACATTGTATGTGTCTGCAGTTTGGGTATTTGTATATGTTGTGATGTCACATTGTATGTGCCTGCAGTTTGGGTATTTGAATATGTTGTGATGTCACATTGTATGTGCCTGCAGTTTGGGTATTTGAATATGTTGTGATGTCACATTGTATGTGTCTGCAGTTTGGGTATTTGTATATGTTGTGATGTCACATTGTATGTGCCTGCAGTTTGGGTATTTGAATATGTTGTGGTGTCACATTGTAGGTGTCTGCAGTTTGGGTATTTGTATATGTTGTAGTGTCACATTGTAGGTGTCTGCAGTTTGGGTATTTGTATATGTTGTGGTGTCACATTGTATGTCTGCAGTTTGGGTATTTGTATATGTTGTGATGTCACATTGTATGTGCCTGCAGTTTGGGTATTTGTATATGTTGTGATGTCACATTGTATGTGCCTGCAGTTTGGGTATTTGTATATGTTGTGATGTCACATTGTATGTGTCTGCAGTTTGGGTATTTGTATATGTTGTGATGTCACATTGTAGGTGTCTGCATTTTGGGTATTTGAATATGTTGTGATATCACATTGTATGTGTCTGCAGTTTGGGTATTTGTATATGTCGTGATGTCACATTGTATGTGTCTGCAGTTTGGGTATTTGTATATGTTGTGATGTCACATTGTATGTGTCTGCAGTTTGTGAATTTGTGTATGTTGTGATGTCACATTGTAGGTGTCTGCAGTTTGGGTATTTGTATATGTTGTGATGTCACATTGTAGGTGTCTGCAGTTTGGGTATTTGTGTATGTTGTGATGTCACATTGTATGTGTCTGCAGTTTGGGTATTTGTATATGTTGTGATGTCACATTGTATGTGTCTGCAGTTTGGGTATTTGAATATGTTGTGGTGTCACATTGTAGGTGTCTGCAGTTTTGGGTATTTGTATATGTTGTGATGTCACATTGTATGTGTCTGCAGTTTGGGTATTTGTATATGTTGTGATGTCACATTGTATGTGTCTGCAGTTTGTGAATTTGTGTATGTTGTGATGTCACATTGTAGGTGTCTGCAGTTTGGGTATTTGTATATGTTGTGATGTCACATTGTAGGTGTCTGCAGTTTGGGTATTTGTGTATGTTGTGATGTCACATTGTATGTGTCTGCAGTTTGGGTATTTGTATATGTTGTGATGTCACATTGTATGTGTCTGCAGTTTGGGTATTTGTATATGTTGTGATGTCACATTGTAGGTGTCTGCAGTTTGTGAATTTGTATATGTTGTGATGTCACATTGTAGGTGTCTGCAGTTTGGGTATTTGAATATGTTGTGATGTCACATTGTAGGTGTCTGCAGTGTGGGTATTTGAATATGTTGTGGTGTCACATTGTAGGTGTCTGCAGTTTGGGTATTTGTATATGTTGTGATGTCACATTGTAGGTGTCTGCAGTTTGTGAATTTGTATATGTTGTGATGTCACATTGTAGGTGTCTGCAGTTTGGGTATTTGTGTATGTTGTGGTGTCACATTGTATGTGTCTGCAGTTTTGGGTATTTGTATATGTTGTGATGTCACATTGTATGTGTCTGCAGTGTGGGTATTTGAATATGTTGTGGTGTCACATTGTAGGTGCCTGCAGTTTGGGTATTTGTATATGTTGTGATGTCACATTGTAGGTGTCTGCAGTTTGGGTATTTGTATATGTTGTGATGTCACATTGTAGGTGTCTGCAGTGTGGGTATTTGAATATGTTGTGGTGTCACATTGTAGGTGTCTGCAGTTTGGGTATTTGTGTATGTTGTGGTGTCACATTGTATGTGTCTGCAGTTTGGGTATTTGTGTATGTTGTGATGTCACATTGTATGTGTCTGCAGTTTGGGTATTTGTATATGTTGTGATGTCACATTGTATGTGTCTGCAGTTTGGGTATTTGAATATGTTGTGGTGTCACATTGTAGGTGTCTGCAGTTTTGGGTATTTGTATATGTTGTGATGTCACATTGTATGTGTCTGCAGTTTGGGTATTTGTATATGTTGTGATGTCACATTGTATGTGTCTGCAGTTTGGGTATTTGTGTATGTTGTGATGTCACACTGTAGGTGTCTGCAGTTTGTGAATTTGTATATGTTGTGATGTCACATTGTAGGTGTCTGCAGTTTGGGTATTTGAATATGTTGTGATGTCACATTGTAGGTGTCTGCAGTGTGGGTATTTGAATATGTTGTGGTGTCACATTGTAGGTGTCTGCAGTTTGGGTATTTGTATATGTTGTGATGTCACATTGTAGGTGTCTGCAGTTTGTGAATTTGTATATGTTGTGATGTCACATTGTAGGTGTCTGCAGTTTGGGTATTTGTAAATGTTGTGATGTCACATTGTATGTGCCTGCAGTTTGGGTATTTGTGTATGTTGTGATGTCACATTGTATGTGCCTGCAGTTTGGGTATTTGTGTATGTTGTGATGTCACATTGTAGGTGTCTGCAGTGTGGGTATTTGAATATGTTGTGGTGTCACATTGTAGGTGTCTGCAGTTTGGGTATTTGTGTATGTTGTGATGTCACATTGTAGGGGTCTGCAGTTTGGGTATTTGTGTATGTTGTAGTGTCACATTGTATGTGTCTGCAGTTTTGGGTATTTGTATATGTTGTGATGTCACATTGTATGTGTCTGCAGTTTGGGTATTTGAATATGTTGTGATGTCACATTGTAGGTGTCTGCAGTTTGTGAATTTGTATATGTTGTGATGTCACATTGTAGGTGTCTGCAGTTTGGGTATTTGTGTATGTTGTGATGTCACATTGTATGTTCCTGCAGTTTGGGTATTTGTGTATGTTGTGATGTCACATTGTATGTGCCTGCAGTTTGGGTATTTGTGTATGTTGTGATGTCACATTGTAGGTGTCTGCAGTGTGGGTATTTGAATATGTTGTGGTGTCACATTGTAGGTGTCTGCAGTTTGGGTATTTGTGTATGTTGTGATGTCACATTGTATGTGCCTGCAGTTTGGGTATTTGTTTATGTTGTGATGTCACATTGTAGGTGTCTGCAGTTTGGGTATTTGTTTATGTTGTGGTGTCACATTGTATGTGTCTGCAGTTTGGGTATTTGTATATGTTGTGATGTCACATTGTAGGTGTCTGCAGTTTGGGTATTTGAATATGTTGTGGTGTCACATTGTATGTGTCTGCAGTTTGGGTATTTGTATATGTTGTGGTGTCACATTGTATGTGTTTGCAGTTTGGGTATTTGAATATGTTGTGGTGTCACATTGTATGTGCCTGCAGTTTGGGTATTTGAATATGTTGTGGTGTCACATTGTATGTGTCTGCAGTTTGGGTATTTGTAAATGTTGTGGTGTCACATTGTAGGTGTCTGCAGTTTGGGTATTTGAATATGTTGTGGTGTCACATTGTATGTGCCTGCAGTTTGGGTATTTGAATATGTTGTGGTGTCACATTGTATGTGTCTGCAGTTTGGGTATTTGTATATGTTGTGATGTCACATTGTAGGTGTCTGCAGTTTGGGTATTTGAATATGTTGTGGTGTCACATTGTAGGTGTCTGCAGTTTGGGTATTTGTATATGTTGTGGTGTCACATTGTAGGTGTTTGCAGTTTGGGTATTTGAATATGTTGTGGTGTCACATTGTATGTGTCTGCAGTTTGGGTATTTGTAAATGTTGTGGTGTCACATTGTAGGTGTCTGCAGTTTGGGTATTTGTAATTGTTGTGGTGTCACATTGTAGGTGTCTGCAGTTTGGGTATTTGAATATGTTGTGGTGTCACATTGTATGTGCCTGCAGTTTGGGTATTTGAATATGTTGTGGTGTCACATTGTATGTGCCTGCAGTTTGGGTATTTGTAAATGTTGTGGTGTCACATTGTATGTGTCTGCAGTTTGGGTATTTGAATATGTTGTGGTGTCACATTGTATGTGCCTGCAGTTTGGGTATTTGTAAATGTTGTGGTGTCACATTGTATGTGTCTGCAGTTTGGGTATTTGAATATGTTGTGGTGTCACATTGTATGTGCCTGCAGTTTGGGTATTTGTGTATGTTGTGATGTCACATTGTATGTGTCTGCAGTTTGGGTATTTGTAAATGTTGTGGTGTCACATTGTATGTGCCTGCAGTTTGGGTATTTGTGTATGTTGTGAATTGTTCTTGCCTCCTTCATATCGAACAATAATGCGCATCGCACAAACAAATCAAAGGCTTCTATTTAAAAACAAAAATCACTAGTAAAACGGCTTCTTCAGTGAATGTTTTTTACTCTTTAAAATGTTAATGCTAGCATATGTTTGTAATCCAAAAAAATAATTCACCACTGTGCAGCTTGCCAAGGTCAGATGTAGTGGCTTTGCCAATGCTTGTTGTACCTCTCGTGCTCAGTGATTGACAGGTCTCAGAAAGGTGATGGACTTCCTACCCCTGCATGACATGTCCGCCAAGAGCCATGCGCCCCCGGGTCCCCTGACCCCAGCATGTCGTGTACACTGAAGGCCGTGTAATCACAGCCCCACCCGACCCCACATGTCCGGCTCCCACAGGCCATGTGCTTAGCCCCCAACCCCCCAGCTCCCACATGTGTCTTCACAGCCCCCAGATACCTGTAGGTATGTCTCACAAAGCCAAGGGCATGTCCTCACAGCACCCCCCCTCTCCGACCCCAGCAAGTCGGGTCCCACAAAGACCCTTCAATCACAGACGCTCCCGACCCCACATGTCCTGCCCCCCATAGGCCACGTGCTCACAGCCCCCCCCCACTCCCCGCATGTGTGCTCACAGCCCCCTGATACCAGTATGTCCTCTCCCCCAAAACCAAGTCCATGTGCTCACACCCCCCCAAAGCCCCGCATGTCCTGTTTCACAAAGGTCACGTGGTCACAACTCCCAAGGTTCCCTCTCATGACGTCCCACACAGACCACATGCCCACCACGTGACTCGGCCCCAGCCTGCCTGACACTCAGTTTTTTCATGACTTTACGCCCCCGACACCTGCTTCCGCTCTGAGTCGCCTGATCCGCCCCACATCTCTATTCTCAGAAGTCGTGGATGTGGGACACACCACAAGGAAACCCCCTCACCACAAGCGTCAGCCAGAGACCACTGCTGTGAGCCTTGCTCAGGAGGGAGACACTGAGGGAGAGGATCAGTCAGGAAACAAGTCATCCTGTGCGCTCGAACCCACAACCTCAAGCCCCCAAGGGCGCCCCCACCCAGCAGCCTCCCACCGAAGCAGAGCAGACTGTGCACTGGAGCCGTGTGTGGGGGTAGTGTGTGGAGGAGACTTGTACAGGCCGGTGGGGGGCGGGGGGTAGTGGTGCGGAGTGGTGTGTGGAGGAGACTTGTACAGGCCGGTGGGGGGGGGTTAGTGGTGCGGGGTAGTGTGTGGAGGAGACTTGTACAGGCCGGTGGGGGGGGGTTAGTGGTGCGGGGTAGTGTGTGGAGGAGACTTGTACAGGCCGGTGGGGGGGGTTAGTGGTGCGGGGTAGTGTGTGGAGGAGACTTGTACAGGCCGGTGGGGGGGGTTAGTGGTGCGGGGTAGTGTGTGGAGGAGACTTGTACAGGCCGGTGGGGGGGTTAGTGGTGCGGGGTAGTGTGTGGAGGAGACTTGTACAGGCCGGTGGGGGGGAGGGGTTAGTGGTGCGGGGTAGTGTGTGGAGGAGACTTGTACAGGCCGGTGGGGGGGGTTAGTGGTGCGGGGTAGTGTGTGGAGGAGACTTGTACAGGCCGGTGGGGGGGGTTAGTGGTGCGGGGTAGTGTGTGGAGGAGACTTGTACAGGCCGGTGGGGGGGGGTTAGTGGTGCGGGGTAGTGTGTGGAGGAGACTTGTACAGGCCGGTGGGGGGGGTTAGTGGTGCGGGGTAGTGTGTGGAGGAGACTTGTACAGGCCGGTGGGGGGGTTAGTGGTGCGGGGTAGTGTGTGGAGGAGACTTGTACAGGCCGGTGGGGGGGGGTTAGTGGTGCGCAGTGGTGTGTGGAGGAGACTTGTACAGGCCGGTGGGGGGCGGGGGGTAGTGGTGCGGAGTGGTGTGTGGAGGAGACTTGTACAGGCCGGTGTGTGGGGGGGGGTAGTGGCAGAGACGTTTTAAGGCACGGGCACAGTGGGCTCTGGCCCAGGGCCCCAGCCTTACAGGGGGGCCCCTGATAGAGCCAGCTTTGTTCTGCAGAGTCTTGCCCTGATGAACTTGACTAATGTTTAAACACATTGTTGTAACTAGTGTTTTCCTATCATTTATTTTTAATGTGTGAGAGTCCATTGCAGACATTTCACATTTTGCAGACAAAATGTGTTTGTTTCATGAAACATCCATATAAAAAGTTTCTTTTAGATGAAGAGATGGGAGGGGGGGGCCACAGAGATTATCTGCAGTAATACTAGTGAGCTGCTGCTATGTTACAATACTGAAAACACACATCACTATCCCTGAATATAAGATGTAAACACATTTCGAATTTGACAAAAGAGGAGAGGACATGAAAGAGCTGAAAGTGCATCTTGAAATCGAAGCTGTTCCGAACAGGGGCCTCCAAAATACATTTGGCCCAGGGCCCCCAAAATCCTTAAAACGTCCCTGGGTAGGGGCGTAGAGTGGTGTGTGGAGGAGACTTGCACAGGCTGGTGTGTGGGAGCACAGGTGCAGAGCGGTCTGTGCAGGAGCCTTGTGCAGTCCTGTGTGTGGGGGCACAGGTGCAGAGCGGTCTGTGCACGAGCCTTGTGCAGGCCTGTGTGTGGGAGCACAGGTGCAGAGCAGTGTGTGCTGGGGCCTTGCACAGGCTGGTGTGTTGGGGTAACATTCCCCGGGGAAGGGTGGGGTGGAGCAGACAAGTGCTGCTATTAGAGTGCCACCTCCTGGCAAGGGTCGAAAGTGCTGCTTTGGTAACATTCCCCGGGAAGGGTGGGTGGAGGCGACAAGTGCTGCTATCAGAGTGCCACCTCCTGGCGAGGGTAGAAAGTGCTGCTTTGGTAACATTCCCCGGGAAGGGTGGGTGGAGGCGACAAGTGCTGCTGTCAGAGTGCCACCTGCTGGTGAGGGTAGAAAGTGCTGCTTTGGTAACATTCCCCGGGGAAGGGTGGGGTGGAGCAGACAAGTGCTGCTATCAGAGTGCCACCTGCTGGCGAGGGTAGAAAGTGCTGCTTTGGTAACATTCCCCAGGGAAGGGTGGGGTGGAGCAGACAAGTGCTGCTATTAGAGTGCCACCTCCTGGCAAGGGTCGAAAGTGCTGCTTTGGTAACATTCCCCGGGAAGGGTGGGTGGAGGCGACAAGTGCTGCTATCAGTGTGCCACCTGCTGGCGAGGGTAGAAAGTGCTGCTTTAGAAACATTCCCCGGGGAAGGGTGGGGTGGAGCAGACAAGTGCTGCTATTAGAGTGCCACCTGCTGGCGAGCCTAAAAAGTGCTGCTTTGGTAACATTCCCCGGGGAAGGGTAGGTTGAAGGCGACAAGTGCTGCTCAGGCTGGTATGTAAGAGCACTGGTGCAGAGTGGTGTGTACAGCAGCCTTGCACAGGCCGGTGTGTGGGAGCATTGGTGCAGAGTGGTATGTGCAAGAGCCTTGCAGCAGGCTGGTTTGTGGGAGCATTGTGCAGAGCGGTCTTAGCAGGAGCCTTGCACAGGCTGGTGTGGGGGCAGTGATGCAGAGGGGTCTGTGCAGGAGCCTTGCACCAGGCTGGTATATGGGGGCATTGGTGCAGAGCGGTCTGCGAAGAAGCCTTGCACCAGGCTGGTGTGTGGGGGCATTGGTGCAGAGCAGTCTGTACAGAAGCCTTGCAGCCGGCCGGTGTGTGGGAGCATTGGTGCAGAGCGGTCTGTGCAGGAGCCTTGCATGAGGCTGGTGTGTGGGGACAGTGGTGCAGAGCAGTCTGTTCAGGAGCCTTGCACAGGCTGGTGTGTGGGGGCATTGGAGCAGAGCGGTCTGTGCAGGAGCCTTGCAGCAGGCCGGTGTGTGGGAACATTGGTGCAGAGCGGACTGTGCGGGAGCCTTGCAGCAGGTCGGTGTGTGAGAACATTGGTGCATAGTGGTCTGTGCAGGAGCCTTGCACAGGCTGGTGTGTGGGGGCAGTGGTGCAGAGCGGTCTGCGCAGAAGCCTTGAAGCAGGCCGGTGTGTGGGAGCATTGGTGCAGAGCGGTCTGTGCAGGAGCCTTGCACAGGCTGGTGTGTGGGGGCAGTGGTGCAGAGGGGTCTGTTCAGGAGACTTGCACAGGCTGGTGTGTGGGGGCAGTGGTGCAGAGCTGTCTGTGCAGGAGCCTTGCACCAGGCCGGTGTGTGGGAGCATTGGTGCAGAGCTGTCTGTGCACGAGCCTTGTACCAGGCCGGTGTGTGGGGGCAGCGGTGCATAGTGGTCTGTGCAGAAGCCATGCACAGGCTGGTGTGTGGGGGGCAGTGGTACAGAGCGGTCTGTGCAGGAGCCTGGCACCAAGCTGGTGTGTGGGGGCAGTGGTGCAGAGCGGTCTGCGCAGAAGCCTTGCACCAGCCCGGTGTGTGGGGGCAGCGGTGCATAGTGGTCTGTGCAGGAGCCTTGCACAGGCTGGTGTGTGGGGGCAGTGGTGCAGAGCAGTCTGTGCAGGAGCCTTGCACAGGCTGGTGTGTGGGGACAATGGTGCAGAGCAGTCTGTGCAGGAGCCTTGCACAGGCCGGTGGGTGGGAGCATCGGTGCAGAGCGGTCTGTGCAGAAGCCTTGCACTAGGCTGGTGTGTGGGGACAGTGGTGCATAGTGGTCTGTGCAGGAGCCTTGCACAGGCTGGTGTGTGGGGACAATGGTGCAGAGCAGTCTGTGCAGGAGCCTAGCACAGGCCGGTGTGTGGGTGCACAGTTGCAGAGCGGTCTGTGCAGATGCCTTGCACTAGGCTGGTGTGTGGGGACAGTGGTGCATAGTGGTCTGTGCAGGAGCCTTGCACAGGCCGGTGTGTGGGAGCATTGGTGCAGAGCGGTCTGTGCAGAAGCCTTGCACTAGGCTGGTGTGTGGGGACAGTGGTGCATAGTGGTCTGTGCAGGAGCCTTGCACAGGCTGGTGTGTGGGAGCATTGGTGCAGAGCAGTCTGTGCAGAAGCCTTGCACTAGGCTGGTGTGTGGGGACAGAGGTGCATAGTGGTCTGTGCAGGATCCTTGCACAGGCTGGTGTGTGGGGGCAGTGGTGGAGAGCGCTCTGCGCAGGAGCCTTGCACAGGCCGGTGTGTGGGAGCATTGCTGCGTGCAGTCTGTGCAGGAGCCTTGCAGCGGAGTGGTGCGTGCAGGCACATTGCTGCGTGCAGTTGTGTACAGGAGCATTGCAGCTGTGTTAGTTTGGGGGTTGCAGCAAAGGGACCAGTGCATGCAGTGGAGCACAGGGCATGCCTCTGTGCAGTGTCTGGTATGCAGCACCTCTTTATTGGCTCGGAGGCAGAAGTGCAGCATTGATAGCACGTGTGTGCGCCTCCCTGCATAAGGGGTCAGCTCTGTGTACCAGCAGCTGGGGACCCCTGCAGTGTAACAAAAGGGGTCCAACCTGCCCAGTCCTGGCTCTTGGGTGGTGGAATTGAAACCATCTTGCGTCAGTTCTATGGAAGACAGAGGAGTGACTGATGCAGGATGCTACCAGGTGACTTTATGCGTGCTATGGGCCACACATGTTCTTCTCCATGCTATGGGCCGCATCTGCACGTCTCCATGCCATGGGCCACATCTGCACGTCTCCATGCCATGGGCCACACATGCACTTCTCCATGCCATGGGCCACACATGCACTTCTCCATGCCATGGGCCACACATGCACTTCTCCATGGGCCACACATGCACTTCTCCATGCCATGGGCCACACATGCACTTCTCCATGCCATGGGCCACACATGCACTTCTCCATGCCATGGGCCACACATGCTCTTCTCCATGCCATGGGCCACACATGCTCTTCTCCATGCCATGGGCCACACATGCACTTCTCCATGCCATGGGCCACACATGCACTTCTCCATGCCATGGGCCACACATGCACTTCTCCATGCCATGGGCCACACATGCACTTCTCCATGCATGGGCCACACGTGTTCTTCTCCATGCCGTGGGTCACACGTGTTCTTCTCCATGCCGTGGGTCACACGTGTTCTTCTCCATGCTGTTGGCCACACATGTTCTTCTCCATGCCGTGGGCCACACATGTTCTTCTCCATGCCGTGGGCCACACATGCACTTCTCCATGCCGTGGGCCACACATGCACTTCTCCATGCCATGGGCCACACATGCTCTTCTCCATGCCATGGGCCACACATGCACTTCTCCATGCCATGGGCCACACATGCACTTCTCCATGCCATGGCCCACACATGCACTTCTCCATGCCATGGGCCACACGTGTTCTTCTCCATGCCGTGGGTCACACGTGTTCTTCTCCATGCTGTGGGCCACACATGTTCTTCTCCATGCCGTGGGCCACACATGCACTTCTCCATGCCGTGGGCCACACATGCACTTCTCCATGCCGTGGGCCACATCTGCACTTCTCCATGTCATGGGCCACATCTGCACTTCTCCATGTCATGGGCCACATGTGCAGTTCTCCATGACATGGGCCACATGTGCACTTCTCCATGACATGGGCTACAGCTGCACTTCTCCATGCCATGGGTCACACGTGTTCTTCTCCATGCCATGGGCCACACATGCACTTCTCCATGCCTTGGGCCACATCTGCACTTCTCCATGTCATGGGCCACATGTGCAGTTCTCCATGACATGGACCACATGTGCACTTCTCCATGACATGGGCTACAGCTGCACTTCTCCATGCCATGGGTCACACGTGTTCTTCTCCATGCCATGGGCCAAACAGAGCAAAGTTTTGAAGTCTCTCAATAAAAAACATACATAACACAAGTGTTAGTACAGGGAACTTATGTTCCGACAGATGAGACAGACAAACTGAAACAGGACTGAGTTGTAAGGGTCATCGGTAGTAGCTTCGCACGCACAGTGATTCCTCCAGGAGCCCTGCACAAGCATATCTAGGAAGTGTAGTGTAGCAATACTGATCGAAAGAATCACCAACTGGTCAGACCCAAAAGACAGATATGTCTTCACAAACTCAAGGCCGCAGGACAGATGCTGGTGCTGAGCTCGGACTGTTCCTCAGGTTTCAGTAAGGCCAGATTTCTAGCGTGACTATCGAGACTCCGCCCACAATCCACTTGATGTTTGGTGAATGAAAAAGAATATACTTTCCTTTCACCAGTTCACGGGCCATTATCCTGCATTGGTTATTTCCTGTTCCATGGGCCCTTACTCTAGCTGACAACCTTGTGGGAATATTAACCAACCACTCAGTTGTATTGCTAGAACTTTTACTGGGCCCTGCTCCACCTCTTAAGGAATTCGGACACATCCAAATATAGCTAACCAGAAGATCAAGACCTCTTGACTGCACCCTTCCAAGTCTATAAAGAGAGCATCCATTCAGTCTCAAATCATATGAGCGGGAGAAAAACCTACCGTAAGGCCGTTGGGAATCTTCACCAAGAAATGAAAAGGCCCAAGCTTCCTGTTTTGAAGCCAAGATTGCCAAGGCAGCTAACTCCCCAAGGAATTATTCCAAATTGTTAAATCCCTAACTACATCAAAGTCTGACAGTAACTGCCCAGAACCTACGGTCGCACGTTGCAATGATCTGGCAACTTTTTTTGAAAACAAAATGTTATGTTATGGGGTATTTGTTAAGCGCACGGCTACTCCGAGGAGTGTCCCGGCGCTGTCCTGACCCCAGAACAGAGCAATTAAAAGACCAGACAGCTAGAGCAGAAAGTCTACTCTATTGTTGGAAAAGCCAGGTCTTTAAGTTTCGCCTAAAGCTCAGGAGATCACATTCTTGCCTAAGAGAGAATGGGAGACTGTTCCATAGTTTTGCAGCTACTACTTGAAAGGAGCGTCCGCCTTTGCGAGAACGGCGAAACTTAAAAATCTCCCCGACATCTACTGTTCCCTACAAAGTACAAAGAGTGCACCTAACTCCATCCCAGAGAGAAAGACGTTGGGCGCCCCCACAGCATGCCTTACAAACGTCCCCGCCATTACTAGAGAACTTCTGCCAACACTTGTTAGTAAAGTGAAATCTGGTTCCCCTCTAGACCCCTCCCCCTACTGCTTCATGGAGCAGAATGTATTTTTCCAGCTCTCCTGGGTCTTCTTAACCTTTCACTAACTTCTGGCATTGTCCCCCCTGCGTGGAAGCCCGCTGTGGCAAAACCATAAAAAAAAAAAATCAGTCTTGACCCTCGTCCAGGGATCTACAAGCCTAAATCCCTGCTTCTGGCAGTGGGTCAGATATTAGAAAAGCCAACATTTTTCCCTATTCATGGAGGAAAATTCCCACGTTCGCCCTCCGCAGACAGGGTTCTGCTCACAGCACGGCACTAAAACCGAACTCTTAGCGGTCACGGAAGAGCCTAAGATGCTGCTGGACCAGGGAGGGAATACCGATTACGGCTTTGCAGCGCCACGTCTGCCCTTCACGGGTGGGCATGTGTGCTAGTGGCTGAAGCATGGGGGGCAACATTGGGCTTCTTTCCTTCGGGTCTACAGGGCAATCTTTCCTGGTAAGAATACTCCTACCCTGCTCTTTTTCAAGCCTTATGAGTTGTGTCTAAGGTTAAAAACTGGGTGTTCCACATGATAAAGACATGTGCTTTAAACTCCAAATCAGTTAGATTAAAAGCTGTCCTTTTTAGTTTCAACATCTACACAACTTCATGCCAACCTTTGATTGCAAAAATACAAATCTCTGCTCTGTGCGGCACCTGGAGTACTGCGATGAACTGAACTCTCTTGTGTGATCCTTTCTATGCACCCATGCATATAATGACCGAGCCAAAGTGTTGGCGTTCATCTGATCTGTTGCTTAAAAAGCTGAGATCTTGTCTCTCAGGCAGAAAACTCTTGAACCGATTGCCGATCAAGGACCTGATTTTTTTAACATCTCGTGCATTGGAGGATGCGCCTGGTTGGTTTTGAGTATTAGCTGTTTTGATTTTTATAAAAAGTATAATAGTATTGTACTTTTATGGCATTCTTACCGAAGTTTGCAATGAAGATGGTGGTGGTAGGGCTCCACCTCATCTAAAGAAATACCTTCCTTTTTTGCCAACTCGAGACATCCTATCGATTATTATGTGGTCCGTCTTTTAAACAGAATTCACAGGGAGGCGGAACTTCGCTGTCCAGTCCACCAATGTTTGCAATGGTCTTCCTGGTGAGTTACCAGACATTCCTTCCTTTATCACGTTTAAGCAGCAGCTGAACGTGTTCTAGTCAACTGTCCCATGGACTGCACCCCGTGTGGAACCAGGACTGTGGAGCTCTAGTCAACTGTCCCATGGACTGCACCCCGTGTGGAACCAGGACCGTGGAGCTTTGTTGAGGGTTTCAAACCTTGTCGCATATAAAGCAGGATAGAAATACCATCAGTGAAGCTAGTGATTGTAGAAGGAAAGATATATGGGAGACTTAGACCTCATGCAGCTGTCTGAGGAACGTTGACGATGACAAAGTAATCTTGGTTGTATGTAATCATGATCACTGAGAAGATATTTAAATTTCTCATTTACAGATGAAAAGAATGAGAGTGTGGGTGCTCTGCGTGGAAGCGTCAAAGATTTGCAGAGCTTGGTTACGAGCATGTCGATGATCCTGCAGGGTTAATGCATGTGTCACCCCTTTGTCCTTTGCCAGTTCTCCCTTTGTGCTGCCTTCAGCTTTAACTGTGCATCCATTGAGTATGCTCTGTTCCCTTTGACCATGCTGCTTTACCAAGCTGTGGCTGTGCTTCCTTGGAATACACTCATGTTGATGGTTGACCCTTTCAGTGTGGTTCCTTTGACTGTACCTCCTTTTCCCATGCTCCATTTGGTCATATCTGTTCTGACCGTGCTCTGGTTTACTGTACTCTCTCAGACTACGTTTCACCAGGCTTCGTTTGATGTAGATTGGTTCCCAGCGCCTCCCGGCATAACATGCCTTTCCCTTCGTTCCAGCTCCTGGATGTGGTATCTTCTCTAGCCCAGCAGAAGACGAGGATCCTGGTGCTCGGGAGAAGGCACATGCTTAGCCCTTCGCGCAACTGGGACCGCCGCCACATGGCTATTGTGCAGCAGCGGGCCACATGCTTCTTCACTGACAACTTGTGAGTACTGGCTGCATCTTCCTACAGTCCGCTGCATAAGGTCACCAACTCAGTGAGATCTTTGTGTACCATCAAGAGCAGCTACTTGTGTGTGTGGCAGAGTTTGACTCCAGACACTGCATTCCATAAACTCACTTTGCTCATTCTCTTCTTTCACACACAAAATAAAACAGGCAAACCTTTCTGCATCTCAGTCATTTGTCGGGATAAACATGATAACTTTATTAGAGTTCAAAAAGATCTCAGGTTGTCCGGATTAGAGCAGAACTTTGCAGTCCATGTTTCCACGTTCAGTAGTTATGTCATGAAATTTGTGAAGTGCATAGCTGCCCCAGCAACGGGTCTTCCCAGCGCCAGTCCATTGCAAGAAACAGGCTGCAGCAAGCGACTTAAAACAGTAAGGAGAGAAAGGGACACTAACTGAGAAGATCCAGGTCTTCAGTGTTTTCCTGAACTAAAAATGATTCTGAATGCTCCTGATGGAAAGGGGGAGAGAGTCCCAGAGAGCTGAGGCCTTGCACGAGGGATTATGGCCAGTTTAAGATCGGGAGGACGTGAGGGTCGATCCAAAGATATCGGGTTCAACAGGATAGGAGCCCCCTGGGAATGCAGACTCTTATGGGCAGTACACAAGGTCTTAAAGTGCACACAGCAGTCCACAGGGAGCCAATGCAATTTGTAAAGGAAGGGAAAACAGTAGGCTGGCCGTGGCGTTTTGTGCCAGCTGGAGTCTTCTAGTTAGAGACTTATTGGCTCCCAAGTACAGAATGTTGTAGTAATCTAACAGATAAGATAACGGCCTCAATAATGGTTTATCGAATACCAGGATCAAAAAGACCAAGGATGGGTTTAAGCCTCTCAAGAGCCCGGAGCACGTGTCTGCTATTTATTCGGTCTGCACTTCAAAGTTAGAGTGCTGTCCACCCATACGCCTAGATTTGTAATAGAGGTCCTGGGCGGTGGGGGGTTGTGGGGGGGGGGGCTGGGCGAGGAAGGGAGGCCACCAATGGTCGCCCCAAGAGCGTGTATCTATTCCTAGTAGGAGAATTTCTGTTTTGCTCGCGTGTAAATGCAAGCAATTGGCATTCATGCACTCTGCGACGGCACGTATTCTATTTCAGAAATTGGCCAGGTCAGACATATGATTTTTAGAAAAAGAAAGCACAAGCGGAGTGTCGTCTGCATACGACACCAGCACAAGCCCCAAGGATTTGACGACCTGAGCCAGAGGTTGGATATAATAGTTAAACAAAGTAGTGCTGAGAGCCGAGCCCTGGGGAACGCCATGTTGCAGAGCATGATGAGATTGGGAGCTGCGGGGGGGAATGACCTATAAACATTGCTCAGATAAAAAAGAGGAAAACCAGGACGGAGCAGACCCACATAGGCCGATGTCCTGTCAATCATGATTTTATGGGACACCGTATCAAATGCGGCGCTTAAGTCGAGCAGAATCGAGGATGAGGATCTGCCTTTGTCCAGAGTGCTACGGAGTTGCTCCGTGACCGCAAGAAGTGTGGATTCCGTACTATGCGCCAACCTGAAGACGTTTTGCGAGATGTCCAGAATCTGGTTGTCATCCAAGAGCTGAGTTAGAATGCCGTTGACATGTCTCTCTGTTACCTTAGCAAGAAAAGGCAAGAGAGAGATGAGGAGGACATTTTCAGGCTTGGAGTCATCCAAAGACGGCTTCTTTAAGAGGGGTATAACTTTGGGATGCTTCCAAGGACTAGGTACAGAGGCAGAAGACAGAAATTGATCAGTTCCAAACAAGGTGGGAGGATAGAATCCTGAAGTTTTAGGAACAGATCTGGTTTAAACGGGTCAGCAGGAGAACCCGATTTAACTTGTCTGCATAAGGTCAGCAACTCGGACAGCCCCAAAGGAGATAGGCAAGTGAGTCGAGGTGAAGCAATCCTAGTAAAACTATCCGGTCTCGCCTTCACCGTGTGTTTGTCCTTTTGAGACAGGGTCCGACTGGAGAGGATTGTCTTTAAGATTCTCCTAATTTAAATAATGTACAGAAAAAGTGAAAACATGCAGTGAAGCTGGAAGCTTGTCTCATAGCCCAGTACTTTCTGTTATACACACTGATCCATGATAATACCGCCCCACCTTGAGTTCATCCCTTCATCATTATAAGCTATGCAAGTGGTCATCCTTTTAAATTGTGAAGGCAGTCCGAATTAATTCAAAACCCAAACAGTAGCTTAGCATGGCAGCTTCTCACTGGAGGCTCCGCTAAGGCACCCTGGGCAACACTTGTTGTTGATGAAGTTGTCATGGTGTTCTTTGCCTTGGGCCATTGTGGCTCCTACTCCATAATGTCAGTCCAAACAATTTGAATGACTAAAATGATGTGTCTTCCCTCTGGAAGGCCTGATGACAAACCTCAGTACATATGACATTCTTGCCTCTTCGGTGTGATGTCAACCCAGGCAACGACAATGGCACCGCAGTTCTCAACAATGCTCTGATAGTAACCTGTGAAGCCTAAGAATGAAGCACACAGATGTTCAGATTTGTGTTTAGGCAAGTTTCCAATTGATGATCGCTTCAATCTGGCCTGTAGTGGCTTTTCCTTCCCAACTTTTCTTGGTGTTTGTTGTACAGCATTGAGCTTCACTGCAACAGAAGCTAGGTTTCGGTAGCCTGGAACACCATCTTGACATGGATCATGTGGTTCTGCCAACTGGATATCGATAGGTGACCCAGAAGTCATTCAGACCACTGAGGGCTTTGTTCAACAAGGTCTGGCAGGTAATAGATGCATTCTTCAACACCAAAGAAACTAGAGCACCCCTTCTTGTTGCAGAACTGGAACTCAACCTCTAGCATTGCAGATTTACATTGTCCTCAGGCTGTATTGATTAAGGCAATTTGCCAGTTGCCACATTTCAGGTTGAAAGTACTCAGGAACTGAGCGAGCTCCAGTTATCAATTAGCTTGAGGAATGGAGTGGGCATCTGTTTTGGTGGCAGCAGTGGAATCTGTTTAGTCCAGACAAACCCACAAACTCGTAAGCACTTGCTTTGGTACAAGTAGAACCGGTGCTAGCCCAAAGACTCTCGGATATCCCGAAGACCCCCAGGTTCAGCATCTCAGTGATTTCAGGACTGATGCTGTTTCAAACCATATGTGATAGTTTAAACGTTTTTGTTTGGACAGACGAGCTCTAAGAATTGTGGGAGTCTCTCCTGGTTAGCCTTGATGTCCAAAGAAGAGCTGAGAGGACCTGCTGAGCAAAGGTCCGCAGCCATCCCTGCTGAGCAAAGCTCAGCAGCCATCCCTGCTGTCTGAACGTCCCAGTGAATGAGAGCTGAACTCGCTCTTCATCTTGCTCTGCTCCATGAAGCGCTTTCGGAGAAGGATCCCCATTCCTTCTTTTCCTTGTCCAGGGCCACAAGGAGCAAAGCGCGTTCGTTAGCAATGGTAGGACATTTGCTGTAAAATATCTTCACCCTGTTGACATCTTATTTGAGTGGCCTTCTGATTATATGGTTCCTTCATCAATTCTGACGTTATAGTTATCTTGGTATCCCCCTTTTGGCTACACGTGTTAATTATTTAGATACAAACGTCAAATATAGAATGTACGCTCATAAATGTAATTCTTTGCAATGTGATAAACAAGTCGCCTTGAATATATTCATAGTATTTCATCTACATTGAATTCTCTGTTCTGAATAATTGTTTTTTGAATACTGAGCAATATTTCATGGAAGCTCATAACTATGTTTCTAGTTTAATATTATTATTATGCAAAGCGCACAGTTTCACAGAATGAAAATAAGTAAAAGACATCAGGCCTTTTTTTTGCTAATTGTTTATTCAGAAAGATTCAACAATGATTAGATAATGTTATATAAGTTAGGAACATAGTGTAATGAGCTTGAGAGGAACTTCGTCACAGAGGATTGAGGTAAGGAAGGCCATATGGAATTTTAAGAGGCTCCCTGGAGGAGCATCAGCCACGAGGGTCAGAGAATGATCAGCGGGGATGGAGCGAGCGTACCCCCTTTAAATTCTGCCAAAAGTGGCACCCCAAGTCTGCACAGAATGGCAGCTTCAAGATTTGTCACCTTTTTCTGCCCAAAGATCACAGTTCGGATGGCTCTAACGCATGTACAGAGTTCCAGTCCAAGACGTTGAAGACGAAGGAGAAGCTTAGGTGGGCTCACTACGCCTTGGCACAGTTGCAGAAAACATCACTGAAAGATCTCAACCTCAACTGTCGAGTGGCGAGGAGAACTCACAACAAAACAACTCTACTTACAGATACACAAGAAAAGAATGGCACTGAGGACAAACCCACAATTCACATTTGGGTCATCTCACATTTTCATGTCAACCAGGCTATTCAACTGCCAGCATTTTTCAAAATCCAAGAACACAAACCGAAAGATTCCTGCATGCGCTTGATGTAAGAAGGGTGGCCATATATTACTTGTAGGAAACAAGCCAGACCAGGAAGGGAAGTTGATTCTTCATCTCATTTGCGCCAGCAAGCAAAGGGTCAGGGGTCACCAAGGGAACCGCTGCAAGTTGGAGAGTCCACCCAATCCAGACATTTACAAGACAGCAGGTATAGTGCTGGGACAAAACCAAGCATGCACTTAACAAGGAAGAAGGGGGCAACACTTGCATTCATAGAAAATCTCTACATAAATGACATCCGTATGGCAGCCACATGGTCTTCTGTGCATACTTTACAAACCAATGTTCTGGATACTCTAGCAAAAAGAAGCACAAGTGGGCCAGAGAGTACTAACACACCTGTTTACAACCACAAACTCGTTTAAACCCAGCCTCCCAAGAGGGGAGAATTCTGCATCATAATCGAGGCACAACGTGTGAATTCAGAAAAGATTCTTGCTGCAAAACAAAGTGGTTACTTACCTGTAGGAGTAGGTTTGCAGCATGAACTTTCTGGAACTGCATAGATTCCTCCCACGTCCCACTGTTGAACACAAAATATCTAAAGAAGATACACAAAGACTAGGAAGCCACCGCAAAGATTCACCACAGGGTAAAAAGAATCTGAAGGTGGTGCTGATGCAAAGGGGCTTCCAGGCGGGCATCTGACCCAACAGCAGGGATGGACAGGACACCAAATGGTCAATGCCACCCAGGTGTAAAAAAAAAACGAGCATTTGCAATGCAACAGGTCTTTCATTTACGTGAAAGGCATTGTCATTTACAATACCAATAGCTTAAACTTGCGTAAATGCAAGACCTTTTGCATTTCAAATGCTTGTTTTTTTTTGCAGTTTTATACAGCGCAAACTCGACCCGAAGGAATTGGCGCACTTAACATGAGCACCAGTTACATTACACAAGGACATATTAATTTTTTGGTAGGCATGGGGAGATTAAGTGATTTGCCCTGAATCACAGGATGTGGAGCCGATGCTCCAAAGTTGGCAGCTCTGGCCGTTAGGCCACATCAATGGCCCTACCTAGATCTATGTGGCACACCATTTCATAGAACGTTGGTCCTGACACTTTGAACCTAAGCAGTGGATGGCGTACCACTTGTATCACACAATTACAGGGAGAGTAAATGGACTATTAGGGCACATAGCGAAAAGATCAAATTGGCACAAGTACAATGGTGGTGTTGAACTCCGCGTCAGACATGGCACATTGGTATTATTTATGGAATTAATATAACTTGGCCTCTTTTCAAATTATTGAACAAATACGCTGGGGTTAAAAGGTTTTTTGGTTTAGAATGGGGGTTTTTGTGTTTAGTCAGGAAATGGCGCTCTAGCAATTGCGTGTGCTATTAGTGAAACTTTGGTAGTGCGGTGCTGCCAGATCAGGGGAATAACCCGTTAACCCCTGGGGAATCTGTGGATCATGAGATCCACAATTTATAACATGAGCATAGTCCTGGGCACACGCGGTGCGGGTGTTGATAATGTGTTATGCAAAATAGAAGCGTTATTCAAAAGCAACGGTCAACATCAGTATTTGTCCAACTTAATGTTATTTATTTCAACAACACCTGTGTTGAATATAGTACATCAGCCTAGTAAACCAGCCGACACGTGTTTCGTCACCGGGAACAATCCCGTGACTCATCAGGGCTGGGAAGGATACAAAAAATAAAATAAATAATAAATACAGAAAACTGAAAAACAAATTGGGGCCTAGTCTGTGCCAGACAAGTGATTCGATAAGAGCGGGATCACCCGAAGTGACTGTTGGGAACTTAAACAGCTAAATTTGACCCATGTGGTCTGGGGTGATACTCGTGTAGGTGCCGCTGCCCCTGGAACATGGGCGAAAACGCGGGAAAGCATCTCAGCATATTGTGACCGGTGTGATAGTGCCGCTCTCATGTGTGACAACAAACATGAGGAAACCGCGGGAAAACTATAACAGAGTATAAGTGATTGGTGCTGAATTAAACATAGAGTAGTGGTTGGGACTAAAGGTGAAGAGAGGAAAAGTAGGAGATAAGAAGGCTGAGTGTGAAGAAAAGAGAAGAAGCGGGTGAAAGGATCTGTACTAGGAAACTGCTAGAGAATTATTTATATTGAAGAGAGGTGGGGAGGGGGCTACTGGATATGCTCTACCGATAGGCGGAGAGAAACCGCAAGACGAGGCTGGAAGGTATGGGTGAGGAAACAGATAACAAGGGAAAGGAAACAAAGTAAAAGCTTACCTAAAGACAGAAGTAATTAACGGCGACCCGTAGGGGTTGAGTCGAAAGCGAGAATAATAATAGTAGCGTAGCCCAGTGTTGGGGAGGGCGAGGCGTAGGTTTCAAGGGAGCTGCGAAGAGGGAAACTGCAAGGGAGAGAGGTAGGATAGAGCGTGACACAACTGAACCGTAGGTAAATGCTGTGAGGATTGAACCAGGGTAAAGTGTGAGAGTCTTACCAGGTAGTAATCTCCCTGGGCTGACGCACGTGAAGCGTAAAGGCGGGTATGCTTTGGCGGTGAAAGGAGCTAATGCAGAGTATCATAGGAGGCTGTCCAGTGGCCGGCTCGATTAGAAAGCACTATGCCAGGGAGGCGGGGTGCGAGGGATGAGCTAAAGAAAGAACGGGGAAGGAGGTTACGAGGAACACGAATCGAAGGTAGGAGAATGGCAAATGAAGAAAGGAAACACTTACCCCGGGTGCGGGAAAGGCGAGGAGTCAGGAAGTGTGTAGAGCAGGGTATAGGAACGCCTAATGGGAAAGCAGAGAAAAAGGACCCTGATGTGGTGGGCTATTCAGGGAGTGCCGGGGTGGAGGAGCCGGGTGGAACCGCAACGTCTCATACCTGTGGTCCGGATCGGAGAACAGCGAGGGCGCACTGGAGCCGAGTGAACTAAGTGAGACAGGGAGGTGGGAGGGAAGCTATATTGGGAAAGGAGGTGGAAGGCTAGAGCGGAAACAAAGAGAAGACTGGCCAGGTGGTGGCCATGTTGGAAAACTCGGGAAGAGGTCGGGAATGATGCGCATGCGCAGGGAACGAGTCACTGTCTGTGAGGCACCCGCAGCCTCGGGAAACTAGCATGTTAGTGTGGGCGAAAGACGAAGAGTATTAGTCAGAGGCATGTGACAGAATACACACATATCTCAAAGTAAAGAGTTATGACAGTGAAAGGGATGATGTGTATAACATAATTACAGTATGCACATGTGAAAGGATATAAAGGGGGAGAGATCCCTATACTGGGTATTATGTATAATAAGTCATATAGGAAAGACATATCTCAAAGGCAGTCAGTTGCGAACGCATGTGGCAGTAAAAGGGATACCATCGAAAGCCGTCTATATAGAAAAGAAACATCATGCAATGCCATCTTGCATGCAGACAGCTCACATCCCCCACACCAAATAAAGGCCATTCCCTACGGTGAATTCATGAGAGCCAGGAGAAACTGCAGTGAGGAACCAGAATTTCAAAAGTGCCTTACTAATATGAAACAAAGATTCAAAAACAGAGGCTATAGTGCCCGTACCATTAGCTCTGCAGAGAAAAGAATCAGGAACACTAAAAGAGAAGACACTTTACACACTAGACGGACAATCACTAAGCAAGACCAACCTGTTCGACTTATCACTGACTACAGCGACATGGGGTTAGCTATGAAGAAGAGCCTTAATAAACATTGGAACATACTACTTGCAGACAACACACTCAAAGGGATTGTACCACCCAAACCTCAAATCACATACAGGAGAGGCAGGACCCTGAAAACCAGACTCAGCCCTAGCATCCTTGGCCCCAAAACCCAACCCACTTGGCTAACGACTCACAATCTTGGCTTCTTCAAGTGTGGACACTGCGGCGTCTGCAAATTAGCCCACCATGGAGTTAGAAAGTTCACGGCCGTGAACAAACAACAGTACCTAATTCAACACAACATCAACTGCAACACAAAATTTGTGGTCTACATTCTTGAATGTACCTGCAAACTTTGGTACATTGGAAGCACCATCAGACCACTCAAAGACCGTATTGGAGAACACGTCAGAGCTCTCAACAATCTGGACCCCAAATATCCCATGGCGATCCATGCTGCAACTTGTCCCAACCAAGGCCCAATAAAACGGATTTCCTTCTTCGGATTTGACATGGCAGCCACCAATGTAAGAGGTGGCAACAGAGAACTCAGACGCCTGGAGGCCACTTGGATCATGCGTCTGCGAACAGTACAACATGGACTGAATACTGATCACGAGTTACATTACTTCCTGGGAGAATGAACACAATGACAAGAATTGCTCTCTTGGGTCCTTATTTTGTGCCATTTACCTTGTCATGACACCTGTTCTCTTCCAATATAATCAGTAGATATTTGTATGTCCACTTTCCACACCAATTATGTGATATCTACCTCCTTGTTACATACCCTCCGTGATCTGGCATTTTATCCCTTACCTATGTTCCCAATGTACCACACCCGTTACTAAGCCTGTTATGATTCAGATTCATGATACAACCGATCCATGTTACTGCATAGCCTCAATGTCTTTCCTATATGATTTAACGTACGCAACACTAGGTGGAAGGACTTCTCCTCTTTATATCCTTTCACTTACATCTAAGTTCATACTCTTTCAATGCGTGCCTACCATTGTCTGCATGTCTAACCCCCAATCACACTTCCGTGTATGTTCTAATATCTCACGATATACTAAGCCTCCTACCATTTAGGCTCATGATATAGTTGATCTGTGCCACCGTATAATCCTAATGTATTTCCTATACTACTTATCGTTCATGATACTCGGTATTAAGGTTTCTCCTCTTTATACCCCTTCACATGTACCTAAGTAATTACGATGTATACATTATCCCTTTTACTGCCACATGCGTTCGCAACTGACTGCCTTTGAGATATGTCTTTCCTATATGACTTATTATACATAATACCCAGTATAGGGATCTCTCCCCCTTTATATCCTTTCACATGTGCAAACTGTAATTATGTTATACACATCATCCCTTTCACTGTCATAACTCTTTACTTTGAGATATGTGTGTATTCTGTCACATGCCTCTGACTAATACTCTTCGTCTTTCGCCCACACTAACATGCTAGTTTCCCGAGGCTGCGGGTGCCTCACAGACAGTGACTCGTTCCCTGCGCATGCGCATCATTCCCGACCTCTTCCCGAGTTTTCCAACATGGCCACCACCTGGCCAGTCTTCTCTTTGTTTCCGCTCTAGCCTTCCACCTCCTTTCCCAATATAGCTTCCCTCCCACCTCCCTGTCTCACTTAGTTCACTCGGCTCCAGTGCGCCCTCGCTGTTCTCCGATCCGGACCACAGGTATGAGACGTTGCGGTTCCACCCGGCTCCTCCACCCCGGCACTCCCTGAATAGCCACCACATCAGGGTCCTTTTTCTCTGCTTTCCCATTAGGCGTTCCTATACCCTGCTCTACACACTTCCTGACTCCTCGCCTTTCCCGCACCCGGGGTAAGTGTTTCCTTTCTTCATTTGCCATTCTCCTACCTTCGATTCGTGTTCCTCGTAACCTCCTTCCCCGTTCTTTCTTTAGCTCATCCCTCGCACCCCGCCTCCCTGGCATAGTGCTTTCTAATCGAGCCGGCCACTGGACAGCCTCCTATGATACTCTGCATTAGCTCCTTTCACCGCCAAAGCATACCCGCCTTTACGCTTCACGTGCGTCAGCCCAGGGAGATTACTACCTGGTAAGACTCTCACACTTTACCCTGGTTCAATCCTCACAGCATTTACCTACGGTTCAGTTGTGTCACGCTCTATCCTACCTCTCTCCCTTGCAGTTTCCCTCTTCGCAGCACCCTTGAAACCTACGCCTCGCCCTCCCCAACACTGGGCTACGCTACTATTATTATTCTCGCTTTCGACTCAACCCCTACGGGTCGCCGTTAATTACTTCTGTCTTTAGGTAAGCTTTTACTTTGTTTCCTTTCCCTTGTTATCTGTTTCCTCACCCATACCTTCCAGCCTCGTCTTGCGGTTTCTCTCCGCCTATCGGTAGAGCATATCCAGTAGCCCCCTCCCCACCTCTCTTCAATATAAATAATTCTCTAGCAGTTTCCTAGTACAGATCCTTTCACCCGCTTCTTCTCTTTTCTTCACACTCAGCCTTCTTATCTCCTACTTTTCCTCTCTTCACCTTTAGTCCCAACCACTACTCTATGTTTAATTCAGCACCAATCACTTATACTCTGTTATAGTTTTCCCGCGGTTTCCTCATGTTTGTTGTCACACATGAGAGCGGCACTATCACACCGGTCACAATATGCTGAGATGCTTTCCCGCGTTTTCGCCCATGTTCCAGGGGCAGCGGCACCTACACGAGTATCACTCCAGACCACATGGGTCAAATTTAGCTGTTTAAGTTCCCAACAGTCACTTCGGGTGATCCCGCTCTTATCGAATCACTTGTCTGGCACAGACTAGGCCCCAATTTGTTTTTCAGTTTTCTGTATTTATTATTTATTTTATTTTTTGTATCCTTCCCAGCCCTGATGAGTCACGGGATTGTTCCCGGTGACGAAACACGTGTCGGCTGGTTTACTAGGCTGATGTACTATATTCAACACAGGTGTTGTTGAAATAAATAACATTAAGTTGGACAAATACTGATGTTGACCGTTGCTTTTGAATAACGCTTCTATTTTGCATAACACATTATCAACACCCGCACCGCGTGTGCCCAGGACTATGCTCATGTTAAAAGGTTTTTTGTTTGGGCCATAGGAGGGCGTGCCAGCTTCTGGAGCAAGTATTGAAAGAGGGAACAGACTACACTAAACAAAAGCACACTGGATGAAGCTGCACGGTGGCATGTTCGACATGCGCCTCATTACTATGGTTGTAATATAAACTCAGACCGTAGACGCGACAGAAGTTCCAAAGGTCGCCGATCTAAAAATAAGGCTATTAAAAATCCATACAAAATCAAAATAATTATCAGAAATTGTGCGCTTTTTAATTGTTCTAACTCTGAGTTGATTGAGAATAATAAGCAGAGCAATTACAAAAATGAATGTATGTAATACAACCGTTTACTAATTAACAATATCAGATAAATCTATAGCTTCGATATTCAGCGTCTCCTCTCCCAGCAAGAGTGGAACGTGGCCAGTTTTTCGATAGCAGCCCCCGCATAAGGCAATGACTACAGATCACGAAGATAACAGACATCTCTGGGCTATAGCGCAATTCTCTGACATAGATAAACAATTAGACAGGGCCCTCCATATACTACCATTGGTTGCACTAGCCATCTGTCAGTACATGTTGTCGCAAAAAAAAAAAACAAGGTTGAGTGTACCTCGCTTGTTGCGAGTTCTGGGTATGGTTGCTCTGAGAACTAGGGTTGCAGAAGTGATATCAGAGGAGGGATGGTTGGAATATAACCGGTGCCACTCAGGATCAAAAAAAACCAGTTAAATAAAGAAGCGCGACCGCCTAAGTGAAAGCGGACCGCGGTGTAAGTTAAATAAACAAAGCAGCACAGCCGCTAAAGTGAAAGCGGACCGCGCTGCAAATTAATTAAATAAAGAAGCGCGGCCGCCTAAGTGAAAGCGGACCGCGGTGTAAGTTAAATAAACAAAGCAGCACAGCCGCTAAAGTGAAAGCGGACCGCGCTGCAAATTAATTAAATAAAGAAGCGCGGCCGCCTAAGTGAAAGCGGACCGCGGTGTAAGTTAAATAAATAAAGCAGCGCGGCCGCCTAAGTGAAAGCGGACCGCGGTGTAAGTTAAATAAATAAAGCAGCGCGGCCGCCTAAGTGAAAGCGGACCGCGGTGTAAGTTAAATAAATAAAGCAGCACAGCCGCTAAAGTGAAAGCGGACCGCGCTGCAAATTAATTAAATAAAGAAGCGCGGCCGCCTAAGTGAAAGCGGACCGCGGTGTAAGTTAAATAAACAAAGCAGCACAGCCTAAGTGAAAGCGGACCGCGGTGTAAGTTAAATAAATAAAGCAGCACAGCCGCTAAAGTGAAAGCGGACCGCGCTGCAAATTAATTAAATAGAAGCGCGGCCGCCTAAGTGAAAGCGGACCGCGGTGTAAGTTAAATAAACAAAGCAGCACAGCCTAAGTGAAAGCGGACCGCGGTGTAAGTTAAATAAATAAAGCAGCACAGCCGCTAAAGTGAAAGCGGACCGCGCTGCAAATTAATTAAATAAAGAAGCGCGGCCGCCTAAGTGAAAGCGGACCGCGGTGTAAGTTAAATAAACAAAGCAGCACAGCCTAAGTGAAAGCGGACCGCGTTGTAAGTTAAATAAACAAAGCAGCACAGCCGCTAAAGTGAAAGCGGACCGCGCTGCAAATTAATTAAATAAAGAAGCGCGGCCGCCTAAGTGAAAGCGGACCGCGGTGTAAGTTAAATAAATAAAGCAGCACAGCCGCTAAAGTGAAAGCGGACCGCGGTGTAAGTTAAATAAACAAAGCAGCACAGCCGCTAAAGTGAAAGCGGACCGCGCTGCAAATTAATTAAATAAAGAAGCGCGGCCGCCTAAGTGAAAGCGGACCGCGGTGTAAGTTAAATAAACAAAGCAGCACAGCCTAAGTGAAAGCGGACCGCGGTGTAAGTTAAATAAATAAAGCAGCACAGCCGCTAAAGTGAAAGCGGACCGCACTGCAAATTAATTAAATAAAGAAGCGCGGCCGCCTAAGTGAAAGCGGACCGCGGTGTAAGTTAAATAAATAAAGCAGCACAGCCGCTAAAGTGAAAGCGGACCGCACTGCAAATTAATTAAATAAGAAGCGCGGCCGCCTAAGTGAAAGCGGACCGCGGTGTAAGTTAAATAAACAAAGCAGCACAGCCGCTAAAGTGAAAGCGGACCGCACTGCAAATTAATTAAATAGCAAGCGCGGCCGCCTAAGTGAAAGCGGACCGCGGTGTAAGTTAAATAAATAAAGCAGCACAGCCGCTAAAGTGAAAGCGGACCGCACTGCAAATTAATTAAATAAAGAAGCGCGGCCGCCTAAGTGAAAGCGGACCGCGGTGTAAGTTAAATAAATGAAAGCAGCACAGCCGCTAAAGTGAAAGCGGACCGCACTGCAAATTAATTAAATAAAGAAGCGCGGCCGCCTAAGTGAAAGCGGACCGCGGTGTAAGTTAAATAAACAAAGCAGCACAGCCGCCTAAGTGAAAGCGGACCGCACTGCAAATTAATTAAATAAAGAAGCGCGGCCGCCTAAGTGAAAGCGGACCGCGGTGTAAGTTAAATAAACAAAGCAGCACAGCCGCTAAAGTGAAAGCGGACCGCGCTGCAAATTAATTAAATAAAGAAGCGCGGCCGCCTAAGTGAAAGCGGACCGCGGTGTAAGTTAAATAAACAAAGCAGCACAGCCTAAGTGAAAGCGGACCGCGGTGTAAGTTAAATAAATAAAGCAGCACAGCCGCTAAAGTGAAAGCGGACCGCGGTGTAAGTTAAATAAACAAAGCAGCACAGCCGCTAAAGTGAAAGCGGACCGCGCTGCAAATTAATTAAATAAAGAAGCGCGGCCGCCTAAGTGAAAGCGGACCGCGGTGTAAGTTAAATAAATAAAGCAGCACAGCCGCTAAAGTGAAAGCGGACCGCACTGCAAATTAATTAAATAAGAAGCGCGGCCGCCTAAGTGAAAGCGGACCGCGGTGTAAGTTAAATAAATAAAGCAGCACAGCCGCTAAAGTGAAAGCGGACCGCACTGCAAATTAATTAAATAGAAGCGCGGCCGCCTAAGTGAAAGCGGACCGCGGTGTAAGTTAAATAAACAAAGCAGCACAGCCGCTAAAGTGAAAGCGGACCGCACTGCAAATTAATTAAATAGAAGCGCGGCCGCCTAAGTGAAAGCGGACCGCGGTGTAAGTTAAATAAATAAAGCAGCACAGCCGCTAAAGTGAAAGCGGACCGCACTGCAAATTAATTAAATAGCAAGCGCGGCCGCCTAAGTGAAAGCGGACCGCGGTGTAAGTTAAATAAATAAAGCAGCACAGCCGCTAAAGTGAAAGCGGACCGCACTGCAAATTAATTAAATAAGAAGCGCGGCCGCCTAAGTGAAAGCGGACCGCGGTGTAAGTTAAATAAACAAAGCAGCACAGCCGCTAAAGTGAAAGCGGACCGCACTGCAAATTAATTAAATAAGAAGCGCGGCCGCCTAAGTGAAAGCGGACCGCGGTGTAAGTTAAATAAACAAAGCAGCACAGCCGCTAAAGTGAAAGCGGACCGCACTGCAAATTAATTAAATAAGAAGCGCGGCCGCCTAAGTGAAAGCGGACCGCGGTGTAAGTTAAATAAATAAAGCAGCACAGCCGCTAAAGTGAAAGCGGACCGCACTGCAAATTAATTAAATAAAGAAGCGTGGCCGCCTAAGTGAAAGCGGACCGCGGTGTAAGTTAAATAAATAAAGCAGCGCGGCCGCTAAAGTGGACCGCGCTGCAAATTACAAACAAAAACGTAACAGCAATGTAAAAGAGGGCTGCCGACTTGTGTGGGTGGAATAGGGAAAGACCATTAAAGAAAATAGTGCTCACCCACTAGATAACGCAGACCGTGTAACGAGCCAAGTAAAAGGTCCAGTCGTTATGGGCGGTAACAAATGCAGACAAGGCGGTACCAAGGAGGGACTAACAAGCCTATGTACGAATCAGAAGCCAGCATTTACGAAGGACAATGACACAAGCCAATGACAAATGTGGGCGGGGCTTCCAGTGCATACCCTAATACAGCATGCCTCGCAGAGTGAGCAGCGCATGTGCGCTGCCGCTAGGCTCGACCTAAAAACAGGAAGAGGAGAGGACTAGAAAAAGAAATTCCGGACCCAACCACTAGAAGGCAGAATGATGCACAAGTGAATCCAGAAAGGTTTTCAAGCTGAAAACTATTCTTAGAAATAAGTTACCATTTTGTTTTCTTGTGGATTGCTGATTTAACACAGTTCCTTATATGTATGTATGTATGTCTGTCTCTAGAATTTCTATAGTGTAAACCTAGCCGTAAGACAGAAGAGCTCTGTATACAGTCAAAGTCGTGCATAAAGTCTACGAGTGATCGGAGTCGTAGCTGGTTTGTGGAGCGTAATGCATTGTGTTGTAGTGTTCTTTAAAGAGGTGTTTCTTCTACTCTTTCCTACATGGGAGCAGCATTGGGACGGTCCTAATGAATACGGGGGTGTTGTTCCAGAACCTAGATGCAGAGTTGGACAAGGCCATCTGTCTTGCTTTTTTTCTTTTTTTATTTACACTTCTTAGTCTGCAGTCTGATGGTGTCTTGGCTCTGGTTGTGCTGAGAACCACCAGAGATGGTGATTTGTCTTCAAGATAGGCAGGAGTGCTGGTCATTATGGCTTTGTAAATGATGCAGCTAGTTTCGAAGATGGTGCGGGCCAGCAAGGGGAGACACTGGAGTTCCATCAGGATGGGGATGATGTGATATTTCTTGAGGACCTGGATGAGACCCGGCGTGGCATGTACGATGCCCCATTAGGGCTTCCAGTGTGGAGTCTTGGAGGCCATGGAGTAGGGTGTTTACCACCAAAGTTTAAGGGCTTAAACAGCAGTTCTGTAGTCACTTTCTAAAAGAAATAGTTTCAATTTCTTTAGAAGAAAGAGGTAGTACCAGGTCGTCTTTGTTTTTTTGGCAATATGTTCCTTGAGGGTGAGATCGGTGTCCATGATAAAGCCAAGTGACTTGGCATTCGGTGAAAGTTGTGGTTCAAAGAAGTTAATTTTCATGCCATTGGGTCAGGTTTTGCACTATTTCTTGTTTGTTGTTCTTGGCAAATAACAGAAATTCTGTCTTGGTTGAATTGAGCTTCAGGTATTCAGTGAACATCCAGGTCTAGAAGATGTGCAAGCCGTGTTTGAAGCATTGGATATTTGAAGAAGAGGAGACTTTCAGCCCCTGGCAGAGTTCTGTCTGATTAGCAGATTGTTGATTTTTGATGATGTTCCTGTGATTAGAGCACCTAGTGGCTCCATATAGAGATTGAAGATGACAGGTGCCAGGATGGAACCGTGGGGGACTCCGCAGGTGATGGGGTACTTTTGGAACCTGCAGGTGCCCATGTGAACAAACCGTTGTTGGTTGGAAAGGTAATAGGAGAGCCAGTGAAGAACTTTGCCTGTGAATCCCATTTGAGACTCTAGTGTGTGTATGTGGGCGGGATGGCCGACTGCGTCAAAGACAGCTGAGATGTCCAGCAATATCAGGTGGCAGGGGTCACATTGTCATCTGTGGTCAGGAAGGCATTTGCGATGTATAAGGTGGCGGTCTCCCTGCTGCAGCATGATCGGAAGACTGGTAGTTGTGCAGGAGAATGTTAGTGTTAATGAGCTCGGAGTTGAACATTGACCACTTTTTCAGTGATCTTGCAGATGAATAGTAGGTGAAGGATGGGCAAGTAGTTGGTGACGTCATCAGGGTCTAGTGTCTTTTCTTTTTTTTATTTTGAAGTGGGAGGATCTGGCCTGTCTTGAGAGCTTCTGGGAAGATGTCTTGGGCGAGTGAGGCCTTGACAATGGTGAGCAGGGGTGAGAGAGCATCCATAGAGAGAGCGTGATGAAGAGCGAGGGTGAGACATCATCTTCATAAGATGTGGCTTTGAGGAAGTTGAGCACGTCGACGAGAGGTGTGAGAGGTTGGGATTTGAAGGACGACTATTGCAAGATTCTGGAGGAAGATATTGATGCGCTGCCAGATCTTCGGTATTTATTCACTGAAGAAGAGGTTGAAGACATAGTGTTTATTGTGCAGTGATGAGTAGGTGGGTCTGGCGGGGCTCTTGCAGTGCTTGAATGTCTTGAATAGCCTTCTGCTTCTGTTGGTGGCTTCATTGAAGGTACAAAAGGGGATGATGGACGGAACGTTTGAGGCAATCAAACACTCACCCCCAGTCAACTGATCTGGGTTTAATCCATCATCATTCTTTAGCTCACTCCACCACCCCAGTTCAGACATGGCCATATGCAAATCAGTCTGACCCTGTGCCTCATGGGAACAGTCCAGCCCGAACTGCCAAGCCATGTCTTCCCTGGACCGGAAACAAGCATCCTAGGACCGGTTTCTGGCATTTCAGCCGTCATCAGCCAGGCTTGCTTGAATCCAGTGGCAAAGTGAGCAAGGGACCCACGTCTGGGCATACCCCCGCCAACTTAGGGCGACCAAGCGATACAAAGGGGATGATGGACGGAACGTTTGAGGCAATCAAACACTCACCCCCAGTCAACTGATCTGGGTTTAATCCATCATCATTCTTTAGCTCACTCCACCACCCCAGTTCAGACATGGCCATATGCAAATCAGTCTGACCCTGTGCCTCATGGGAACAGTCCAGCCCGAACTGCCAAGCCATGTCTTCCCTGGACCGGAAACAAGCATCCTAGGACCGGTTTCTGGCATTTCAGCCGTCATCAGCCAGGCTTGCTTGAATCCAGTGGCAAAGTGAGCAAGGGACCCACGTCTGGGCATACCCCCGCCAACTTAGGGCGACCAAAGCGATACAAAGGGGATGATGGACGGAACGTTTGAGCCAATCAAACACTCACCCCCAGTCAACTGATCTGGGTTTAATCCATCATCATTCTTTAGCTCACTCCACCACCCCAGTTCAGACATGGCCATATGCAAATCAGTCTGACCCTGTGCCTCACTTTGCCACTGGATTCAAGCAAGCCTGGCTGATGACGGCTGAAATGCCAGAAACCGGTCCTAGGATGCTTGTTTCCGGTCCAGGGAAGACATGGCTTGGCAGTTCGGGCTGGACTGTTCCCATGAGGCACAGGGTCAGACTGATTTGCATATGGCCATGTCTGAACTGGGGTGGTGGAGTGAGCTAAAGAATGATGATGGATTAAACCCAGATCAGTTGACTGGGGGTGAGTGTTTGATTGGCTCAAACGTTCCGTCCATCATCCCCTTTTGTATCGCTTTGGTCGCCCTAAGTTGGCGGGGTATGCCCAGACGTGGGTCCCTTGCTCACTTTGCCACTGGATTCAAGCAAGCCTGGCTGATGACGGCTGAAATGCCAGAAACCGGTCCTAGGATGCTTGTTTCCGGTCCAGGGAAGACATGGCTTGGCAGTTCGGGCTGGACTGTTCCCATGAGGCACAGGGTCAGACTGATTTGCATATGGCCATGTCTGAACTGGGGTGGTGGAGTGAGCTAAAGAATGATGATGGATTAAACCCAGATCAGTTGACTGGGGGTGAGTGTTTGATTGGCTCAAACGTTCCGTCCATCATCCCCTTTGTATCGCTTGGTCGCCCTAAGTTGGCGGGGTATGCCCAGACGTGGGTCCCTTGCTCACTTTGCCACTGGATTCAAGCAAGCCTGGCTGATGACGGCTGAAATGCCAGAAACCGGTCCTAGGATGCTTGTTTCCGGTCCAGGGAAGACATGGCTTGGCAGTTCGGGCTGGACTGTTCCCATGAGGCACAGGGTCAGACTGATTTGCATATGGCCATGTCTGAACTGGGGTGGTGGAGTGAGCTAAAGAATGATGATGGATTAAACCCAGATCAGTTGACTGGGGGTGAGTGTTTGATTGGCTCAAGCGTTCCGTCCATCATCCCCTTTTGTATCGCTTTGGTCGCCCTAAGTTGGCGGGGGTATGCCCAGACGTGGGTCCCTTGCTCACTTTGCCACTGGATTCAAGCAAGCCTGGCTGATGACGGCTGAAATGCCAGAAACCGGTCCTAGGATGCTTGTTTCCGGTCCAGGGAAGACATGGCTTGGCAGTTCGGGCTGGACTGTTCCCATGAGGCACAGGGTCAGACTGATTTGCATATGGCCATGTCTGAACTGGGGTGGTGGAGTGAGCTAAAGAATGATGATGGATTAAACCCAGATCAGTTGACTGGGGGTGAGTGTTTGATTGGCTCAAGCGTTCCGTCCATCATCCCCTTTTGTATCGCTTTGGTCGCCCTAAGTTGGCGGGGGTATGCCCAGACGTGGGTCCCTTGCTCACTTTGCCACTGGATTCAAGCAAGCCTGGCTGATGACGGCTGAAATGCCAGAAACCGGTCCTAGGATGCTTGTTTCCGGTCCAGGGAAGACATGGCTTGGCAGTTCGGGCTGGACTGTTCCCATGAGGCACAGGGTCAGACTGATTTGCATATGGCCATGTCTGAACTGGGGTGGTGGAGTGAGCTAAAGAATGATGATGGATTAAACCCAGATCAGTTGACTGGGGGTGAGTGTTTGATTGGCTCAAGCGTTCCGTCCATCATCCCCTTTTGTATCGCTTTGGTCGCCCTAAGTTGGCGGGGGTATGCCCAGACGTGGGTCCCTTGCTCACTTTGCCACTGGATTCAAGCAAGCCTGGCTGATGACGGCTGAAATGCCAGAAACCGGTCCTAGGATGCTTGTTTCCGGTCCAGGGAAGACATGGCTTGGCAGTTCGGGCTGGACTGTTCCCATGAGGCACAGGGTCAGACTGATTTGCATATGGCCATGTCTGAACTGGGGTGGTGGAGTGAGCTAAAGAATGATGATGGATTAAACCCAGATCAGTTGACTGGGGGTGAGTGTTTGATTGGCTCAAGCGTTCCGTCCATCATCCCCTTTTGTATCGCTTTGGTCGCCCTAAGTTGGCGGGGGTATGCCCAGACGTGGGTCCCTTGCTCACTTTGCCACTGGATTCAAGCAAGCCTGGCTGATGACGGCTGAAATGCCAGAAACCGGTCCTAGGATGCTTGTTTCCGGTCCAGGGAAGACATGGCTTGGCAGTTCGGGCTGGACTGTTCCCATGAGGCACAGGGTCAGACTGATTTGCATATGGCCATGTCTGAACTGGGGTGGTGGAGTGAGCTAAAGAATGATGATGGATTAAACCCAGATCAGTTGACTGGGGGTGAGTGTTTGATTGGCTCAAGCGTTCCGTCCATCATCCCCTTTTGTATCGCTTTGGTCGCCCTAAGTTGGCGGGGGTATGCCCAGACGTGGGTCCCTTGCTCACTTTGCCACTGGATTCAAGCAAGCCTGGCTGATGACGGCTGAAATGCCAGAAACCGGTCCTAGGATGCTTGTTTCCGGTCCAGGGAAGACATGGCTTGGCAGTTCGGGCTGGACTGTTCCCATGAGGCACAGGGTCAGACTGATTTGCATATGGCCATGTCTGAACTGGGGTGGTGGAGTGAGCTAAAGAATGATGATGGATTAAACCCAGATCAGTTGACTGGGGGTGAGTGTTTGATTGGCTCAAACGTTCCGTCCATCATCCCCTTTTGTATCGCTTTGGTCGCCCTAAGTTGGCGGGGTATGCCCAGACGTGGGTCCCTTGCTCACTTTGCCACTGGATTCAAGCAAGCCTGGCTGATGACGGCTGAAATGCCAGAAACCGGTCCTAGGATGCTTGTTTCCGGTCCAGGGAAGACATGGCTTGGCAGTTCGGGCTGGACTGTTCCCATGAGGCACAGGGTCAGACTGATTTGCATATGGCCATGTCTGAACTGGGGTGGTGGAGTGAGCTAAAGAATGATGATGGATTAAACCCAGATCAGTTGACTGGGGGTGAGTGTTTGATTGGCTCAAACGTTCCGTCCATCATCCCCTTTTGTATCGCTTTGGTCGCCCTAAGTTGGCGGGGGTATGCCCAGACGTGGGTCCCTTGCTCACTTTGCCACTGGATTCAAGCAAGCCTGGCTGATGACGGCTGAAATGCCAGAAACCGGTCCTAGGATGCTTGTTTCCGGTCCAGGGAAGACATGGCTTGGCAGTTCGGGCTGGACTGTTCCCATGAGGCACAGGGTCAGACTGATTTGCATATGGCCATGTCTGAACTGGGGTGGTGGAGTGAGCTAAAGAATGATGATGGATTAAACCCAGATCAGTTGACTGGGGGTGAGTGTTTGATTGGCTCAAACGTTCCGTCCATCATCCCCTTTTGTATCGCTTTGGTCGCCCTAAGTTGGCGGGGGTATGCCCAGACGTGGGTCCCTTGCTCACTTTGCCACTGGATTCAAGCAAGCCTGGCTGATGACGGCTGAAATGCCAGAAACCGGTCCTAGGATGCTTGTTTCCGGTCCAGGGAAGACATGGCTTGGCAGTTCGGGCTGGACTGTTCCCATGAGGCACAGGGTCAGACTGATTTGCATATGGCCATGTCTGAACTGGGGTGGTGGAGTGAGCTAAAGAATGATGATGGATTAAACCCAGATCAGTTGACTGGGGGTGAGTGTTTGATTGGCTCAAGCGTTCCGTCCATCATCCCCTTTTGTATCGCTTTGGTCGCCCTAAGTTGGCGGGGGTATGCCCAGACGTGGGTCCCTTGCTCACTTTGCCACTGGATTCAAGCAAGCCTGGCTGATGACGGCTGAAATGCCAGAAACCGGTCCTAGGATGCTTGTTTCCGGTCCAGGGAAGACATGGCTTGGCAGTTCGGGCTGGACTGTTCCCATGAGGCACAGGGTCAGACTGATTTGCATATGGCCATGTCTGAACTGGGGTGGTGGAGTGAGCTAAAGAATGATGATGGATTAAACCCAGATCAGTTGACTGGGGGTGAGTGTTTGATTGGCTCAAACGTTCCGTCCATCATCCCCTTTTGTATCGCTTTGGTCGCCCTAAGTTGGCGGGGGTATGCCCAGACGTGGGTCCCTTGCTCACTTTGCCACTGGATTCAAGCAAGCCTGGCTGATGACGGCTGAAATGCCAGAAACCGGTCCTAGGATGCTTGTTTCCGGTCCAGGGAAGACATGGCTTGGCAGTTCGGGCTGGACTGTTCCCATGAGGCACAGGGTCAGACTGATTTGCATATGGCCATGTCTGAACTGGGGTGGTGGAGTGAGCTAAAGAATGATGATGGATTAAACCCAGATCAGTTGACTGGGGGTGAGTGTTTGATTGGCTCAAACGTTCCGTCCATCATCCCTTTTGTATCGCTTTGGTCGCCCTAAGTTGGCGGGGGTATGCCCAGACGTGGGTCCCTTGCTCACTTTGCCACTGGATTCAAGCAAGCCTGGCTGATGACGGCTGAAATGCCAGAAACCGGTCCTAGGATGCTTGTTTCCGGTCCAGGGAAGACATGGCTTGGCAGTTCGGGCTGGACTGTTCCCATGAGGCACAGGGTCAGACTGATTTGCATATGGCCATGTCTGAACTGGGGTGGTGGAGTGAGCTAAAGAATGATGATGGATTAAACCCAGATCAGTTGACTGGGGGTGAGTGTTTGATTGGCTCAAACGTTCCGTCCATCATCCCCTTTGTATCGCTTTGGTCGCCCTAAGTTGGCGGGGGTATGCCCAGACGTGGGTCCCTTGCTCACTTTGCCACTGGATTCAAGCAAGCCTGGCTGATGACGGCTGAAATGCCAGAAACCGGTCCTAGGATGCTTGTTTCCGGTCCAGGGAAGACATGGCTTGGCAGTTCGGGCTGGACTGTTCCCATGAGGCACAGGGTCAGACTGATTTGCATATGGCCATGTCTGAACTGGGGTGGTGGAGTGAGCTAAAGAATGATGATGGATTAAACCCAGATCAGTTGACTGGGGGTGAGTGTTTGATTGGCTCAAACGTTCCGTCCATCATCCCCTTTTGTATCGCTTTGGTCGCCCTAAGTTGGCGGGGGTATGCCCAGACGTGGGTCCCTTGCTCACTTTGCCACTGGATTCAAGCAAGCCTGGCTGATGACGGCTGAAATGCCAGAAACCGGTCCTAGGATGCTTGTTTCCGGTCCAGGGAAGACATGGCTTGGCAGTTCGGGCTGGACTGTTCCCATGAGGCACAGGGTCAGACTGATTTGCATATGGCCATGTCTGAACTGGGGTGGTGGAGTGAGCTAAAGAATGATGATGGATTAAACCCAGATCAGTTGACTGGGGGTGAGTGTTTGATTGGCTCAAACGTTCCGTCCATCATCCCCTTTTGTATCGCTTTGGTCGCCCTAAGTTGGCGGGGGTATGCCCAGACGTGGGTCCCTTGCTCACTTTGCCACTGGATTCAAGCAAGCCTGGCTGATGACGGCTGAAATGCCAGAAACCGGTCCTAGGATGCTTGTTTCCGGTCCAGGGAAGACATGGCTTGGCAGTTCGGGCTGGACTGTTCCCATGAGGCACAGGGTCAGACTGATTTGCATATGGCCATGTCTGAACTGGGGTGGTGGAGTGAGCTAAAGAATGATGATGGATTAAACCCAGATCAGTTGACTGGGGGTGAGTGTTTGATTGGCTCAAACGTTCCGTCCATCATCCCCTTTTGTATTCATTGAAGGTACAGCACTTTGATTTAACTGGTGCGACGAGCTCTGTGTGTTGCACACAAGAACTGCCGTATCATGAGCTCATTTGGGAGTTCTGTTTCTCTTCCATTTTCTTTCCTGGGCGTCAGCAAGGTCTTTAGAGCACCAGGGTACCACAGGAGTTTGCTCGCTTTTGTGTGTTTTATTTGGGGTGTGGATATTCACATCGTTTTCCCAAAAAGTGTTTGATTGTTGGTTGTGTTTTGTACATTTCTTATTTACCACAGTTTCTCTTTGTTGATTCCGCCGCCTTACACATGATTATTTGATTTTCCATGTTGCCTACTCCTGGTAACACTAGTTGAAAATATGTGTATTGTTCTATTATGCCATGTCCCCTGGATCCCTGGTGGACTGCTCACATTCTTCAATGTTTGTACTTTTTTTATCTAATATTCCTTGATGCATTTCCTATAATTCCTAAACAGTCACTGGACACGCTTCACTTTTCCATCTCTATGTTAAATCCTGCTCCTTTGGCCAAGAAATGACCCGCCAGCAAATATTGTCTGAATCCCGTTTTTTGTGTGCAAAATAACTCTGCATTTCAACCCCTGCATTTCAACCCCTGCTTCATCCCTTGTTTCATCCCTTGTTTACCTGTGTCCCACATAGCTCTGATTTAATAGGTTTATTGAGTCTTTGTGTCCCACTCGTGTGTCTCCATCAGATTGTCTCTCAAAACTCCCATCATTTTCAGATCTCTAATTATTTTCCGTCCCTGTCATGTTCTATAACTTTATCCCTGTTTCTCTTTGATCTTCCATAATTCCCTGAAATCTCACACCCCACCATGTATTTCTCTCTGATGTCCCAATATTCCTTGTGCCACCCACTGGTTTCCTATCATTCCCCCTGTCTGTCAGATCTCCTATCATTCCCCCTGTCTGTCAGATCTCCTATCATTCCCCCTGTCTGTCAGATCTCCTATCATTCCCCCTGTCTGTCAGATCTCCTATCATTCCCCCTGTCTGTCAGATCTCCTATCATTCCCCCTGTCTGTCAGATCTCCTATCATTCCCCCTGTCTCTCAGATCTCCTATCATTCCCCCTGCCTGTCAGATCTCCTATCATTCCCCCTGTCTGTCAGATCTCCTATCATTCCCCCCGTCTGTCAGATCTCCTATCATACCCCCCGTCTGTCAGATCTCCTATCATTCCCCCGTCTGTCAGATCTCCTATCATTCCCCCCGTCTGTCAGATCTCCTATCATTCCCCCCGTCTGTCAGATCTCCTATCATTCCCCCTGTCTGTCAGATCTCCTATCATTCCCCCCGTCTGTCAGATCTCCTATCATTCCCCCGTCTGTCAGATCTCCTATCATTCCCCCTGTCCGTCAGATCTCCTATCATTCCCCCTGTCTGTCAGATCTCCTATCATTCCCCCTGTCTGTCAGATCTCCTATCATTCCTCCTGTCTGTCAGATCTCCTATCATTCCCCCTGTCTGTCAGATCTCCTATCAATCAATCAATCAGGGGTTTGTTAAAGCGCGACTACTCACCCGTAAGGGTCTCAAGGCGCTAGGGGTGGGGGGGCGCAGGTTCCATCCATCAAGGAGGGGGTCTGTCGAAGAGCCAGGTTTTGAGGTTTCTTGCGAAGATGGGGAGCGATGTTGTCTGTCTGAGGTGGAGCGGAAGGGCGTTCCATGCTTTGGTCGCGAGGAAGGAGAAGGAGCGGCCTCCCGATCTGGTCTTTCTGGTGCGGGGGACCACGGCGTAGGAGAGCTGGGCTGATCGTAGGGTCCTTTGGGGTGCGTGGAATTTGAGTCGGCTGTTCAGGTATGCTGGTCCGGTGCCGTGGAGGGCCTTGTGTGCGTGGGTGAGCATCTTGAAGGTGATTCTCGCTTCGACAGGGAGCCAGTGTAGTGTGCGCAGGTGCTGGGAGATGTGGCAGTGTTTTGGCAGGTTGAGGACCAGTCTTGCGGCGGCGTTCTGGATGTTCTGTAGTTTGCGGGTGAGGTTTTTGTTTATTCCGGCGTAGAGTGCGTTGCCGTAGTCGAGTCTGCTGGTGACCAGGGCGTGAGTGACGGTCTTTCGGTGTTCGAGGGGATCCATTTGAAGGTCTTACGAAGGAGGCGGAGGGTGTGGAAGCAGGAAGACGAGACAGAGTTGATCTGGCGGTCCATTTTGAGCTCGGAGTCCAGGATGATTCCCAGGTTGCGTGCGTGGTCCGTGGGGGTTGGCGGGTTTCCGAGGGCGGGGGGCCACCAGGTGTCGCTCCAGGCATCGGGGTTTGGGCCCATGATGAGTACTTCTGTTTTGTTGGTGTTTAGTTGTAGGCAGCTGTTTTTCATCCATTTGGCGACGGCTTCCATGCCTTCTCGAAAGTTGCGTCTGGCGGTGTTGGGCTCGTTGGATAGGGAGAGGATGAGCTGGGTGTCGTCTGCGTATGACACGATGTTGAGTCCGTAGGTTCTGACGATGGGGGCGAGTGGAGCCATGTAGATGTTGAAGAGCGTCGGGCTGAGGGAGGAGCCCTGGGGGACTCCGCAGGTGGTAGGTGTGGGGTCCGAGAGGAAAGGGGGAGTCTGACCCGCTGCGTCCTGCCGGAGAGGAAGGAGCGGATCCAGTCGAGGGCCTTGTCCTGGATTCCTGCGTCGTAGAGCCTGCGTATTAGGGTGCGGTGGGAGACTGTGTCGAACGCCGCTGATAGGTCGAGGAGGATGAGGGCTACTGTTTCTCCTTTGTCCAGTAGGGTGCGGATGTCGTCTGTTGCGGCGAGGAGGGCGGTTTCCGTACTGTGGTTTTTCTGAAGCCGGATTGGGAGGAGTCGAGGATGTTGTGTTCTTCAATGAATGTGGCGAGCTGGCTGTTGATGGCTTTCTCGATGACTTTCGCTGGGAACGGGAGCAGTGAGATGGGTCTGTAGTTTTTGAGGTCGGTGGGGTCCGCTGAGGGTTTCTTTAGGAGGGGGTTGACCTCGGCGTGTTTCCAGTCGTCGGGGAGCGAGGCGGTCGCCAGGGAGCGGTTGATGGTGTGGCGGAGCATGGGTGCGATGGTGTCGGCGGCTCTGTTGAAGATGTGGTGGGGGCAGGGGTCCTTGGGGGCCCCTGAGTGGATTGACTTCATTGTCTTCAGTGTGTCTTCGGTGGTGAGGGCTGTCCAGTCGTCAATCGCTGGTTTCCGGGTGTCGGGGGTGGTTGGTGAGGGTTCAGTGTGTTGGTTGTCTTCGTCGAAGTTGTCGTAGATGCTCTTGATTTTGTGGTGGAAAAAGGTGCTGAGTTTGTCGCAGAGGTCTTGTGAGGGAGGGATGTCGGTAGACTCGCTAGTGGGTTGGGCGAACTCCTTGATGATGCTGAAGAGTTCCTTGCTGTTGTGCGCGTGGGTGGAGATTCTGTCTTCAATCGCTTTTTCCTCGTTTCTCTGATGAGTTGATGGTGGGCGTTGGTGGCAGCTCTGAAGTTGTCGTGGGCTTCTGTGGATTTGGTGTTCCTCCAGGCCTTTTCGAGGCGGCGGCATGTGCTTCTGGACTCTCGAAGTTCGGTGGTAAACCATCTAGCTTTCTTGGCGCGGGTATTGTTGTTTTTCTTGAGGGGGCTATGGTGTTGGTGCTGTCCGAGATCCATCTATGCAGGGTTCGGGCTGCGGTGTTGGGGTCGTCGTTTTCCGCGATGGTTGGGGTGGAGTTGTTGAGTGAGGAGGTGAGCTGGTCGTCGGTGATTTTGGTCCAGTTTCTTCGTGGAAGCAGGTGCTGGTGTCTGTGGATGGTGGGTGTTCTGAAGGTGAAGTGGACGCAACGATGGTCGGTCCATGGGAGTTCGGTGGTGTGGCTGAAGGTGATGGAGTTTCCTGTAGTGAAGAGGGGGTCGAGGGTGTGTCCTGCTGAGTGCGTGGGCTCGGTCCTATCATTCCCCCTGTCTGTCAGATCTCCTATCATTCCCCCTGTCTGTCAGATCTCCTATCATTCCCCCTGTCTGTCAGATCTCCTATCATTCCCCCTGTCTGTCAGATCTCCTATCATTCCCCCTGTCTGTCAGATCTCCTATCATTCCCCCTGTCTGTCAGATCTCCTATCATTCCCCCTGTCTGTCAGATCTCCTATCATTCCTCCTGTCTGTCAGATCTCCTATCATTCCCCCTGTCTGTCAGATCTCCTATCATTCCCCCTGTCTGTCAGATCTCCTATCATTCCCCCTGTCTGTCAGATCTCCTATCATTCCCCCTGTCTGTCAGATCTCCTATCATTCCCCCTGTCTGTCAGATCTCCTATCATTCCCCCTGTCTGTCAGATCTCCTATCATTCCCCCTGTCTGTCAGATCTGCTATCATTCCCCCTGTCTGTCAGATCTCCTGTTGGTTCCCTTTCCTTCCCCGTGAGCTCATGTTGGTTCCCTTTCCTTCCCTGTGAGCTCCTGTTGGTTCCTTTTTCTTCCCTGTGAGCTCCTGTTGGTTCCTTTTTCTTCCCTGTGAGCTCCTGTTGGTTCCTTTTTCTTCCCTGTGAGCTCCTGTTGGTTCCTTTTCCTTCCCCCTGAGCTCCTGTTGGTTCCTTTTCCTTCCCCGTGAGCTCCTGTTGGTTCCCTTTCCTTCCCTGTGAGCTCCTGTTGGTTCCTTTTTCTTCCCTGTGAGCTCCTGTTGGTTCCTTTTTCTTCCCTGTGAGCTCCTGTTGGTTCCTTTTCCTTCCTTGTGAGCTCCTGTTGGTTCCTTTTTCTTCCCTGTAAGCTCCTGTTGGTTCCTTTTTCTTCCCTGTGAGCTCCTGTTGATTCCCTTTCCTTCCCTGTGAGCTCCTGTTGGTTCCTTTTTCTTCCCTGTGAGCTCCTGTTGGTTCCTTTTTCTTCCCTTGAGCTCCTGTTGGTTCCTTTTTCTTCCCTGTGAGCTCCTGTTTGGTTCCTTTCCCTCCCTGTGAGCTCCTGTTGGTTCCCTTTCCTTCCCCGTGAGCTCCTGTTGGTTCCTTTTTCTTCCCTGTGAGCTCCTGTTTGTTGCTTGTCATTCTCTAATCTTTCATTGGTTTCTCCTCTTACCCCCTCACCTTCTCCCTCACTTGCCATTGGTTTTAACCTTTGTCTTCATCATCTCCCAGTATTTCCCAAGCCTCACTTTTATCTCTCATAATTCCTTACATCTGTCCATCATCTCCCATAGTTCACTGTGCCACACTCTTTTGCATTGGTTCCTTTGAGTATCTCTCTTCTTTCTTTGTGATCATCAATATTTCTTAATTTCTCATTTGTGTTCCTTGATTCTCTGTGCATCCCTCTTTAGCGTCCCAGTATATTCTCCCCCCTCTGTTTTGCAGTAATTTCTTGTGTGATTTCCTATAATCCTTTGCATTCTCTGTGATCTCCATACTTCATGTGCCACCCTCTCATCCCACGCAATTCCTGGCGTCACCCTGTGAAATCCCTTAATGTGTTGTGTCCCCTTGAAATCTTCCATAGTTCATCAGCGTGTGTGTTCCAGATGTGCTATCCATTCATCCACCCATTCATCCATCCATCCGTTCACCCATTCATTCACTCATCCATTCACCCATCCATCCATTCACCCATCGATCCACCCACCCATCCGTTCACCCATCCACCCACCCATCCATTCGCCCATCCACCCACCCATCCATCCATTCGCCCATCCATCCACCCACCCATCCACCCACCCACCCACCCACCCACCCACCCACCCACCCATCCATCCATCCACCCACCCACCCATCCATTCACCCACCCACCCATCCATCCATCCATCCATTCACCCATCCATCCATTCATTCATTCATCCATGTCTCCTGTGATCCCGCAGGTCCGAGGATGACCCCTTCCTTCTCTACGCCACGCTGAGCTCCGGGAACCAGTGCAGGTTCGTCACCAGGGACCTCCTGAGGGACCACAAGGCCTGCCTGGGGGACGGCCGCATCCGGCGGCTCTTCTTCAAGTGGCAGCGGGGGCACCAGCTGGTGCTGCCCGACTACGTCCCCGGGAGGAGAGTCGCCTTTCAGGTAACGCTCGCTGGGGGGGCGAGGGGGGAAGGTTCCAGCATGTAGGTGGGTGAGGGTAGAGGTGGGCGAGCCAGAGGATTAATGACTAGAGGCAAACCAGAGCCGAGCCAGATAATTAATGTCAAGAGACGGGCCAGGCCCAGGACAGAGCTGGGCCAGAGAATCAATGACAAGAGGCGAGCCAGAGCCGGGGCGGAGAATTAATGACAAAAACAAGCCAGAGCCGAGCCAGATAAGTAATGACAAGAGGTGAGGCAGAAAATCAATGACAAGAGGCAAGCCAGAGCCGGGACAGGGCTGGGCCAGAGAATTAATGACGAGGCAAGCCATGTAACTATTGTATATATGGTATCCCCCTCATGGTTATTATATAGTCCGAGCTATCAGTAATCTCTCTGCGTGTCTTATGCCAAGCCATGTAACTATTGTATATATGGTCTCCCCCTCATGGTTATTATATAGTCCGAGCTATCAGTAATCTCCCTACCTGTCTTATGCCAAGCCATGTAACTATTGTATATATGGTATCAGCCTCATGGTTATTATATAGGCTGAGCTATCAGTAATCTCCCTACCTGTCTTATGCCAAGCCATGTAACTATTGTATATATGGTCTCCCCCTCATGGTTATTATATAGGCTGAGCTAACAGTAATCTCCGTTCCTGTCTTATGCCAAGCCATGGAACTATTGTATATATGTTATCTGCCTCATGGTTATTATATAGGCTGAGCTATCAGTAATCTCCCTAGCTGTCTTATGCCAAGCCATGGAACTATTGTATATATGTTATCTGCCTCATGGTTATTATATAGGCTGAGCTATCAGTAATCTCCCTAGCTGTCTTATGCCAAGCCATGGAACTATTGTATATATGTTATCCGCCTCATGGTTATTATATAGGCTGAGCTAACAGTAATCTCCGTTCCTGTCTTATGCCAAGCCATGGAACTATTGTATATATGTTATCTGCCTCATGGTTATTATATAGGCTGAGCTATCAGTAATCTCCCAACCTGTCTTATGCCAAGCCATGGAACTATTGTATATATGTTATCTGCCTCATGGTTATTATATAGGCTGAGCTATCAGTTATCTCCCGACCTGTCTTATGCCAAGCCATGGAACTATTGTATATATGTTATCCGCCTCATGGTTATTATATAGGCTGAGCTATCAGTAATCTCCCGACCTGTCTTATGCCAAGCCATGGAACTATTGTATATATGTTATCCGCCTCATGGTTATTATATAGGCCGAGCTATCCGTAATCTCCCGACCTGTCTTATGCCAAGCCAAGCCATGTAACTATTGTATATATGGTATCAGCCTCATGGTTATTATATAGGCTGAGCTCTCGGTAATCTCCCTACTTGTCTTATGCCAAGCGATGTAACTATTGTGAAAGGAAGTGCGGGTTTAATTAAAGACAAGAGCCGCTAGAGTTTCAGGTAATTTTCTCTTTAGTTTAATTGATCCAATCAGCAGGGCAGCCAGGAGAAACTGACATATTACATTTAAAATAAAACATTCCATCCAGCATTCCCTTGTACATTTCACCCACAACATTCCACCCTCAGAGTTCCACCCGCGTGCCTAAGTAACCGAACGCACCTTTCCCCTTTAGAATAAAAAACAAAACAACTATGTACAATAATCTAACAGATAAGTGCATACTGATAACGTTGTTATGCATACCATATTACCTTATACTAAATTAAGACAACCACAGGAACAAAAATTATCTTACATAGTCCCGCAACCATACTGCGGGTTCCTTTTCCTTTGTGTCCTGGTACATACAGGATGACCAACGATGGATTGTTCCATTTTATAACTACTTGAGTCATCAACGCCCAGTGGAACAACTGGACCTTTTTGTAAAGCCAACTTCTCTTTATTCCACCACTTGCCATCCTCCAACTTGACCACACGCTCCTTAACACATATTACTTTCTTTGAGTCTGAAAATCTGGAATAACCCTTGATAATAATACCTGGTAATCTAACTCTGACCCAATCACCTTCATTAACATCCATCCACCTCACACCATTCTTGGACATATATCTCTTTTGAGCCTTTTCCCGTTTTTGTTCCACACGCCTTTTTTCCCACAGATACTTCCAAATTGCTCATCCATGGACGAACCAATTTATTGGCTGCCTCCCTGCCTTTGAGCATTACAAAAGGCGACATTCCTGTGACCTTGCTAGGCGTTGTGCGCAATGCCCATATCAAATCTTGCAACTCCTTTTTCCAATCCAACCCATTAACCAAAGACAATTGAATGTTGTCCTTGATAACACAGTTGTACCTTTCAACCATTCCATTACTTCTGGTATGATACAAAGATGTAGTTATATGTTTCACCCCCACAATTCTTTAAGAAACTACCAAATTCCTCTGACGTGAATTGTGCACCATTGTCCGTAACCAACTCTGATGGTGCCCCTTCACGCATAAACAACTCACACAGAAATTTCACCATCTCCCCAGTATTCACTTATCGACCAAACTTCAGCTCTGGCCAACGTGAATAATAGTCCATCAAGACTATACCGAATCTGTTACATTCTTTCAAGACATTAATGGGTCTTCTGATATCCATACCGAACTTGACCCACGGTTTTCCAGTTACTGGAACTGCTTCAACTGGGCTGGGCACTGTCGCCTGTGATTTGTCGCTGAGAGCACACGCTACACAGTTCCTCACCCAGTGTTCCACTTCTCTATCCAATCCTGGCCACCAAAATGTCTCTCTTATTCTTCTCTTCATGGCTCTCATCCCTACATGACCTTCATGAGCCAGCATTATAATATCCTTTCACGCATACTCTGAGGCACTACTAGTAAATTTGCCCGTCTCAAAATGCCTTCATATACACTCAACTCTTCAAATATTTCTTGATACACTTTTACTTCGTCATCAACTTTATTTCTGGGCCACCCTTCACCCAACCACAAAATAAGTTGCAGAAGTACCTTATCTTGCTCCACCGCACCTTTCCATTCTTCTTCCTGTATACATTCCCTCTCATCCCTCATAGTGCATGCCACAACATAAAAATCATCACCCTTGTCTTCTTCTCCATCCTCATTCATAGGTAAGTGCGACACAGTCAGCAAAAACATTAATTACTCCTGGAATATACTCCAATTGAAACTGAAACTCATGTAGTCTGTAATGCCACTTAGCAATCCTGGGCGTAGCTTTACAACCCCCCTCGTAGAAAACAGATTAACCAAAGGCTTATTGTCCATACGTAATGTGAATTCAACACCCCACAAATACTTCCTAAAATAATTCACGCCCCACCAACACGCTAGAGCCTCCCGTTCAATGACAGAATACGTAGCTTCTGCCCATCTCAGTGCACGTAATGCAAATGCCACCTCCTCATTCTTGCCATTTCTTGTTTGTATTAAAACAGCCCAGAGTCCATACTGACTAGCATCTGTTACCATTATACTGTGATCGCTTGTGTCAAATGGTTTAAGGGGAACAGCATTAGCCACCTCATTCTTTATCACACCAAACTCCATTTCAACCTCTTTCATCCATTCAAATGTGACTTTTTTTTTTAACAATGCTCGCATGCTCTTAGTCTTGTCTGCACACTTAGGTATGAATCGAGCGAAAAATTCCAACATCCCAAAGAATGACCGTAGTTGATCCTTCCCTGGGTTGCAGGAAAATACTCAATGACCTTAACCAAATTCTCTTTCAGTATTACACCTTTGGCCAACAAGTTGTGACCTAAATAATCCACACTAGACCACCAAAGTGGCATTTATTCACTCTTAAGGTGACACCTTTATCCTTTAATATGTTCAGAACAACTGCTAGAGTCTTATCATGCTCTGCCTGATCTGCCCCAAAGACCAATATATCATCTTGGAAGCACTGCACCTGATCAACACTCTTAAACATAGCTTCAATCACGCATTGGAACATGGACGAAGCCGAAGCTAATCCAAAGGGCATGCATTAAAATCTAAATTCCCCATTGGGTGTGACAAAGGATATCAAATGCCGTGATTCTTTGTGTAACACAATCTGATGGTATGCAGATGACATATCGAGCGTTGTGAAGACTTTAGCCCCCTTGATCATGGTCAACATCATAGTGATATTAGGCAAGGGATGCCTGTCGACCCAAATTCTTTCATTAAGATCTCTTAGATCGATGCGCATCCTCAAAGTACCATTAGGTTTTCTCGCTAAAACTACTGGAGAAAGCCACTCCGAACTCTCAATGGGTTCTATAATGTCCTGACTACACAATTTTTCCAGTTCCTCATTCAACTCCACTCTCATGGCAAGGGGAACATGTCTAGATTTATGCACAACCGGTTTTGCGCTTGTTCTTAACTGAATTTGATGTGTGAATCCTTTAATTTTTCCTAAGTACTGGCAAACACTTCAGGGAATGCTTTCGTCCAAGCACATTCACTTTCTGATATTAACCCTATCACATCCTTTCGTAGCACCACTTGATCCTGACTATTGGGATCTAGCATGATGCCCAGATTTCTTTGGTTCAACCACCCCAGCAAGTTTGAACCACCTGTTGCAACATACACTGTCCCTTGTGCGTAATTCCCTTTAAAATCCAGTTTTGCATCAAACTCCCCCAACACATCTATTGGTTTACCTCCATATGCAACAGGTCGGACCTTTGACTTTCTTAGTTGAACATTCTGAAATTTTTCCCATTCATCCACATCAATCAACATGAATAGGGAACCTGAATCTGCCATCATATTGACACCCATACCATTAACTGTAACCATACAATGGGGTTTCTTGATGGTATTTCCAGACAACGACACCTCACTACTACAAAGTATACCATGGTCTTGTTCATCCACCATGAATACAATACTTCCTTCATCTGAATCTCACAAATTCTCTTGTTCAGGTTTAACATCCACCATATTAACTGTTTTATAACTCTGCCCATCTTTGTCCCATTTGGCTGTACACACCTTCATAAAATGCACCCTTTTTTTGCATTTGCTACACACCTTATCTATGGCAGGACACATAGGAGCATTTCCTAAATGATTTCTACTCTCACAAAGATAACATTCCAATGGTTTTCTTTTCTCTTCATAAAAGGATGTTTTTTTTCTTTCTTTCTCACTCACCTTGTTTTGTGACTGTGCTGTATGTACTTGAGGACTTATAGTCATTTGCTCCATAAAATTAACTGTAGATTCAATTCTACTTACGATTTCCACAGCTTTGTCCAAAGTAAGATTGTGCACCGTCAACAATTTTTCTTGCACCTTTTTACTGTTGGACTTCTCTACTTGGTCGCGAATTACTTCCTCTTCAGATGCCTTAAAATCGCTCGTAGATGCCAACATTCTTAGATCACTAACAACATTTTCCACAGATTCCCCAGATAACCGCTGCCGCCTATAAAATTTGTGTCGTTCCATAATAACATTTCTTTTCTTCTTAAAACGTAACTCTAAAGCTTTCATAGCAGAAGCGTACTCATCCACATCATCATCCTCCCCTAAAACTGGACTTGGTGGTAAATTTTTCAGAACTTTCCTACCCTCAGTGCCCAAAGAGTGACATAACAAAGCAGACTTCTTTCTTTGAGTGAACACTTCACCTTCAATGGCTTCTATATATGCTTCTAAGCCTTCTCTCCACTGTTCCCATTCTACTGGTGGTAAACCAGGTGACGATAAAAATGGCATAGGAGGCATAACTGATTGCTGCATGCTATTTGAGTACGTGAAAATATATATATACTATGCTTGCCCACTAGGATGTGAGTGTTACTGATATTATAAGAGACAGTATAAGTTGCTGACTATTGTAATGATTCCCTTGATAAGGTGTGTGAATCACCGTAGATAACGCTTGATAACCTTGCAGGCAATATGCATATACACAATAGGTTTACTCATAACCGTGCTATTACTTGCTGTAGGAAGAAGAAATTGCAATGTGGCAATTCCACTGTGCTGATGTGTGAATCACCGTTAAAACTAGTGCTGAATAACATGCAGAGCATTAGCATGCAACATGGTGATTCCCACTGCACAGGTGTGCGAATAACCGTCGCAACAGAAGAATAACCGAGTAAAGTACCTCACCGCAAGGTTGACCGCTCCAGAGTGAAGCTAGCCCTCTCAGAACGTGGTACCAGACTTGAATCTAAACTTGTTTACTTCCAGGAGATGAAATACCCTTTAAACGCTGCACGGCAGCGCTCCAACAATTGTGAGGAAGGGCGTGCCTCACACCAGGAGAAGAGACTCCCACTCCAGGAAACAACAAGAAACTCTTTCTCTCAACTTGACCTGCTGCAGAAGAAGACACGCCTCACGTCAGGACGAGGTACGCCTCATGTCAGGACGAGGTACGCCTCATGTCAGGACAAGACACGCCTCACGTCAGGACAAGACACGCCTCACGTCAGGACAAGACACGCCCACATCAGGACAAGACATGCCCACATCAGGACAAGACACGCCCACATCAGGACAAGACACGCCCACATCAGGACAAGACACGCCCACATCAGGACAAGACACGCCTCACGTCAGGACAAGACACGCCTCACGTCAGGACAAGACACGCCTCACGTCAGGACAAGACACGCCTCACGTCCGGACAAGACACGCCTCACGTCCGGACAAGACACGCTCACGTCCGGACAAGACACGCCTCACGTCCGGACAAGACACGCCTCACGTCCGGACAAGACACGCCCACATCAGGACAAGACACGCCCACATCAGGACAAGACATGCCCACACCAGGACAAGACACGCCCACATCAGGACAAGACATCAGGACAAGACACGCCCACATCAGGCAGGAACGAAGAAACTCTTCCTCTCGAGATGCAGGTGAAGAAGCCTTGTGATACGCCTCACGTCAGGACAAGACACGCCTCACGTCAGGACAAGACACGCCTCACGTCAGGACAAGACACGCTCACGTCAGGACAAGACACGCCTCACGTCAGGACAAGACACGCCTCACGTCAGGACAAGACACGCCTCACGTCAGGACAAGACACGCCTACGTCAGGACAAGACACGCCTCACGTCCGGACAAGACACGCTCACGTCCGGACAAGACACGCCTCACGCCCGGACAAGACACGCCTCACGTCCGGACAAGACACGCCTCACGTCCGGACAAGACACGCCTCACGTCCGGACAAGACACGCCTCACGTCCGGACAAGACACGCCTCACGTCCGGACAAGACACGCCTCACGTCCGGACAAGACACGCCTCACGTCCGGACAAGACACGCCTCACGTCCGGACAAGACACGCCCACATCAGGACAAGACACGCCCACACCAGGACAAGACACGCCCACATCAGGACAAGACATCAGGACAAGACACGCCCACATCAGGCAGGAACGAAGAAACTCTTCCTCTCGAGATGCAGGTGAAGAAGCCTTGTGATACGCCTCACGTCAGGACAAGACACGCTCACGTCAGGACAAGACACGCCTCACGTCAGGACAAGACACGCCTCACGCCAGGACAAGACACGCCTCACGTCAGGACAAGACACGCCTCACGTCAGACAAGACACGCCTCACGTCAGGACAAGACACGCCTCACGTCAGGACAAGACACGCTCACGTCAGGACAAGACACGCCTCACGTCAGGACAAGACACGCCTCACGTCAGGACAAGACACGCCTCACGTCAGGACAAGACACGCCCACGTCAGGACAAGACACGCCTCACGTCAGGACAAGACACGCTCACGTCAGGACAAGACACGCCTCACGTCAGGACAAGACACGCCTCACGTCAGGACAAGACACGCCTCACGTCAGGACAAGACACGCCTGACGTCCGGAAAAGACACGCCTGACGTCCGGAAAAGACACGCCTCACGCCCGGACAAGACACGCCTCACGTCCGGACAAGACACGCTCACGTCCGGACAAGACACGCCTCACGTCCGGACAAGACACGCTCACGTCCGGACAAGACACGCTCACGTCCGGACATGACACGCCTCACGTCCGGACAAGACACGCCTCACGCCCGGACAAGACACGCCTCACGCCCGGACAAGACACGCCTCACGTCCGGACAAGACACGCCTCACGTCCGGACAAGACACGCCCACGTCCGGACAAGACACGCCTCACGTCCGGACAAGACACGCTCACGTCCGGACAAGACACGCCTCACGTCCGGACAAGACACGCCTCACGTCAGGACAAGACACGCCTCACGTCAGGACAAGACACGCCTCACGTCAGGACAAGACACGCCTCCCGTCAGGACAAGACACGCCTCCCGTCAGGACAAGACACGCCTCCCGTCAGGACAAGACACGCCTCCCGTCAGGACAAGACACGCCTCCCGTCCGGACAAGACACGCCTCCCGTCCGGACAAGACACGCCCACATCAGGACAAGACACGCCCACATCAGGACAAGACACGCCCACACCAGGACAAGACACGCCCACATCAGGACAAGACATCAGGACAAGACACGCCCACATCAGGCAGGAACGAAGAAACTCTTCCTCTCGAGATGCAGGTGAAGAAGCCTTGTGATACGCCTCACGTCAGGACAAGACACGCCTCACGTCAGGACAAGACACGCCTCACGTCAGGACAAGACACGCCTCACGTCAGGACAAGACACGCCTCACGTCAGGACAAGACACGCCTCACGTCAGGACAAGACACGCCTCACGTCAGGACAAGACACGCCTCACGTCAGGACAAGACACGCCTCACGTCAGGACAAGACACGCCTCACGTCAGGACAAGACACGCCTCACGTCAGGACAAGACACGCCTCACGTCCGGACAAGACACGCCTCACGTCCGGACAAGACACGCCTCACGTCCGGACAAGACACGCCTCACGTCCGGACAAGACACGCCCACATCAGGACAAGACACGCCCACATCAGGACAAGACATCAGGACAAGACACGCCCACATCAGGCAGGAACGAAGAAACTCTTCCTCTCGAGATGCAGGTGAAGAAGCCTTGTGATAGGCGGAGCATGCCCGAATCGCAAAGTCAGAGTCACAGAGCAGGAATGTGTAAAAGCCAACCAACGTGGGCCGTAGAGCAACGCCGTCCGAGAGATCCGCTGCCCCGCTGATCGAAAAGGATGTCAGAATACGCGTGAGGAAACCAATCGTCGCCAATGGAAGGAAGTGCGGGTTTAATTAAAGACAAGAGCCGCTAGAGTTTCAGGCAATTTTCTCTTTAGTTTAATCGATCCAATCAGCAGGGCAGCCAGGAGAAACTGACATATTACATTTAAAATAAAACATTCCATCCAGCATTCCCTTGTACATTTCACCCACAACATTCCATCCTCAGAGTTCCACCTGCGTGCCTAAGTAACCCAACACGTATATATGTTATCCGCCTCATGGTTATTATATAGGCTGAGCTATCAGTAATCTCCCTAGCTGTCTTATGCCAAGCCATGGAACTATCCCCGCATACCTCAGAAACTTGTCAGGCCTGCAGTCGGATACTATTGCTCCAGGGTGTCCCCTCGGGCAGCCGGTCTCCGTATCTGCCCTATCCAAGTTCCCAGGTCTCTAGATCTTTCTCCCTAATGGTTTCGTATGGAGAGGGGAAGGCAAAGTTCCTGTGCAGCCTCTTATATTAGTACAAACAATGCCTCTGTTAGTGAAACGCTTGCAGAGGCAGCTTAGACGCACCTGTATTTACTACAGATCAGATTAGACGTAACAAGAAAGCAAGTCAGATAGCCCGACGAGAAAGCAGCCATGTTTACTGTGATACATTATGGAAACACGTCCTCCAGTCTGATGGCTGCAACGTAGCATTCTAGCTGCAAGTGCTGGTCGAGTATTGTTGCATATGTCTTCCTTCCAAGCGTGTCCCGTGCGAGGCCGGACAGCCTTGCATTGTAAATGCCTACACACATGTAGTCCTGTGGCCACAGAATGGAAGATTACTTTCTGCTGTGTTTGTGTTATTTTTTAGCGCAACTAATCTAATATCAATCTGCAGCTAAAATAATCTAGTAATCTTGCAAATCCGCATTCAGAACATTAGCTTCCTCGACTCTGAGCCTTACACGTGCTCACTGTGAAGGGTTATTGGGCCCTCATGTTACATACTTGTAGGCATGTGTTACCATGAAAGCTCTGCCAGACGTGACACAGCCATGCGTGAAAATGCAGGATTAAAGACGTGGTGACCTGTAGATTGAAGTAAGGTACACCTTGTGATCCAAGGGATAACTGCTTCTGAGAGACAGCGGTACACATGCAGCTACAGCGACCTATGTGGCTGATGTATATGATCCTTAAAGAGATTCTAGCAGACGGGCAGTGGGTGAAGAGCACATGAGGAGGAGACCTGGTCATCTGTGCACATCAGCCCGTTGTGCCTTGTGAGACTGAGAAAGAGAAAGTATAGTGTGTTCATCTAGCGCACCCTGAATGTATGCGCTCTACCTCACCCTGAATGTATGCGCTCTACCTCACCCTGAATGTATGCGCTCTACCTCACCCTGAATGTATGCGCTCTACCTCACCCTGAATGTATGCCCTCTACCTCACCCTGAATCTATGCCCTCTACCTCACCCTGAATGTATGCGCTCTACCTCACCCTGAATGTATGCGCTCTACCTCACCCTGAATGTATGCGCTCTACCTCACCCTGAATGTATGCGCTCTACCTCACCCTGAATGTATGCGCTCTACCTCACCCTGAATGTATGCGCTCTACCTCACCCTGAATGTATGCCCTCTACCTCACCCTGAATCTATGCCCTCTACCTCACCCTGAATGTATGCGCTCTACCTCACCCTGAATGTATGCGCTCTACCTCACCCTGAATGTATGCGCTCTACCTCACCCTGAATGTATGCCCTCTACCTCACCCTGAATCTATGCCCTCTACCTCACCCTGAATGTATGCGCTCTACCTCACCCTGAATGTATGCGCTCTACCTCACCCTGAATGTATGCGCTCTACCTCACCCTCAATGTATGCGCTCTACCTCACCCTGAATGTATGCGCTCTACCTCACCCTGAATGTATGCGCTCTACCTCACCCTGAATGTATGCGCTCTACCTCACCCTGAATGTATGCTGCGCTCTACCTCACCCTGAATGTATGCGCTCTACCTCACCCTGAATGTATGCGCTCTACCTCACCCTGAATGTATGCTGCGCTCTACCTCACCCTGAATTTATGCGCTCTACCTCACCCTGAATGCAGCTGATAGAAGGGGGATGGATCTGAGTAATCCAGCTTAGACGCACCTGTATTTACTACAGATCGGATTAGACGTAACAAGAAAGCAAGTCAGATAGCCCGACGAGAAAGCAGCCATGTTTACTGTGATACATTATGGAAACACGTCCTCCAGTCTGATGGCTGCAACGTTGCATTCTAGCTGCAAGTGCTGGTCGAGTATTGTTGGCTTAAGACTGAAAGATGGCAATGCGTGAAAAACAGGTCGAAAATGAACAATGCTGGGCAGGCGGTGAACTGTAGGCAGCACAGGAGACAGGAAAACAAGGGGGTGTTCATGGGGACCTGTTGGGATCCGTGGCGGGGAACATTTTTGAAACTTGCTAGGATTTTGTCCTACACCTTTGCTATGATATGTGGTGTAGAGTGCTGCTTGTCACTCGTGAGGGTATCCAGGCGCTGAGTAGGTGAGAGTAGGCATGTGGTGAAGCTGGGCCTGAGGAGAGACCATCTCGATGATCTGCCTGAAAATGGGCCAAAAATACCCCATCATCAGTCATGCTGAAGACCACAAGAATGGGCTGTGTCATTGACAACTGAGGCGAGATCCTTACTTCACATGGCAGGAAGAGCCATATCCCAGAAGAAGTCTTTCTTCTGTGTGTCCAGAAGAAAACTGATTATTTGGAAGTTGAATATAAACTGTTCTTTCACTCAATTTAGAACATTGTGAGAGTTTGACAGCAGGGCGGGAACTGCTCATTTCAGGAGGATTCAAGGTATATGTCAGAGGAGGCTAAGTATTTGTACGATTCAAGCTTGTAGGAAGTTGCAAAGTCAAAGTATTCAAAAGAGGAGCCGATATTGCTGATGAGATGCAAACAGTGTTTGTAGGGAGCAGGATTGCAAGAGAGCCCCGAGGCTTCATCTTTCACGGAAGGCGAGCAGGATTGAAATGAAATGAAATTAAATTTAGATTTGTAGAGTGCTCTACTAGCCAAAGGTGTCTAGGCGCTGAGATTTGGAAAAGAGGAGCATAGAAAATAAGAAGAGACATGGAAAAATCAGAAATCAGCGGCCTATTTGTAAAACAGCTAGGTTTTTACGGCTTTAGTAAGAGCAACAGGTTGGATTCTTTCTTTAGCGCTAGTGACAGGGAATCCAGAGCCTAGCCGGGCCAGCTATGTAGCTTCGGCCACCCCATGAAGCTCTTCTGACCTTTGGTATTACAAGATTAGCTGAGGAGGAAGACCGTAGGGATCTTTTAGGTTCATACCATTGACAGTACTGCCTCAGAGATTCTAGACCATCACTGGGCAGTGCCTTAAATGCAATACATAAGGATTTGAACTCAACCTGTGTTTTGACAGGAAGCCAGTGGAGTTCTGGGAGGACATGAGAAACTGATTGGTACTTGGGAATCGCCAAGAGTAGCCGAGCGACCGCATTTTCGATGATCTGCAGCTTGTGTAGGAGTCTTTTCTCAGGGCTGACAAATAGCGCACGGCATTAGTTTATTTGAGCAAAAATAAGTGCAGTGAGCACTGATTTTCGTAAATCCAGGGGGATGAATGGAATTTTATTTGAGAGTCTTGAACATAAGGAAGCAATCTGAGGTGATGGAGTTCACATTCCCTTCAAATGAAAGTTTATTATCAAAATAAACTCCCAGATTATTAACTTTGTGACTGGGGTGGGAAGCACCCCCAATTCCTGAGGCCACCATTTAGGGGACCAAAAAGATGTGTTCCTCCCAAATAACAAGACCTCAGTTTTATCTGAGTTACGTTTTAAACAATTACTTGCCATCCACCTTCCGACTTGCTGCATGCAATCATGAAAGCAGGAAGCAATCTTGTCGGGATTCCCAACCGCCGACACCACGATTTGAGTGTTTTCAGAGTATGACACCACTGCAAAGCGAAGGTTTTAATCAATTTAGCCAGAGGGGTGACGTACAGGTTGAAAACGGTTGGACTCAGGGCAGAGCCCTGAGGGACCCCGCATGGCAGGGTAAAAGGTGAGGACTTGTACACTTTAGCTTAACGTACTGTTCTCTATATGACTGAATGAAAGAATGAAGGAGCTTAAGTGCCATGCCCCTAGATCCTAGTGAGCGAAGACGGTCAATAGATTGCAAGAGAGCCCGGAGGCTTCATCTTTCCTAGAAGACGAGCAGGATTGCAAGAGAGCCCGGAGGCTTCATCTTTCCTAGAAGACGAGCAGGATTGCAAGAGAGCCCGGAGGCTTCATCTTTCCTAGAAGACGAGCAGGATTGCAAGAGAGCCCGGAGGCTTCATCTTTCCTAGAAGACGAGCAGGATTGCAAGAGAGCCTGGTGGCTTCATCTTTCCTAGAAGACGAGCAGGATTGCAAGAGAGCCCGGAGGCTTCATCTTTCCTAGAAGACGAGCAGGATTGCAAGAGAGCCCGGAGGCTTCATCTTTCCTAGAAGACGAGCAGGATTGCAAGAGAGCCCGGAGGCTTCATCTTTCCTAGAAGACGAGCAGGATTGCAAGAGAACCTGAAGGCTTCATCTTTCCCGGAAGACGAGCAGGATTGCAAGAGAGCCTGGTGGCTTCATCTTTCCTAGAAGACGAGCATGATTGCAAGAGAGCCCGGAGGCTTCATCTTTCCTAGAAGACGAGCAGGATTGCAAGAGAGCCCGGAGGCTTCATCTTTCCTAGAAGACGAGCAGGATTGCAAGAGAGCCCGGAGGCTTCATCTTTCCTAGAAGACGAGCAGGATTGCAAGAGAGCCCGGAGGCTTCATCTTTCCTAGAAGACGAGCAGGATTGCAAGAGAGCCCGGAGGCTTCATCTTTCCTAGAAGACGAGCAGGATTGCAAGAGAGCCTGGTGGCTTCATCTTTCCTAGAAGACGAGCAGGATTGCAAGAGAGCCCGGAGGCTTCATCTTTCCTAGAAGACGAGCAGGATTGCAAGAGAGCCCGGAGGCTTCATCTTTCCTAGAAGACGAGCAGGATTGCAAGAGAGCCCGGAGGCTTCATCTTTCCTAGAAGACGAGCAGGATTGCAAGAGAACCAGAAGGCTTCATCTTTCCCGGAAGACGAGCAGGATTGCAAGAGAGCCTGGTGGCTTCATCTTTCCTAGAAGACGAGCATGATTGCAAGAGAGCCCGGAGGCTTCATCTTTCCTAGAAGACGAGCAGGATTGCAAGAGAGCCCGGAGGCTTCATCTTTCCTAGAAGACGAGCAGGATTGCAAGAGAACCTGAAGGCTTCATCTTTCCCGGAAGACGAGCAGGATTGCAAGTGAGCCTGGTGGCTTCGTTTTTCCTAGAAGACGAGCAGGATTGCAAGAGAGCCTGGTGGCTTCGTCTTTCCTAGAAGACAAGCAGGATTGCAAGAGAGCCTGGTGGCTTCATCTTTCCCAGAAGATCAGCAGCAATTTCAGTCGAAATCTCCTCTTTAAGGAAGTGGCGCATGGAGGGGACAGTTTGCGGCTGTATATTTTGATCTTTCTTCTAGATAAGAAGAGAGATTGTAACAGTCATTTGGAGGGTGTGATTGTGAAGAAACCGGATTTAAACTTAAGAAGGCTTTACTCTGAAGAAAGGAGGACTATATGGATGTGGGAAAGTGCCTCTTTTTGCATGGTTAGCCCCCACTTTTTGCCTGGTTTTCAATTGTAGTGCACAGGGTCCCTGCCAACCAGGTCCCCTATGCCAGTGCTTTTTCCCTAAAAACATATCCACAATTGGTACTTCTAACCCCTGTAAGTCCCTAGTAAGTGGTACATGGGTACCTAGGGCCTGGGAGCTGAAGAGGGTCCTTTGGGGCCCCCCTCACTCAGACCATGCCACTGCCTTTGCAGCTTGCATCCCCCTGTGATGGCGAGAACGACAAAGTCGACATGGTACCCTGCCTGGGTGCCATGCCATGCCAGCCAGCACTGCCTGAAGGTATAGGTAAGTCACCCCTCTAGCAGGACTCTCGGCCCTAAGGCAGGGTGCACTATACCACAGGTGTGGACATATCTGCATGAGCAGATATGCCCCTACAATATTAGGGTCCATTCCTTAATATTGTAAGTGCCACTGAAGCCATAGAGAGTACGTGGGCTCGGAACTCGACAACTCGAGTTCCACAACATCATGATGGCTTTACTGAACACAGGAGTGTTTGGTACCAAACTACTAATTTCAATAAATCCACACTGATGCCAGTGTGGGATTTATTGTTCCGTGTACTCCGAGGGCACCTCAGAGGTGCCCACAGAAAACCTACCAACCCTGGTGTAGTCTCTGACCAGCTGTAGGGAGCCAGCCACCACCAGACATATTTCTGGACCCCTGGGTAGAGAGCCCCAGCTCTCTGGGACCAGAAACAATGCGCTTCCTGGGCAGAGGTGTCACTCCTCCTCCCCCAGGATGGGCCAGTGCTCAAAGGGGAAGCTTCAAAGGCCTGCCACCTTGGTAATGCGACTTCCAACCTCTGCTGCTAGCAGCAGATGGCAGCCCCCTGTTTACACCCCCACTTTGGGTAGGAAAAACGCCAGGAAAACCTAGGAGAATGAGAGGTGTGCCTCCCCTCTGCCAACACCACCCCTAAGGTGGGGGAGGCGAGGTGAGGCTTATCTTTCTGTCCCCGCCATTTTGAAGATGGGGAGACCCCTCCAATCAGAGCTGGGTCTTTGCCCCCTCCCACAGGAGGGTGGCATAATAGAAGGTGTAGTCACTCCAGGTAAGGTGCCTATTGGCCCTACCTGCTACTCCCCTAATATGCCCCTAAATTTAGTGTTTAGGTGGCTCCCCCAGACCTAGAAACTAGATCTGCTACAACCTAAGAAGAAAGAAGGCATCCCTGCAGAGCAGACTGAAAACAACGACTGACTTAGCCCCAGCCTTACCGGCGTGGGGCCTGCAAACCTGCAACCTCTCTTGCAGCCAGCGACCTCTGAAAATCCTGAGAGGACTGCTGCCTTCAAAAAAGACTCCAGTCTCTCGTGGACAGCGGACCTGTCCAGAAGAAATCAACTCCAAGGTCTCCAGATATAGTTGGAACCGCGATCCCTGCCCACTCTGCACCTGACGCCCACGGCCCGAGTCTGAGTGGCTCACCTGTGCAGTGAAGTCTCCCCAGCGATCTTGACCTCGAGTCCAGCGTTGGTTGACCTCTCCTGATCTCCACGGAGGTGCCTGCAGTGTGAATCAAGAGGCTTCCCCTGACCGCGACTGGCTCCGGTAAGAAGACTCTGACGTCAAAAGGCACCCCTGCACCAGAAGCCCCTGGGGCATGGTGAGCTGAACCGATGGTGCCCCTACTACCCCTACATCTCTACTTACCTCTACTGTTGTTGGTCTCCCTCCTGCAGATATACGTTTAACCCCACCCATGGCTGCGGGTATACCTGTAACCCCACCCATGGCTGCGGGTATACCTGTAACCCCACCCATGGCTGCAGGTATACCTTTAACCCCTGCCATGGCTGCGGGTATACCTTTAACCCCTGCCATGGCTGCGGGTATACCTTCGACCCCACCCATGGCTGCAGGTATACCTTTAACCCCTGCCATCGCTGCGGGTATACCTTTAGCCTCACCCATGGCTGCGGGTATACCTTTAACCCCACTCATGGTTGTGGGTATACCTTTGACCCCACCCATGGTTGTAAGTATACCTTTAACCCCGCAAAACCAAAGGGGATGATGGACGGAGTGTTGAACATTGCAAGCACTCACCCCCAGTAAACTGATCTGGGTTTAATCCATCATCATTCTTTAGCTCACTCCGCCACCCCAGTTCAGACAGGGCTATATGCAAACCTTTGGTTTTGCTTTGTTCGCCCTATGTTGGCAGGGTATGCCCAGACGTGGGTCCCTTGCTCACTTTGCCACTGGATTCAAGATAGCCTGGCTGGCTGATGAGGGCTGTGAGCCCGAAACCGGTCCCAGGATGCTTGTTTCCGGTCCAGGGAAGACATGGCTTGGCAGTTCGGGCTGGACTGTTCCCATGAGGCACAGGGTCAGACTGATTTGCATATGGCCATGTCTGACCTGGGGTGGCGGAGTGAGCTAAAGATTGATGATGGAATAAACCCAGATCAGTTGACTGGGGGGGGAGTGCTTGTAATGTCAACACTCCGTCCATCATCCCCTTTGGTTTTGCTTTGTTCGCCCTAAGTTGGCAGGGTATGCCCAGACGTGGGTCCCTTGCTCACTTTGCCACTGGATTCAAGATAGCCTGGCTGGCTGATGAGGGCTGTAAGCCCGAAACCGGTCCCAGGATGCTTGTTTCCGGTCCAGGGAAGACATGGCTTGGCAGTTCGGGCTGGACTGTTCCCATGAGGCACAGGGTCAGACTGATTTGCATATGGCCATGTCTGACCTGGGGTGGCGGAGTGAGCTAAAGAATGATGATGGAATAAACCCAGATCAGTTGACTGGGGGTGAGTGCTTGTAATGTCAACACTCCGTCCATCATCCCCTTTGGTTTTGCTTTGTTCGCCCTAAGTTGGCAGGGTATGCCCAGACGTGGGTCCCTTGCTCATTTTGCCACTGGATTCAAGCTAGCCTGGCTGATGAGGGCTGTGAGCCCGAAACCGGTCCCAGGATGCTTGTTTCCGGTCCAGGGAAGACATGGCTTGGCAGTTCGGGCTAGACGGTTCCCATGAGGCACAGGGTCAGACTGATTTGCATATGGCCATGTCTGACCTGGGGTGGCGGAGTGAGCTAAAGAATGATGATGGATTAAACCCAGATCAGTTGACTGGGGGTGAGTGCTTGTAATGTCAACACTCCGTCCATCATCCCCTTTGGTTTTGCTTTGTTCGCCCTAAGTTGGCAGGGTATGCCCAGACGTGGGTCCCTTGCTCACTTTGCCACTGGATTCAAGATAGCCTGGCTGATGAGGGCTGTGAGCCCGAAACCGGTCCCAGGATGCTTGTTTCCGGTCCAGGGAAGACATGTCTTGGCAGTTTGGCCTGGACTGTTTCCATGAGGCACAGGGTCAGACTGATTTGCATATGGCCATGTCTGACCTGGGGTGGCGGAGTGAGCTAAAGAATGATGATGGATTAAACCCAGATCAGTTGACTGGGGGTGAGTGCTTGTAATGTCAACACTCCGTCCATCATCCCCTTTGGTTTTGCTTTATACCTTTCACCCCACCAATGGCTGCGGGTATACCTGTAACCCCTCCCATGGCTGCAGGTATACCTGTAACCCCACCCATGGCTGCAGGTATACCTTTAACCCCACCCATGGCTGCAGGTATACCTTTAACCCCACCCATGGCTGCAGGTATACCTGTAACCCCACCGATAGCTGCGGGTAACCCTTCGACCCCACCCATGGTTGTGGGTATACCTTTAACCCTACCCATGGTTGCGGGTATACCTTTAACCCCACCCATGGTTGTGGGTATACCTTTAACCCCACCCATGGTTGTGGGTATACCTTTAACCCCAACCATGGCTGTGGGTATACCTTTAACCCCACCCATGGTTGTGGGTATACCTTTAACCCCACCCATGGTTGTGGGTATACCTTTAACCCCACCCATGGCTGTGGGTATACCTTTAGCCTCACCCATGGTTGTGGGTATACCTTTAACCCCTACCCATGGCTGCGGGTATACCTTTAACCCCACCCATGGTTGTTGGTATACCTTTAACCCCACCCATAGTTGCGGGTATACCTTTAACCCCACCCATAGTTGCGGGTATACCTTTAACCCCACCCATAGTTGCGGGTATACCTTTAACCCCACCCATGGTTGCGGGTATACCTTTAACCCCACCCATGGTTGTGGGTATACCTTTAGCCCCACCCATGGCTCCAGGTATACCTTTAGCCTCACCCATGGCTGCGGGTATACCTTTAACCCCACCCATGGCTGCGGGTATACCTTTAACCCCACCCATGGCTGCGGGTATACCTTTAACCCCACCCATGGCTGCGGGTATACCTTTAACCCCACCCATGGTTGCGGGTATACCTTTAACCCCACCCATGGCTGCGGGTATAACTTTAACCCCACCCATGGCTGTGGGTATACCTTTAACCCCACCCATGGTTGTGGGTATACCTTTAACCCCACCCATGGTTGTGGGTATACCTTTAACCCCACCCATGGTTGTGGGTATACCTTTAACCCCACCCATGGCTGTGGGTATACCTTTAGCCTCACCCATGGTTGAGGGTATACCTTTAACCCCTACCCATGGCTGCGGGTATACCTTTAACCCCACCCATGGTTGTTGGTATACCTTTAACCCCACCCATAGTTGCGGGTATACCTTTAACCCCACCCATTGTTGCGGGTATACCTTTAACCCCACCCATGGTTGCGGGTATACCTTTAACCCCACCCATAGTTGTGGGTATACCTTTAGCCCCACCCATGGCTCCAGGTATACCTTTAGCCTCACCCATGGCTGCGGGTATACCTTTAACCCCACCCATGGCTGCGGGTATACCTTTAACCCCACCCATGGCTGCGGGTATACCTTTAACCCCACCCATGGCTGCGGGTATACCTTTAACCCCACCCATGGTTGCGGGTATACCTTTAACCCCACCCATCGTTGTAGGTATACCTTTAACCCCATCCATGGTTGTGGGTATACCTTTAACCCCACCCATGGTTGTGGGTATACCTTTAACCCCACCCATCGTTGTGGGTATACCTTTAACCCCACCCATCGTTGTGGGTATACCTTTAACCCCACCCATGGTTGTGGGTATACCTTTAACCCCACCTATGGCTGTGGGTATACCTTTAACCCCACCCATGGCTGTGGGTATACTTTTAACCCCACCCATGGCTGTGGGTATACCTTTAACCCCACCCATGGTTGTTGGTATACCTTTAACCCCACCCATGGTTGTTGGTATACATTTAAACCCACCCATGGTTGTGGGTATACCTTTAACCCCACCCATGGTTGTGGGTATACCTTTAACCCCACCCATGGTTGTGGGTATACCTTTAACCCCACCCATGGTTGTGGGTATACCTTTAACCCCACCCATGGTTGTGGGTATACCTTTAACCCCACTCATGGTTGCGGGTATACCTTTAACCCCACCCATGGTTGCGGGTATACCTTTAACCCCACCCATGGTTGCGGGTAAACCTTTAACCCCTCCCATGGTTGCGGGTATACCTTTAACCCCACCCATGGTTGTGGGTATACCCTTAACTCCACCCATGGCTGCGGGTATACCTTTAACCCCACCCATGGTTGTGGGTATACCTTTAACCCCACCCATGGTTGTGGGTATACCTTTAACCCCACCCATGGTTGTGGGTATACCTTTAACCCCACCCATGGTTGTGGGTATACCTTTAACCCCACCCATGGTTGTGGGTATACCTTTAACCCCACCCATGGCTGTGGGTATACCTTTAACCCCACCCATGGCTGCGGGTATACCTTTAACCCCACCCATGGCTGCGGGTATACCTTTAACCCCACCCATGGCTGCGAGTATACCTTTAACCCCATCCATGGCTGCGGGTATACCTTTAACCCCACCCATGGTTGCGGGTATACCCTTAACTCCACCCATGGCTGCGGGTATACCTTTAGCCGCACCCATGGCTGCGGGTATACCTTTAACCCCACCCATGGTTGTGGGTATACCTTTAACCTCACCCATGGTTGTGGGTATACCTTTAACCCCACCCATGGTTGTGGGTATACCTTTAACCCCACCCATGGTTGTGGGTATACCTTTAACCCCACCCATGGTTGTTGGGTGTACCTTTAACCCCACCCATGGCTGTGGGTATACCTTTAACCCACCCATGTCTGTGAGTATAGCTTTATCCTCACCCAGTGGATACAGGTGTACCTGTAACCCCACCCATGGCTGCGGGTATACCATTAACGCCACCCATGGCTCCATGTATACCTTTAACCCCACCCATGGCTCCATGTATACCTTTAACCCCACCCATGGCTCCATGTATACCTTTAACCCCACCCATGGCTCCATGTATACCTTTAACCCCACCCATGGCTCCATGTATACCTTTAACCCCACCCATGGCTCCATGTATACTTTTAACCCCATCCATGGCTGCATGTATACCTTTAACCCCACCCATGGCTCCATGTATACCTTTAACCCCTCCCATGGCTCCATGTATACCTTTAACCCCACCCATGGCTCCATGTATCCCTTTAACCCCATCCATGGCTGCATGTATACCTTTAACCCCACCCATGGCTCCATGTATACCTTTAACCCCACCCATGGCTCCATGTATACCTTTAACCCCATCCATGGCTGCATGTATACCTTTAACCCCACCCATGGCTCCATGTATACCTTTAACCTCACCCATGGCTGCGGGTATATCATTCTAACCCCACCCATGGCTGCGGGTATACCTTTAACCCCACCCATGGCTCCATGTATACCTTTAACCCCACCCATGGCTCCATGTATACCTTTAACCCCGCCCATGGCTCCATGTATACCTTTAACCCCACCCATGGCTGCATGTATACCTTTAACCCCACCCATGGCTCCATGTATACCTTTAACCTCACCCATGGCTGCGGGTATATCATTCTAACCCCACTCATGGCTGCGGGTATACCTTTAACCCCACCCAATGCTGCCAGTATACCTTTAACCCCACCCAATGCTGCCAGTATACCTTTAACCCCACCCAATGCTGCCAGTATACATTTAACCCCACCCAATGCTGCCAGTATACCTTTAACCCCACCCAATGCTGCCAGTATACCTTCGACCCCACCCATGGCTGCAGGTATACCTTTAACCCCAGCCATGGCTGCGGTATACCTTTAACCACACCCATGGCTGCAGGTATAACTGTAACTGAACACATGGCTGCGGGTATACCTTTAACCCCACCCATGGCTGCGGGTATACCTTTAACCCCACCCATGGCTGCGGGTATATCACTCTAACCCCACCCATGGCTGCAGGTATACCACTCTAACCCCACCCATGGCTGCAGGTATACCATTAGCCTCACCCATGGCTGCGGGTATACCTTTAACCCCACCCCAAACACAAAGAGATGATAGACGGAGTGCTGAAACTTTTCAGACACTCACCCCCAATCACAGATCTGGGTTTAATCCATCATCGTTCTTTAGCACACTTCGCCACCCCAGTTCAGCCCCAGCCATATGCAAATCAGTCTTGACCCTGTTCCTTATGTTTGCTTTGTTTGCCCTAAGCTGGCAGGGTATGCCCAGACGTGGGTCCCTTGCTCACTTTGCCACTGGATTCAAGCTAGCCTGGCTGATATGGGGTGGTACCCTGAAACAGGTCCCAGGATGCTTGTTTCTGGTCCAGGGAAAACCTGGCTTGGCAGTTCGTGCTGGACTGTTCCCATGAGGCACAGGGTCAAGACTAATTTGCATATAGCTGGGTCTGAACTGGGGTGGCAAAGTGAGCTAAAGAACGATGATGGATTCAACCTAGATCTGTGACTGGGGGTGAGTGTCTGAAAAGTTTCAGCTCTCCGTCCATCATCTCCTTGTGTTTGCATATCTTTAACCCCAACCATGGCTGCGAGTGTACCTTTAACCCCACCCATGGTTGTGGGTATACCTTTAACCCCACTCATGGCTGTGGGTATACCTTCAAAAGTGGTGGCCCGCTGGTTTAGCAGGTCACGCGGGTTGCACAGCCGTATACGCATTGGTATCCCAAAGTAATACTCATCCACCATAGTAATCAAATTTTGTTCAGTTTTATTTTCTCATTATTTGCCCTCATTATTCCACATTTTATCCATCACGTCAAAAGATGTAAAATTCGTTGATTTTTTAGCATTTAATTGTTCGATGTATTGCCCATCCAGGCCTATGCATGAACATATAGCGAATTTCAAGTCCTCCACAAGATTCGATTCACATCCTACTCAATGCATTTCGGTTAAAAAACCTTCGTCAGGAGTATCTATAAGTTATAAAAATATATGTTTCAGTCACGTTGCATGTACTCCACCTCATAGTGTAAAAATATTAACTAACTAATTTCCCCTTCTTATTTAGTGCCAAACGATTTGAACTTCAAATGCCAATAAATCACAATCCCGTACCATAAATCTAAGCATCAACTAAAAAATACAAATCATGTTGTGTGCTCCTCAATCTAACCCCAGGCTTTAAACACTTCATCCTGATTTATGAAACCATTATACTTTAACCCACACACCCTCCAAAAAACTAACCCACTGAAAATCAAACCCCTGTAAACCTCAAACCACCCCTGCCCAACTAACATAACCCCCCAAACAAACTACACTGCTTCCCTATATCAAGTTTATCACCATCTCCAACCCCCGTGCGTACCTGATGTAAAACTCGCAACGCCTCAACCTCCTCGTACGCGCTCGTTGTTTATTTTGCGCGACCATACTAATCCTCCCAAATTTAAATCGATGTTACCTACCCCACCTCTATGGTCATTGGTGTAAACCATCACGTGTTTCCCCGCCACCACCAAATCACATTACCTGTCATCATTTAAAGTGCTAACAGTGCTAATAAACCCTCACACAAAGTCCCCCTCTAACCCGTAAACACATGTGTTGTAAACATAAACATTACGTGCATTTGTATACCAATATAAACATTTATAAAATGGACAGTCCATGTCAATGACTTCTCCGTAATCCAAACGTAGTGAACTTCTTTTGACGTGAAATCCGATGTCATCCTTTGCTCTCAAGTTTTTAATTTTTCTTACGTTGGGGTGCTAACAGGTGGTGAAACGGTATGTATAACGACAAGACAGAAGTGTCCTGAAGCACACCCATTACTTTTCTTCATTTAAGTTCGTGATACCTTATTTTTTCAAGTTTGGCGTGCAACACCCATAATTGGTGCGCCGTTCCTTTCGCACCGGAACATGATTCATTCAAAAGTGGTGGCCCGCTGGTTTAGCAGGTCACGCGGGTTGCACAGCCGTATACGCATTGGTATCCCAAAGTAATACTCATCCATCATAGTAATCAAATTTTGTTCAGTTTTATTTTCTCATTATTTGTCCTCATTATTCCACATTTTATCTATCACGTCAAAAGATGTAAAATTCGTTGATTTTTTAGCATTTAATTGTTCGATGTATTGGCCATCCAGGCCTATGCATGAACATATAGCGAATTTCAAGTCCTCCACAAGATTCGAGTCACATCCTACTCAATGCATTTCGGTTAAAAAACCTTCGTCAGGAGTATCTATAAGTTATAAAAATATATGTTTCAGTCATGTTGCATGTACTCCACCTCATAGTGTAAAAATATTAACTAACTAATTTCCCTTCTTATTTAGTGCCAAACGATTTGAACTTCAAATGCCAATAAATCACAATCCCGTACCCCCGTAACATAAATCTAAGCATCAACTAAAAAATACAAATCATGTCGTGTGCTCCTCAATCTAACCCCAGGCTTTAATCCATTCATCCTGATTTATTACTTTGGGATACCAATGCGTATACGGCTGTGCAACCCGCGTGACCTGCTAAACCAGGGCCCACCACTTTTGAATGAATCATGTTCAGGTGCGAAAGGAACGGCGCACCAATTACGGGTGTTGTACGCCAAACTTGAAAAAATAAGGTAACACGAACTTAAATGAAGAAAAGTAATGGGTGTGCTTCAGGGCATTTCTGTCTTGTGGTTATACCTTAACACCCACCCATGGCTGCGAGTATAGCTTTATCCTCACCCAATGGATACGGGTGCACCTGTAACCCCACCCATGGCTGCGGGTATACCATTAACCCCACCCATGGCTCCATGTATACCTTTAACACCACCCATGGCTCCATGTATACCTTTAACCCCACCCGTGGCTGCGGGTATATCACTCTAACCCCACCCATGGCTGCGGGTATACCTTTAACCCCACCCATGGCTGCGGGTGTACCTTCAACCCCACCTATATCTATGGGTATACCTTTAACCGACCCATTGCTGCCGGTATACCTTTACACCCATCCATGGCTGTGGCTATAGCTTTATCCTCACCCAATGGATACGGGTGTACCTGTCACCCCACCCATGGCTGCGGGTATACCATTAACCCCACCCATGGCTCCATGTATACTTTTAACACCACCCATGGCTCCATGTATACCTTTAACCCCACCCGTGGCTGCTGGTATATCACTCTACCCCACCCATGACTGCCGGTATACCTTCGACCCCACCCATGGCTGCCGGTATACCTTCGACCCCACCCATGGCTGCCGGTATACCTTCGACCCCACCCATGGCTGCCGGTATACCTTCGACCCCACCCATGGCTCCATGTATACCTATAACCCCACCCATGGCTGCAGGTGTACCTTTAACCCCACCCATGGCTGCGGGTGTACCTTTAACCCCACCCATGGCTGCGGGTGTACCTTTACCCCACCCATGACTGCGGGTGTACCTTTAACCCCACCCATGGCTGCGGGTGTACCTTTAACCCCACCCATGGCTGCGGATGTACCTTTACCCCACCCATGACTGCGGGTGTACCTTTAACCCCACCCATGACTGCGGGTGTACCTTTAACCCCACCCATGGCTGCGGGTGTACCTTTAACTTCACCCATGGCTGCGGGTGTACCTTTAACTTCACCCATGGCTGCGGGTGTACCTTTAACCCCACCCATGGGTGCGAGTATACGTTTATCCTCGCTCATCGCTGCGGGTACAGCTTTACCTCACCCATGGCTTCGGGTATACTTTTAACCCCACACTGTGGCTGTACTATGATGTGGGGCACCAGTACTCCAGTCACTGTTAAACATAGTTCCACGAGATAAGTCCTACATCACAGTTGTAATGTGTTATAAGATGTGAGTATTCCCCCTTCCCATGACTGTTAAGTGAGGTGTGCTGTTAGTACTGCCTCGACTCCAGGTAGTGTGCAAGTAATGCTTTAGTCCTCACCATCGCGCTACTGT